>OY720442.1:57039545-57135274 GCA_963082915.1 Dolichopus griseipennis | reverse complement strand
TATTTTTCTATAAATAATTTGTCTATAAAAACGTAGAGTATTTGTATTTGTGGGGGAAACAAGTGCTAAAATTTGCTCTTAATTAAAACATTTTTGCTAATTAACATACGTTTAAAAAAAAAATTTAATTTTTACTCTTTATGTAACATTTTTACATTTTTACTCTTTAAATGCAACATCTGTACCAAGAAAGTAGATAGAAATGATCTGAAAATAAAATGTTCAATTTGTTATAATTTTAATCACGCCAATTGCGCCAATTTGGAAAGAAAAGAATTGGAAATTTTGGAGAGAAGTAAAGCGGGTTTCAAATGTAAAGTATGTATTGCTAATCGAAAATTATCCTCTCAAAGAGATAATATTGCAGTATCACCTATAAATACTGACTCATCAATTAATACTGGTGTTTGAAAAACTCCCACGCACATTATTGCTAGTTCTACGCCAAGTATTAATACACATACTTCTGAAACTATGTCTTCTATTGCTGCATCGGTGAATAAACATACTTCATCAGCTATAACACTTGAATTAGTTTATTCACAAATAATTTATCTGCAAAATTATGTATCGTCTGTAATCGCACCATCTCTATCAAAACTGGAGCAATTAACTCTGATGCACTAGCTAAAATTCAACAATTAGAAGAGAAAAACAATACACTCTCATCTAAATTAGAATTTCTACAAAGTAAAATTAATGTAATTGAGCAAAATGAATTAAAAAACTCAGTTGATCTTGTTGGTATTCCACATGTTAACAAGACAAATGTTAAAGAGAAAGTAATCAATACAATTAAGACTGGTTTAGAATTGCATATTACTGGTGAGGATATAAGTATGTGTTATATTATAAAAACACAGAATAAATATTCTGAAGTTCTTGCTGAAGTAAATAGCATTATTTGTGATATTTTCCTAAGAGTGAGAGCAATAACGATAACGCTCCAGTAAAATCTCCTCTCAGTATTGTTCGTATTAACTTTACCTCTGCAGAAATAAAAAAGAGAATTATGGAAAAAAAAGCTCTCTTAAAAAAATTAATGCTGGTATATTTGGTTACACATACAAAGACAAGCAAATATATGTGAATGATGCTTTGTAAATTTTTTTTTTTTTTTTTTTTTTTGTTATTAAGTAATAATTATGGAATCTGATTGTATTGTTATTTATCTAATGATATTGATTTAGAAACTCTATCTCTAAATTTTTTAGATAATTTTAATTTAATAGTTTTAATTCATCTTCTTCTTGTATTTCTGAGAATAATTTTTACTTTATTTATCTTAATATTAGTTTGCGTAAAAACTTTGAATCACTTTTTGCTCATCTTTTAACTTTAAAGAGATTTCCTGATTTAATTTTTTTGAGTAAAATTTGAATTTTTGATTCGGAATTAAATGATTTTTCTATTCCAAATTATTATTTATTTGCTTCATGTTATAACACTTATGCTTCTGGTGGGGTGGCTGTATTTGTTAGAAATGACATAAAATGTTCTTTCTTCCAGGTTGATTTTATATGTGCAGACATTTTGAAATTAATTTGTGAGATTGATAATGTAATGTATTGTTTTTTGTGTGTATATAGATTACATAAATTTAAAATTAGAGAGTTTTTAAGAGAGCTTCTTAATAGTATCAAAAATAAAAACAGCTTTGTGATTGGTGACTTAAACATTGATATATTGAGTAAATCTAAAGATGTTGATGATTATTTGTTGCTAATGGCATCCAATGGTTTTATTTCTTTGGTTAATAGTGCAACGCGTTCTACTCTACTACTTCAGCTTGTATAGATCATGTATTTTATAGAACTCAAAAAACTTTTCAGCATAGTATTTCTAGTTTTATTGAGGATATTCTAATTACTGACCATATGTTGAGTAACATTGTACTGAAAAATGTTTGTCTGAAAGTCAAAAATAATTATGAGATTTCTTTACTCTGATCATATAACCTTTCATCAACTACAATATTTGTTAAACTTTGAACTTTGGGATATTGTGTATTCTGAAAGCAATCCTTCTTTATCCTTTGATAAATTCTTATTTGTAATTAATGATTATCTGTTTCAATGTTCTACATTATCTACGCATAGATCTAATAAATATAAAAGAATAAAACCTTGGATTTCCTATGATATATTAAAAAAAATAAATAGAAAAAATAAAATACATATATAGATTATTAAAAAAACATCCTACAAATAGTCGTTTAAAGAAATATTATATAAAACTTTATCGTGATATAAATCCTCTAATAACAAAGTCTAAAGATGATTACTTTCTTCTGAAATTTAATCAATGCAAAGGTGACTCTAAAAAAGAGTTGAGCTTACTTAATAATATTTTAAATCATAATCCTACTAAACATAATTATATGTTAAATATTAATAATAATATTGTTTCGGATACAAAAATTGTTGCTAACCATTTTAATAACTTTTTTGTAAATGTTGCTAAAAATTATATTGTTTCAGATAATATTCCCTGACATCGTAAATGTCTTTGCGACGTCGTGAATACATTGTCGCATGATCGTAAATGTAAACTTAAAAATTTCACATTGTCTCATGATCGTAAACTCATTTTACATTGTGTTCGCGAGCCATTTTCCCGACACGTGTTGTTAAATTGAGTATCGAAAATTTTTTGGATACACAAAAAAAAAATTTAAAGTTATTTGAATTTTGAAGTTTTAATTTGAGTTTTTGTCAGTTAAGTTTTATTTTTGTGGTCATGGAAACTCTTATTTCTTCACCACAGTCCAATAAATAATTGAAGAAAAATTTTTTAACGAAATTAATATCCATTTTGTCTAATTATTAATTTATACTTTTCAAAGAAAGTTTCTGTAGAAAAAATTTAAATTTTTTGACATTTCATTTTGACGCAATCAGAATTGTAAACAAAATACATTGTATTTTCTACACAATGTGTTCAAAAATTTTTGCATTGTGTTATTTTCACATTGTATCAGGTTGAAGTTTTTTTACGACATTTACGATGTCACCCATTGTCTCGTCGGTCACTGCTACTCTAGATGATACGTACAATCTAGAAAATTTTTTTTTGAAGATATCTCTGCTTTTGAAATTCATAAAACCATTATGTGTCTAGATAATTCTAATTCCAGCACGTCGGATAAAATGTCTTCCAAAATTCTAAAGAGAATTTCTTTTCAAGTGATTGATGTCTTAGCTTACTTGTGTTGTTGGTGTGTGTGCGAGTAATTATTTCAAAATTGATAATGTCAAAATCTTCAAATTTCTTGGAGTCTTTATTGATAATAGATTGGATTGACGTGAGCACACAAGTCGTTTAAATAAACAATTAAAAAATGTAATTAGAAATCTTTTTCATATAAGATTGTATAGTTCAGCTAGAATATCGTCTATATATGGTATACATTCTCTTTTTCACTCTAAACTTATGTATGGTATTACCTGCTAGGGAGGCACCCATTTTAACAAATTGCTTCCGTTACTTATTAGCAGGAAAAGTTGACTTCATCCTCTTCTGAACTCTTGATAGACTCTAACATTCTTCCGATAAGAAATTTATATCTATTCAAAACGCTTAAGGTTTTTTTTTTATAAAAAGTGGTTATTTGAATACGAAATGTATTCTAAAATATAATCTAAGAAGCAACAATCAACATATAGTAGATGTTCTTGAGCTAACAGATCTCATTTCTGTCATTTCTACAGTATTATTGCACCCAGAATATGCAATAAAATACCTTCAGATATTAGGAATTTAAGAGTGTTAGCACATTTCCTGACGCAAATTAAGATTTGGTTATTAAATATCAATCACATAGATATTGAAAACCTATTCAAAGTAATGGTTTGATGAATAATTTGATTCTTAGTTTTTACGCCTAAACCTATTTGCGAATTTTATAATTTTGTTTTTTTTTACTTTCTTTTAATCTTTTAATTTTTTAATTTCTTAATTTTTTTAATTTTAATTTTTAATTTTTATATACATTATTAGTTTTTAAGTATAGTACAGTTCCCCACATTAATACAATAATTAGTTAGCTTTTTAATTTTTTAAAACTCATTCGTCTCTTGCTTCCTAGCAATTTTTTTTTTTTTTTTTTTTTTTTTTTTTTTTTTTACGAGGGAATGGAAAGCTCGAAAGCCACCCATTGAAACTGTGCGGTGTTTCGCTGGGTAGTGTATGATTTTAACACACCAAAACCACACCCTTTTTGAACCAAACTTTAGGAGAGAACCTTTAATACAAATGTACAGTTTGGTTACAGGGATGAGGATATGGAAGGATTTAGGATGATGATGGAATTTATTTGGAATATCTGGATTATGGGGGATGGGGAAAATTGGATGAGATATTTAGAAGAAAGATGTTAATGTTCTTCTTAAATTTGGTTAAATCGTACATATATACATTATCAACTTTGGGGAACACATTTGGTGGAAGATGGTTCCATAAATGAGATGAGCGCATGACAAACGAATTTCCATAAGCCGTGTTACGCCATCTGGCTAGTTCAACTGTGTAGGGATGAGCATCTGTTGACCTCCTTGTTTCCCGTTGGAAAATCTTGAATGAAGGCATAAGTTGTTTGATTTCTTTAGAACAGGTGTTAGTCCCTACAAGATATCTATAAAACAAGGTCAGTGACCCAACAGTGCGACGATGGCTGAGTGGAGTGAGCGTTGAGGTAACACTGGGATCATTTATAAGACAGCTATTCGTCTTTATTTGCACTTTATAAAGATATCCCAGCGCCGTAATGGGAGCACCAGCCCAAATATGTGCATTATACTCCATTTTCGGCCTGATATAAGTTTTATAGTTGTTAAGGAGATCAGAGGGTGAGAAGTAAGCTACAACATCAGACTCACCAGAATGGTGAAGACTGATATTAAGCTTTTCGCACAGGTAGGTCATGAGATCACCAGTTGAACGACGGGTTCTGAACTAAAGGAAAGATGGAAAAGGTTGCGCAGAGGTTTTGAAATGGAAGTATATGTGTTTTTGAGAACGGTAGTTGTAATACCGTCCGGACCGGCTGATTTTTTTGTATCAAGATTCTTCAAGATTTTCATCACTGCTCGCGTCCTAAAGTATATTCTACCAAAGGAGCAGCCAACTTCTGGAATAGATGGAGGTTTTTGAGTTGACTGAGGCAGTGATGAGTTAGAAGCGAACTGTTTGCCAAACAAATTCGCTTTTTCTTTTGAATCTGATACGATGTGGTTGTTTATATCAACAAGTGGAGGAAAAGAGGACCCGCTATTGTCCTCTTTTAGATTTTTTGCAAAAGTCCAAAAGGACTTGCTATTCTTGGGCATGTGTATTAGAGTTCGTTTCAACTTTTGGTTGAACAAGAATTTTTGCTTGTTGATAACTCTCTTACATCTGTTCCGAACCACTATATAGTTGGTCCTGTGAGCCTCCAAACCATTGACCCGGTACTTTTTGAAGGCTTCCTCTTTTTAGCACATTTTCAAAAAATTTTGTAAAAATGTGCCTATATAGCTTCACTCTGCCCGTCCGTCCGTCCGTATGTTTAAAAAACGTTTACACCGTTTGAAATAGAGTAAAGAAATTTTAACCACGGGTAGATATTACAAAAAAAATAATTTCGTAGAAGAATTTTTTTCTGTAGCCCCACCTGTTACGGGGCTACAGCCCCCCAAAGTTGGAAAAAGCCCTATATTTAAATTGTTATAACAAGAGTTCTGTTACATATATTTTCAATCTGAAACGGCAAACGATAGCTGCTTTCATAAACTTTATAAATTTTTACAAGGCAAATGTGTAGGGTTGCCATACGGTACTAAAATTCACCTTTATATAAAACTCAATTTTTGCAAAATTTTTGGCCCCACATATCTCTTAAACGGTTTAATATAGGGGCTTGAAATTTTGGGAGAAGTTAGATACTCAGAAATTAGTAGGAGTTGGTTAACAAAATTTTTTTGTCAAGCCCCCTGTTTAGAAGCTATAAGGCCTGGAAAATTGAAATTTTGCTATTTTTAAGCACCTGTAACTTGAATACCTGTCCAATTTTTTTTTTATTAATATACAAAATTTAAAGGTCCAACATTATGTTTTAACATATGTTAAAGGTTTTTCTTAAATTTAAAAGGGGTTCCTTTAATTGAAGAAAGTGTCTCTCAGTTTTACCCATTTTTGCTTAGATAATAAGATTCTAAGTAAAATTCCAAATTTTTGTGTAATTCACAATTTAATTCCTAGAACCTAAAAAATTATAGGATGGGGGGGAGGAGTTGAAGTTAGATTCTTGAGAAATTTGGCAACCTTCCCCATTGAAGGGCTATAACAACTTTTAAATAAAAAATTTACTGTTAGCAGTAAATTTTATAAGTCAGTAGTAACTATTTCCAAGTAAATATTTCCAAAGTTAAACTCAGTATGTAATACAATATAATTTTGAAAATGTGCTTTTTTAAAAACCCTTGGTTTTTTTTCATCACTTGTTTTAGAATGGCTTCTTCACAAATGCGATTAAACCAAGTTTTGGGTTTCCGTTTAATAGATTTCATGGAGTGAGGTATAAATAATCTCATTCCAAGTAGAATAGTTTCACTAATCGCATTTGCAGCGAAGGCAACATTCCTACCTCGGAAGCACAGTGACCAATCAAAGGTTTTGTAAAAATTGTTCAGACCTTCCCAGTTAGCATGGTTATAATGCCATACCAATTTTTTGGGAAGGGACCTTTGATTGGACACCGAGCCTGCCCGGAAGCTTGTATTGACCAAACAGTGATCAGAGCCCCCCAGGGGGCAACCAACTGAAACCACATACTTTTCAGGGTGTGTGGTTAGAAACAGATCCAAGAGGTGACCTTCTTGATCAGCACGGTCTGGGATTCTAGTGGGATTTTTAACAAGTTGAGAAAGGTGGAATAGAGTAGAAAATAATTCAACTTGTTTCCCAATCGAGTTTTGACTCGGAGAAGAGGTACTGGAAAAGTGAAGCCAGTCTTTGTTATGAACATTAAAATCCCCCGCCAGAACAATTTCGGTATAAGGAAAACAATCGAGAATTTCATTGATCTGGTTTGAAAGGTTTTCAATTTCCATAACAGTTTCTTGTTCACTTGAATTGGGTGATCTGTATAGAAAACAGAAATGTATAACATGCTTTTCAACATGGATTTTGACCCAAACGTAATTGAAAGTTGGGCTTGAAGATTTATATTTGTCAAGAGTGTTAAAAGCAATGTCTTTTTTTATGTAGATGGCGATGCCTCTTTTGGGAACGAAGTGTGAAACGAGTAAGTAGCCATTAATATCGAAGTTAACATTGTGACTACTAACTTGCGTTTCACATAGAGCAAGGATTGCCGGTTTAATTGAATTAAATGTTTTATCATATTTTATTTTTATTTTTTTTGCTTATTTCTAATTCTAAGTTAAGTTATGAAATTTTATATACTAATGTTTCTTTAGTTTTAAGTTATATTATTTTGTTATTATGTCAGAGGAAAAAAATGAAAATAAAGTATTGAATTAAAAAACAAAAAAAAAAAAATAATAATTCCAGTTCGAAAATCGCTCTAATTTTGATCGCTTCTTAAATTTTTACTAGTAATGACATAAATTTCATAAATATTTTTATATCAAGTTTATATTATGAGTGTTATAAGGTCTTAATTGTTTTTAAATAGCTGATATTTTGCAGTTATAATTGGTTTGAGCGTTTAACAAAACTTGAGTCATTGAATTATTTGAGTAATTTTTCGAATAATTTTTAAAATAGTCGTAATCAATACTAAGAGCTTTTGTATATAATGTATATCAATATGTTATTAGTATAATTTAAAGAGCTCTTTAAATTAATTTTATTTGTTTATTATTAATGTTTTCATTATAATGTTATTATTAAACCCATTTTTAGATTAAATTTTCACTCAACTTATAATTTAGGCTTTAGAATAAGAGGTTATCACCTTAAAATTATTACATCTGGTCCTATTTTAAGTTGTTGTTCATGTTACGAACTCAAATAAATTCTGAAATTCGGAATATATTATATCGAAAGGTACTCTTAGATACTTGTTACATTGTAGTAGTCACATGATTCACTTTTTATTACTATGTAACATCAGACTACTGTATCTATAAATATTATTAAAAATACTTTAAAATCATTTTAAGTATTTTAATAAGTACATATCTAATTTACTAGTAAAAACGAGGAAGAGTGTAGTAGAGTAGTCTGTGTCAACTCTGGGATACCCGTATAACCGTTATATAAACATTATATCATTATTATTATAAACATTAATTACTTTTGGCAAAATTTCAAACATACCAGCTTTATTAGGTGAAATATAATGCTCATATAAAAGAAGGGGTTGTATGGCAGCTACTCGAACCCTCTGCAGCAGACCAACCAAATTTTGCAGTAACTTTGGCCATTACACTAAACTATTTTTGGCAAAATTTCAGACACCCAACTACAATATGTATAGAGTAATGCTCATATAAAATAAAAAGTTGTATGGCAGCTACTCGAACCCTTTGCAGTAGACCAACCAAATTTTGAGGTAACTTTGGCCATTACACTAAACTATTTTTGGCAAAATTTCAGACACCCAGCTTTAATAAGTATAGAGTAATGCTCATATCAAAAAAGGAGTTGTATGGCAGCCACCCGAACCCATGGACCAAAATGCCTGGATTAAAATAGCGATGACGGCTATTGCAAAAAAACGAATTTGCGAAAATTTCAAGATCCTGGCACCTTTAGTTTTTGAGTTATCGTGCGGATGGACGGACCGACGGACATACATAGCTAAATCGATTTTTTTTTCGATTCTGATCCGATCCATACACTTGAGTCTATATCTACCCCCCCTCCTTCTCTGCGTCCCAAACGTAATGGCAAATTTATTATACCCTTTGACTATATAGTCATACGGGTATAATGAATAAAAATTTACCGTACACAAATACTTATTCATAACAATTATCTTATCTTTTAGATAAAAATTCCGTTATTATTTAACATATGTTTGTCAAATTTATATTCAACTGTAGAACTTTACACAATGAAAAATTGCAAATTAATTTGTTATTAGATTAAAATATACTTGTATCTTATCAATATATGAATAATTTTCAAATTAATTTGATTTTTAATTAAAAAAAAATCTATTAGTTATAATTTAAATAAAAATATATTTTAAACTTTATTTCAATTTTTTTTTTATATTAAAAAAAATATTTATATAGTTTTTGTAAGAACTTATATAGGATTAAATTAAAAAATTTTCCACTTAGCATATAAGAAATTTTTACAATAAATACGTTATTACTTTTAATAATAAAATTTTTATTAATCCAGCCAGTTAATAATCTCTTTTTATCTCCATTTTGTTTGTACTGAGATTATTATTAAATTTTTTTAAAAAATTTTGTAATACAATTTAACATCCATCTTTGTCATATGTTCCAAGATATGCATTACAATTTGGACAATAATGATTTCCACTTTGACATGAATCCATACAATATGGTAAACAGACACAAGGCCAGCATCTAAAATATTTAAAAAAAAATCATTTAATATTGAATATCTATAAGTTAATGATTAGTTTAAAAAAATTTGTTTTTAAAATAAATTTGAAATTTACATAAAACAACATAAAATCAATGCCATAAGATGAGTTTTGGTATTTGGTTCATATCGAACGTTTGTTAAAACAGTTGCATGGCAAGATGGGCAAGTAATTTGTGATGGTTGTGGACCAAGTGGTGGTATTGCATGTGATATGACTACAGTTGCCGGTGGACCACCCATTGATTGATTATAATTTGGTGGTGGAGGAGGTTGAAAACCCATTTGAGGTTGTTGTGGATATACTGGCTGTTGATAACCTGGCAATTGGGTTGTTGTTGGATACACCGATTTATTTTCCATTTTAATTCGCCAGTTCGTTTAAATGTGTTCGATATAAAATTTACTAAGTAACTAAATGTATAATAAAATTGCATTTCTTTTCATTTTACATTTAAAGAAATAAATTATTATCTTATAATTTTTCTTATCTTATCTGTTAACTTTATAAAATGTTATCAATGTGTAATCGCCTAGATTTTGGATATTGGAAATTATTAATGAGTAATATTAAAAAAGTTTCGCCCAAGTATTTACAAAATTGCTTTGTAATAATAAAAATACTACAATATCTAGCGAAAGTTTGTTTATTTGTTTGTTTGTTTGTTTGTATGTAGCGAATAGACTCCTAAACTGCCCAGCCGATTTTCATGAAAATTTGTATATAGAGGTTTTTGAGTACGGAAAGAAATCTTGGCCCAAAAATTTTGCCCTAACGGACCGCCAAGTTGGGGCTGTGGTACAAGTATTTAAACTTCTTTGTTCTAAAATGAAAACGGTTTGACCGATTGACTTCAAATTTTGTATACGTGATGCTCTTTGAGAATTGAGTAGACACTATAAACAGTTTTGGAATTTGTTGACCCATGTCGGGCCGACGGGTGGTCAAAAAAATTTTTGGGTCCAAATTGTGTCCGATTTTACGAAATTCTGCTTTGGCATAAAAGAAAGCCCCGAAAAAAATTTTGTTAAGTTCCATTAACCCATTGCGACCCTGCAGCTTTTTATAGGTTTTTTCAATACTTTACTCTAAGACCCAACAGCTTTTAATAGGTTTTTTACTTAACTCTAAATTAGAAACGATTTGACCAGTTGACCTCAAATTTTATATGTGTGAAGCAACTTAGAAATGGAGTTGAGTCTGTTAACAGTCGTTCCTACGATTGGTCAAAAAAAATTTTTTGGAAGTAAATTACGTCAAATTTTGGAAAGTAGTTTGTACTGCTTTGAATTACAGAAAGTTTCAAAAATTACTAGAATAATCCTAGAAAAATCGTTTTAAAAATATTGCTTTCATAGATTTTTTAAAATTTACATGTGTAAACCGTGTGTAATTTTTGTGTTAACTTTTTGACGTAACATCAACTTCAATTAAACCTCCATTGAGAGGCGCAGCAACGCGCACCGGGTATTAGCTAGTATTCAATATGATTATAAAAATATTATAATCACATAGTTGAATGAAGAGGTAATCATGTTTTGTTCAAATAATATGGGGTACATAGGAACTACTAATAGTACCTATTATTTTTATTATAAATCAAGGGTTTCTACCCATTTTTAAATTTTTAAATCTCATGCAGCTAAGTTTTGGAAAATACTCCTTATCCGTAAGATTAATTTTAGCCGGCTGCGCAATATAAATTCATACAATAAAACTACATAAAGAGCCTAATATTATTAATACTATAAGCATGATTGACTCAATTATCCAATGTACTCCTTCAATTATTTCAAAAATACTATTTTATTTTAATAGTAGATACTTAAATCTGAATAAAACTGACTTTAATTCGGAAATATATTTTATTAAACCCAACCTATTATGGAGCTATAGCTCCTCAAAAAATATACAGTCATAATAATACCTTAAATAAATCAATTTATTATAAATACAATTATTAGCACTACTACTAGAAGTCAGCACTAGTAACCTAGGCCAATTCCCCTGGACTTAAAATTAATAGTTTTTTAAATTTTTAATGAGTAATATCGAAATTTCATTCGAAGTGATTAGATTATGTCATACGTGTCTAAATAGAAAATAGGATTTTCCTAAAATTACTTTATTTTTAAATAGATAAAAGAAACCTAAAATTATTTTTATTACTTTCACAAATCGCACCTCATTATAAAATTAGTGAATCATCATTTTAAGGTCTAACACATAAACTTAATAAAACAGGTTTTAAGAGTTTTTATTTAAATTCAAATTTTAGTTATTTATAAATGAATGGGTGCTATAGGGGCACTTACTATAAAAATCAAAAAATATAATCAAGTTATTTTAAAATAAACAATAAAATGGAATTTGGAAACAACAACTTTAAACCCTTAATCTCCAGAATGTTATATAAACCTTGAACAAAATTAAATAGTTTTATTTCCGATAATTAAGCAATGATAACTTCAATTTGGATTAGGCTTGTGTATAGAAAATAAAAAAAAGTATTAAATGAACTTGTTCTTCTTAATAGTTTTATATTGGAAAAAACTCTTAAAAAAGCTGTAAGATTGAATGGAAAAACATTTAACAATGTTTTAAGAACGTGGATTACTTATTTGAAACGACTTTACATTTCCATTTCTACTGTGAAAAAAAAATAGATAAATTTTAATAAAAAGTAAAACAAAGAAGAAGAATCCCTTATAAGAGAACTCTTCTAAGCAAAATTGATTTATTATGTTAACTGTCAAATCATAATCTAGAATATCTACTTCTTTTTTGGCGTCTTATCAGTTCAATGTGTTTATAAATACTAGTTATGGCTTATATAAATTAATAAAAGGAAATTATTGACTTGGGTAAATAAAACCTATAGCAATAAAGCCAAATAAAAATGGAAAAAAAGGCCTAATTCGAGAGCCTATAGGTTTTATTTCATTTAAGATATATTATATTACTATTATATTATTCCAAATTTGTAGCCTACAATATAATTCGAAAGTTTCAAAAGATTTTCAAATAATTTCTATATTGAGCTCAAACCGTGGTCTTGGCGTTTTCCTTTTCCACTCTTTGCCCCTCTCTCAGTCATTCCGCACAAGATACCAGCGCCGCCAAAATGCACCCTCTTTCATCCTTATTTCTTTGTCTTCGTTCATTTAATGAACTTTAAATAACAGAAAAACCATTTTGAGAAAAATAAATTCCAAAAATTTATTATTTAAAAAAATAAAACTTGTGGAATAAATTATGAAACACGTACATTAAAGAAATTGTTATTTTTGAAATAACAAATTACAAGTTGGCTTTATGTTGGTCATACGGTTACCCCACTCGGTTGACACAGTCTACTCTACTACACTCTTCCTTATTTAACTCTTAAGCACCCAGCATATTTTCTCTTACTTTAACCCCTAGCATGGGTTAATTTTACCCATATAATATTGGATGCTTTAACTGCTTATTTTTTATCTAAATTTTGCAATAAATTTTTCGATTTTTTTTTTTCTTTTTTAATGATTTATTACTAATTAATTTGTGAAAGAAAAATATACAAATATTTTTTTTTAATAATTTTATTTAATTAAATGCAATATCACTTCATTTTTACATCCTAATAAAAATATTTTTTTTCAAAAAATAAAAAAATAAATAAATAAATAAAGCAAGTTCATAATTCAACATTTTTTTTGTTTCTTACATACTAAAGTTTAATAAAAATAACATAAATAATTAATATGTTTAAGGCAAACCTTACATCACAACTTTAAATTCAGTACAATAAAAATAAATTTTTTTCAATAAAAATAAAAACAAAAAAGTTAAAATTATTAATTTTCTTTGCACATAGTGCAAATCATTGCTCTGTGTTCTTGGCAAAATGGTTTTTTGCACTTAAAACACAAATTTTTCGTTTTTCTGTCCTTCCTAGTAGGACATATGGCACATCTTGTTGGTTTATTGAGAACCAAATTTGCAGAAGCACACGATTCTTCTTCCAAGTGTAAATTACAAAAAACTAGTTTCATAATGTTTTTAAGTCCTGTTTGTAACTGTGGGGTTTGATATCTTTTTTGGGCATAAGGTTCAATTAAGGAAATTCCAATTTGCTTTAAAAATTCGCGTCTGTCTAATTTATTATCTGTGTTTGTCAATTTGAATAAAATGTAACCATTGACACCAATTCCGTCTACAATACTGAAAAAAACTCGTACTGGCCATCTACATGTTTTCCGAGAAACGCTATAATTTTTACATTTTTGATCAAATAAATCTGTGCCAATTTTAGTTTGGTTGTAAGTAACAACTGGTATAGGTTTCCCTGTTTCTTCATCCATATTTTCATTATGATGCATAGTAGAAAGAATTAAAACCGTTTTGTTTTTCTTTTCGGTCCAGGAAACAAGTGTTTTTTCTTCGTTGAAACCAAATATTGCTTTGGGCACTTCCTTTACATTAACAAAGTTTGGCGGTACTTCACCTTTATTTTTTCTCAAAGTTCCAAGCATTGTTAAATTGAAATCTGATAACAAAGAATTTGCTAATGGTATCGAGCTGAACCAATTATCCATTGTTATATTTCTGTTAGTATGGTGTACAGGTTCGGACAACTTTTTTACGTAATAACTAGGTACAGGTTCGTTTGGAGGTATGTCAACTTTACCGACATATGGAATTGCGTTAATCATGTACCCAGTACGAGCGTCGTTCATAGAAATTATTTTAATTCCATATTTATCAGGTTTTTTTGGATTATAGCAAATAAATTGGCATCTACCTTTAAAGCTTAATTGTTGTTCGTCTATAGTGCAATGTTCATAAGGAATATAAAATTTACGGCACTTTTCTATATATAAATCCCAAAGCTCACGTATTGCTGCAAATTTATCGATTTTACGACGTAGTTCTCTAGTTTCTTTGTCATCAAAACGTACCATACGACATATAAATTCAAACCGATTTCGTGACATAGCAGCTCTATAAACGCCTGTTCCAAATGTAGGGTTCCATAATTCTTTTATGTCAACTTTGTTTTGCTTTAAAACCCCAATTATTAATAACAAGACAATAAAAGCTCGAATTTCTTCACAATCCACATTTTTTTCATAAGGACTTGAAATTCTGTTTAGTAGTTTTCGGGAAATTTGTTCATTGGTGTGTTTAACAATTATGTCACACATGTCAGATGTAAAAAAAATATTGAACACATCTATTGGTTTTTTCACATATTTTGCTTCACCTTTACACCCTGGAAGTTTCAGTACAATATTTGAGCGAATTGGTCTTCCTCTTGAACTTAGTCTTTCAGGAGCATTCATTTTCCATCTGTTGTTTAAAATTTAATAAAAAGCATTTAAAAACAACCAAACATTGATATAGTTCAATTTATACCGATATTTATTTTTACCCAAAAAATACTTTATAGGTTTTTTTCTTTGAGTTGGACATGTTTCTTCTTCTAGTAGAGAACATTCATTCTCTTCCAATATTTCAACATCCCTAAATTCTATTGATAAATCTTGATTTTCATCTTCGTCATCTCTCAAAATTTCATCAATCAAGGGCTCATATTCTTCCTCATCACTGTCTTCGTCAAATAAATCTTCGTCAGAATCTTTATTTATATCTTCCCGCAAAAGCAGCTCAATTTCTTCTATATCAAGATTTTTTTGCGCCTTTTAAAAAAAAGTAAAGTAAAAAAATTTTGATAAAAACTTTTACTTAAACCCCTATCATGGGTAAAAAATACCCAAAAATTTTCTAAACCTACCATAACTCTTTTCTCGCTGAACGACCTATCTTAACAAAATACGCAGTAAAACTAAACAATGTCACAATAATTTACATGGAATTTTTTTTTGGATTTTTTCTCGGAATTCACTATAGCGACGAAAATAAATTTTGTTCGGGTAAATTTTACCCATGAAAGGGGTTACAGAGTTAATCTAAATTAATAATACCATTATCTAAGATAGAATCGTTGTGTATTTTTAGTATAGTTGTGTAATTGGAACAAACCAATGCAGAATTTCTAAGAACTATTGGGAATTGGTTAAAACCAATTCTGGAGTATCAGAAACTTAGCTGGTCTTCATTTCGTGACCAATGCAAACTGCTATAAAAAGGTATCAGAAATATTATGATTCATAAATTCAAACTTGTTTTTTTTTTGGACCAGATTCGAAATTTAGTATCTATTATCTATAGATTTGAGAACTATTAATATCATCACATAAATTCGTTTCGTAATAATTCCTTACATTGCTCAACCAAAACTCAATAGAATCTCCGTTAATAAAAAATTAAATATTTTTATGAAAGTGATTAGAAGCAATCCCTTAATGCACGTTTTAAACTAAACTTCTTTGATCATTTTGGTATATACTATATTGTTAAATAAATTCCTTTATCATTTAACTTAAATCAATAATAATTAAACAAGAAAAATAAATATTTCTAGAACAGAAACATTTTTAGAATAGGAATCAATTGAACTATCAACTAAAACGGACAGGCAATAGGCTTTAAAAAAGAAAAATTATTTTAAATTTCCGGATCCGGACAAATATAAACTTGATCTGAATTTTTAAGAAAATGAGTTTAAGTAGAAACAACTAATATCATCGAAACAGAGTCATTATCAAAGAAAGTAAACGATTGATTTAAAAGAAATGGAGAATTATAATCATAGCAGGAATTACTTATTAGAAAGTTAATTAAATTCCAGATAAAACAATGGTAAGTTCTTTTTTAAATATTCGGAAATTGAAAATTTAACCTAATAAATAATTACAGGAAATAATAGGAAAGTTGACTTAAACAATAAATAATATTAAAGCTTAAAAAGCTTTTTATAAAATTATTAAATTTTTAGAGGTTTGTCAATAATTATAAAGTAGAAAACTATACAATAAGCTTATTATGATTGCCCCAATTTATATTGCTTCAAACTTAATACACTTATCTGAAGCTCGATTAAACTAAGCTCTTAGTGTTAAGTTTAAAATAAACTTTCATAAAAATTATTTGTGTTATAATTAAATCATTGATTAAAAGATTAATTAATACTCAAAATTGTATAGAATAAAACTATTGATTTAAAATTTCCTCACAACATTAAAATGAAGCAGTGATGTACTACCTGTGCCAATTTCATCAATCAATTATCACTAATCAATAATCACATTCTTAACAAGTTTTTGTTTTACCAAAACTATTATTTTAATTTATAATAGTTCAATAGAGTTTTAATTAATAAGACTCATTCACTTTTGTACCTATTTATATTATACAATAGGTATAAGTTTTTAAAAAGTTTAATTATATAAGAAATCAGAATATCAACGCTTTGTTGTTTAGTTAATCTGCAAGACTATTAAAAGGTGCATATATATTTTCATTACAACGTTCAACATAATTTTTCTCTGGAGTATTTTGAGATTTCCATATTCAAAAATAGGCATACTAAACTAAAACTATAATTTATTTATAAGGCAAGGCCTCACCGAGTATTTTGAGATTTCCATATGAAATATATATTATTTTTTATTTTTATGATAGATAACATGGAACTTCATATATTAGGTCACCCAGGGACAATTGTTTTACTGGAGAAAATTCGATCTCGCATTCACGATTAATAAGTTAAATGATTACCAGCTATTCTACCGGAGGCCCCTACATAAATATCTATTTTGTTATTATAATTTTTTTTAAATTTTTAAAATTTCTAAATTCAAAAGTTTTCTTATATTTTCAGTTTCATTTCATGCTTTTATGACACTTGTTGTTTTTATAAAAATTTTATAATGTTGTTACGTAATAATTCAAGGTGTAAAATCAAAGTAGTTTTATAATATGTACTAACATTAATTATAAACAAAATAAATAGGTATTTGAATTTTTTGTTGCTTTGTCACTGAACAAAATTAGTTATATGAAGCGCTGCCAGCACTAGTTAGCATTTTGAGCTTTATAACTGAAAAATTTATTTTGATTTAGAATAAGTCCTTAAAAATTTAGAATGAAGGTGTCATATTATATTATTTCTTTTATTATCATTATAAATTATATTATATTATTTAAAGAAAATTTTTAAAATCCTTAAAAGGGAAAGGCTTTTAAAAGAAATTACGCGTGTAATAAAATTATTCCTTCGCTTGTAACGCATTGAACTAGACATAATAGAATCAAGTGTATGAATCGAATCATCACTGATAAGTAAATCGATTTAGCGTGTATGTCTGCTCGTTTGTCAGCATGGCAACTGGGAAATTAAAAGAACTAGATTCTTTAAACTTACACAAAGTGTTTATTCAGACAATTTGTAGGTTCTCTATTGTTTTTGTTGAAATGGGACAAAGACTTTTGAGTTCTGAATATATTAAAAACTATTAAGTCTATTTACTTTTAATCTATTTAGACTATTACTTTACCTGGCTATCATAATCTTTTAATATAAAAAATGGATTGTAGATATTAGAGAATAGAGTGATTCATTTTTGAATCAAACTTCTATTTAATAAATTTCCAAGATTTCAAATTGATTTTTCTTTCAACTTTTATACGTAGGTCTTGGTTTTGTTATTTCTATTTGACATATAACAATTTTACATATTACATAATACATACTTATATATCTTTATAATGTATTACAATATATTTTATACGATAAAAATTAAATTTATAACATTAATTTGCATATTAAAAATAAATAATAAAAAAATTATTTAAGAAACCAAAGTAATATTAAATAAAATATAAAAATGTAATTACAGAGTAATTGTTTGGAAAATAATTTTATTTGTGGTTTTCTCTTTGTTATTTTCAAATTAAATGTATGGATGTATATTATGTGTATGTAAGAATACTTTTTTTTAGTTACAGTTTTTAAATTGGAAATATTATTTTTTTTTTGTTTTTATTTCTAAAAAATTTTCTTTATTATTAAAATTTACATACAGGATGTTTTATGTTAGAAATTTTTATTGAAATTATAAACTTTTTCTTCTATTCTGTGTAATTGGAAAAATTTAGAATAGCAATAAGTTTCCTTCTAGAAAAAGGAAAAAAATTAAATTAAAATTATTGTTAAGAACCCTGTAGCCAAAGTTACTTAAAAAAAAACACTTTTTTTATTATTAAGAAAATATTATATAATTATTATATATATTATTGATTGATGTAGACGTTCAGTACCTGCAGCATCAACCGATGGAATGCGAATTTAATCGCGACACAGATTTTAAACTTATGTAAGATAGTTCGGTTCAAGAGTTAGAAAAGCTGCAATAATTTAATAATAACGGAATTCGTAACGCTAACCAATTTATACTTGTATATAACAAGTGATGAAAAAAACCAAGGATTTATAAAATAGCACATTTTTAAAATTATATTGTGTTACACTGAGTATAATTTTCGAAATATATAAACTGGTGACTAAGTTACTGCTTACTTAAAAAAACAGAAAATTTTTAATTTTTAAATCCTAATAGCCCTTCAATGAGGAAGGTTGCAAAATTTCTCAATGCTCTAACTTCATCCCATTAATAAAAAGCTGGCGCATACATTTGCAATATTACAGACTAATGTCATAATTAGAAAGTTCAATAACCAATTCAACTCTCCTCGACCATTACTTCCAATGTTTCAAAAACGATATATATAAGTCAACTGGGTATACTAATTTTTACATTACGTTTGTTGCGCAGAGAAGAAGAGGGGATAGATATAGACTCAAAGGTATGGATCGGATCAGAATTGAAAAGTAAATTGATATAGCTACGTATACCCGCGAGTCCGTCCGTCCTCACGATAATTCAAAAAAAAGGAGCTACGATTTTCAAATTTCCACAAATTCTTTTTTATACAATATTTCAAAACTTTTATTTTTAAACTATTTTAAAATTTGTTTTTACACAATTTCGATTAAATTATATTTGCGTCAATGCTGTTAATTCTTGAATTTAATCTAAACATTATAATGTAAGTAAATGCTATTTCCACCAAGTTAATAAAGCATAACTTTGTATACACCCCTTTTTTCGTTCTGGAAACAGAATTTCTTAAAAAATGGTTGTATGAATTGATATTCAAATTTTGTTAATATTCTAAGAAGAAGTGTGTGACAAGGAAGCTTTTAAAAGAAACATAAAATTTACCAAAATTCGAAATGCAAAAATTGCAATTTTCTAAAACAATTTTGAAAAGTATTTTAAAAAATTTAAAATTTTTTTATTATTTTTATTATTTTTATCAAAATTAAATTGAATAAACAAAATACATTTTAATCTTTAATGAAATCAGTATTTTAATAGATTTAGATACACTTTATAAAAATTTTATATATTTTCTTTTATACAAAGTGTTTAATGAAAACTTTCTCAGTTTTGGGTTTGAAAGCACTTTTATTTAAATTAAAAAAAAAACAGAAAAAATATTAAATTTAGTGAAAATGCAATTAGCAGAATTAGCAACTTTTTTTTTTTATTTTCTTTTTATCGACCTAAAATTATTTGCTTTTGTATCTGTTATCTCTAAACAACAACAGGCGTTTTAATTATACATTCATTCAGCCAAGCCACATAGCTATTTGCATACGTTGCATTGACGTCATACTGATGGTTAAAATCCTTTATGCACCAAACCGGTTTCTTAAATATTGTGTTGTCAAAAAAAACCGGTTTCATTGCAACCAAATTTTTCTTGTAAGACTCGATGTACTAACCAACACAAACAAAAAAATGATTTTTTTTTTCTTTAATTTTTTTGTTGTTTTTCTTTTTTTTTCATTATTTAAAAATTTTTGAACTGTGCTCATCTTAAACAAAAAAAATTGGAGGCCGGAAAAAATATAAAATATTTCTGGTATTGGAAATTGCTAAAAATCAATATAAAATTACCATATTAGGTTTTATTTCTATTTGTTATTTTTTATCTTTCAAACTACATACCTACTAAAAAAAAAACAAAAATGAACAAATATATGTATTTGTATTATATTAAATAGGTATATAAATATATTTTGATTGATAAAATATAAAATTTAGTTAAAATAAATAATAGCAAAAAATAATTAATGATATAAAAGACAATTAGTTTAAGGAACAGATTTAGAACCTAATTTTAAAATTGTATAATTATGAATGTATGCTCAGTCCCACAGATGTTAATTAAAATAATAATCCATTTTTAAATGACCTAGATATGATATAAGTAAAATAAAATTACCTACTTACTCAATGTAAAGAAAAAATTAAATTTCTTATATTATCTACAAATCCATTTTTTTATTTATATAGCTACAAACCTTTTAAAAATTACAAAAACTTTCCGCTTTTGAAAAATTAGTTGACTAAACATTCTCCGACAATAACTATCTTCGAATGAACTAAATTTTACACATACATTCATAAGTTCATAAATTGATGATAACTGACAACAATTAAAACTACAACTGACAACACTCTCGTGTGGGATTGAGTAATATTCACTTGCGTTGGAAGATTACGTCTTTAGTTTTCTAATTATGTATTTAGTTTTCTACGCTATGCTCTTATCGACGCTCTTATCACTTATCGCAGCTTCAACATAAACGCACCCTTAGAAATAAACACTATGTGCCCAATTGGGTACACTGGTCTAATTTACTCGTAAAATGATTTTATATGAAAATGTTCAAAACAATTTTTTTCGACACATAGAGTAACTTTACACTTTTTACATTGCCATCTTATTTTTGACGAATAAATTCTGCATCTTAAATGGTTATTCAACTTTTGGGGAAATTGCCCTTTGTTATCATAAGGTAATCCTATAGGAACCGTTCCAATTCTTTTTGTTTGTATTATACTCCACCAGTATTTTTTTCCTCTTATAGCAATCCTATATAAATTTAAAGATTCATCATGTTGATCTACCACACCCATTCCACAGTTATATTCGGCAATCAAATTTGGCTATTCAATATCAATTTTTCGTTTATCCTCATTAGACCATCTCTTTACTTTTTTCATTGGTTCAATATCAGAATAATTTTTGCACATTATCACTGTGCTGTTATCTTTCCATTGCACCAAAAAAATTTCGTTTTTATTTTCAAAATAGTAGTTGGTGTTGCCACCTGATCCTTTTTTCATATCACTAAAGGGACATATTTTTTTTCTATTTTGACAGACAGTTCCTGTCGCACGGATTTCTTTATTCTTTAGTTCCACAAGCAAACCGTAGTTAGTAAAAAAATTGTCGAAAAAAACAATATGATCATTTGGATGTTCAACAACTGAAAAGAGTAAATTTTTGACCACGCTAGCACTTAACGGTTCTTTTATTTTGGCCTCTGCTCTTGATCTCCTGAAATAGATCTCAAACATATAGCAGTATCCAGTTGAGCTTGCCTATACCCAATTTTTAAATCCAAAACGAATAAGTTTTGTACTTAACTTTGTGAAAAAACTTTATATTGACCTAGTTTTTTATTTAGAATATTCATCAACGGTCGAACTTTGAAAATCCTGTCTCCAGAAGTTTTTGCCTCTACATAGTTTGATAAATAAAAATATTTTTTTGATTTTCCTAATTTTATGTTTACGGCGCCGCAAAATGTGTAAGCACTTTAAAATTAAAGACGATATTTTTATATGTATGTTTAATCTGCAAACTAACGGCAGAAGTGAAAATAAACTAAGACTACTAAAATTGTTTTCTAGTAGAACCAAAAAATGCATCAATAAATTGTGTTAATTGCTGAGTTTTTATACCCGTATGACTATATAGTCAAAGGGTATAATAAATTTGCCATTACGTTTGTGACGCAGAGAAGGAGGGGGGGTAGATATAGACTCAAGTGTATGGATCGGATCAGAATCGAAAAATTAATCGATTTAGCTATGTATGTCCGTCCGTCCGTCCGTCCGTCCGTCCGTCCGTCTGTCCGTCTGTCCGTCCGTCCGCACGATAACTCAAAAAGTAAAGGAGCTAGGATCTTGAAATTTTCGCAAATTAGTTTTTTTGCAATAGCCGTCATCGCTATTTAAATCCAGCCATTTTGGTTCATGGGTTCGGGTAGCTGCCATACAACTTCTTTTTTTATATGAGCATTACTCTGTACCTATTACAGCTGCCTGTCTGAAATTTTGCCAAAAGTAGTTTAGTTTTATGGCTAAATTTTCTGCAAAATTTGGTTGGTCTAGTGGAGTGGGTTCAAGTAGCTGCCATATAACTTCTTATTTTATATGAGCATTACTCTCCACCTAATGAAGCTGGGTGTCTGAATTTTTGCCAAAACTTGTTTAGTGTAATGGCCAAAGTTTCTGCAAAATTTGGTTGGTCTACGACAGAGGGTTCGAGTAGCTGCCATACAACTCTTTATTTTATATGAGTATTCCACTACACTTAATAACGCCAAAAGTAATTAACCGGATGATATTATGTATATGTTACGGTCATACGGGTATCCCAGAGTTGAACCAGTCTACTCTACTACACTCTTCCTCGTTTTCAATAAAACGTCTTAAAGCACAAAAAAAAAACGAAAAATTCCAGGAGGTTTTAGATTACAGAAAAAGGATGAAGTCCAATATTCTTTATATTTTATACTCTATATTAGGGAGCGATACAAAATCTCTTTTAAATTATACGACCCATTTTCTGGTTATTGTATCAATGTTTGATATATAATTCATAAAAGTGAATGTGTATAATGAATAAAGTTGTGGCATTATTAATAATTTTTGTTATTTGAATTCAATTTATTGTTAATAATTATTAATTAATTATTAATTTACAAAACTTATTTCTTCGTTTGTAATGCATCCATCTAGAATTGATATAGATACCAAAGTGTATGAGTCGACTCAGCATAAAAAAGTTATGTACGTCTCCGCATCTGTCAGTACTATACCTTAAAAACGTAACAAGCTAAAAAAAAATTTTTAAATTTTCTTAAAGTATATTTAAAACATTTTGGCCACTATTTTAGTTTCATAAAATTGCAACGGTTCTTCGGATACATACAAATTTTTAGAAACAGTTAATTTTAAAAAAAAGTTATAAGCACTTCTGGAAAGTCTCTAAATGTTATAATTTGAAATTTGGGTAACTTTTCAGTTTTATATAAAAGCTAAGATTAGTTCGCACTTGTATTAGAGAGCTCACAATGGCAACCATAACTTTATTATTGTTTTGTTTATAGATAAATTTTTCTACTTAGTTATTAAAAATTATTAAAAAATCTCTTTGCATACACTTTTATTTAATAAAATATAATATACGGTATTAAGAGCTTTTAAAATATAATTAATATTTTTCTTTACATAATATTATATTAAATTCATTTAATTAAATTCTTTTGTAATAGTTTTAAAATACAATAAAACTTTCTTAATCAAAGATTTTGCTTTCACAATCCTTTTGTTAGATTCTTAGAAACTATGTATGTTGGATTGTTAACCTATTTTCATTTATAACCTAGATTTTTTCTAATCCGTATGCCTTTAGAAGTGATAATAATAATAAAATGAAATGTTATGTGGTAAAAGATTATAAATAAATTCTTTAAACTTATATTGTTAACTTATATATATTTACATACGTATATATAAATATATTTAAAAACAATTGAAAGTAAACTAATAATAAACGAGGAAGATTATAGTTGCCCTTGTCAACTTTAAAAAAAAATAAAAAAAAAAAAAAAACAAAAAAAAAAAAAATTGGCCCACCCTAAAAGTCCGATGGTCCAACTTTGTCCAACTTTGCCAAGTAACTTGCCCTATTAATTTACCTGCCCAGTTTTAATTTTAACCTTGTAGCTTCATTAGATTCACAGTTATTGAATCGAAAACTTTCTATGGCAGCCCCCCGAAAATGGGGCCCTAACATTTTGAAACTTCATATAAGTGCTCGATTAATTATATAACTAACCGTGTGTAATTTTCAGCCTCGTAGTAAAATTAGTTTTGAAGAAATTCATATTGGTGCAAAGAAGTTGTATGGCAGCCCCCCGTAAATGGGGCCCTAACATTTTGAAACTTCATATAAGTGCTCGATTCATTATATAACTAACCGTGTGTAATTTTCATCTGCGTAGTATAATTAGTTTCGAAGAAATTCATATTGGTGCAAGGAAGTTGTATGCCAGCCCCCCGAAAATGGGGCCCTAACATTTTGAAACTTCATATTCCGGCACATATATCAACTAACCGTGTGTAATTTTCATCCCCGTAGTATAAATAGTTTTGAAGAAATTCATATTGGTGCAAAAAAGTTATATGGCAGCTCCCCGAAGCCTTGGTCCGATTTTAACCAAAAACAATAGGGAACCTAGAAATTGTCTAAAAATGACTTTGTGTGAATTTCAAGACTCTAGTCCTTTTAGTTTTTGAGTTATCGTGCTGACACACGGACGGACGGACGGACGGACGGACAGACACACATTGCTAGATCGACTAATTTTTCGATTCTGAGCCGATACGTACCCTTGACACTATATCTAGCTCCTCTAAATCGAAGCGTTACAAACGGAGGAGCAATTTTAATATACCCGATGTCATATAATATGTATGCACGGGTATAAATATGTATTAAGGACAAAAAGATAAATAAGTTAATAACGAATATGTTATGTACTAATCTACATATTAAAGAATGATCTGGAATTCAAAATGAATTTGATATTCACTTGTTCTAAAAAACCTTATATATGCATTAACTACATTCTCCCAGATAAATATAAATAAAAATTTAAAATATAAAAGATTATCAAATATTTGTTTTTATCTTAATTAATTTCGAAAATGTCCTTGTAGAGTTGCGGAGTTGCGTGGAAAGTACCCGAACAACCACTCCAGTTGATTTTAAATTTTATTAACATAAGAGGAATATCCTTATACCAAATTTGAGGTATTTCAATCAAAATCTTCCAGGATTCGAACATTTGGCTTCATTTTGCCCAATTTCAGTTTTCGTCGTACTTTTGTCATTAGTAAGCTACAGTATAAATTTTAACAAAATATACCATCACTATATTTTCGAATAATAATTAAAATTAGAGAGAGTGTTAATAAATATTTTATTTGAAACTTATTTAGTTATTTAAAGGGTTTCATTTATTTTTAAAAACATTTCATTTACTTCGAAAAAGGTTTCATTTACTTTAAAAATTCATTTCATTTATTTTGGAAAAAATTCGAAAATCATTGAAAGTCATCGTTTTTCATTTATTTTGGAAAAGGTTTTATTCTATTGGAAATGAGTTTCATTCAATTGAAAAATAATTTCATTCTATTGGAAAATTGTTTCATTTAATCGGAAAATGCTATATAGGTATTTCTGTTCAATAATAATTATTAAATAACAATTTAAATCCTGCAAACTTCCTATTGGTTTGTAGTTCACTTAAAGTAAAGTTTAAGTTTTTATTAAAAAAAAAATTCAAATTCGCAAATAAAGTAAAAACCACTGCCTTTTCTGTACTCTGTAGATGATCTTTTAAATAATAATAAATTGTGATATAACATTGAAAAATATGTAAATAATTTTATATTATTACTTTCTTTTATATTCAAATTTTGAATGGAAAATTGTTGACATTGAAATGAAAAGTGCCATTAAAAATTTTATTTAATGTCGATAATAAAATATAAAATAAACATTTTTAAGATTATCAAACAATTATAAAATTAGCTGTAACGCCAATTCAATGTTTTGGTTTATTATACACATTATTATACCCTACACCTATAGAATAGGTAAAGGGGTATATTAACTTTGGTATGGTGTTTGTAACCACCTAAAGGAAGCGAGCTAGATATGGAAAAGTATATATATTTGTGATCAGCGTGACCGCCTTAGTCGATATAGCCATCCGTCCGTCCGTCCGTCCGTAGGCACGAAAAAATAATGGAGCTATCTTGATGAAATTTTAACTGTAGGTTACTAGGACTGAAAGTACGGCGGGGATTGCATATGGGCGAAATCGGCCCATGGGTTCGGATTCTGGACCTTTTAATCGGTTTCAGGGCTAACGAACAAATATAAAAAATCACGATAACTCAACAACTAATGACGCTATCTTCATCAAATTTGTGCTGTAGGTTACTAGTAATGAAACTACTTCGGGAATTGCGTAAGGTCGGGATTGGACCATGGGTTCGGAACCTAGAACTTTTTGATCGAATTTAGGCCAAACGAGCATAATTCCGAAACCAATGAAGATAGAACCTCCAAATTTAGTATCAGGGTGTCCTTTCCTATTTCCTAAGTGCCTTGTGAATTCGGGTCCCATTGGAGTAGTGGGTCGGGGACCAGCCACACATTTCCGAAGACCTTAAAGCATATCTTTAAAATTAATAAAGATAACAACTTGAAAAAATGTAGAAGCTTCCAATTTGCAACAAGCGTGTTCTTTACTATCTCTTGCGTGTTCCCCTAATTTGGGATCAATTGGAGTGGTGGTTCTGTACCCCTCTCAGACCTCCCAAGTTTTAAAGGCTTATAATCGAAATTACTAAAAATAGTTACTTAAAATTAGGATAGACCGTTTAAATTGTGTACAAGGGTTAACTAGTACTATAAGTAGAGCGCGGACTATATAAGGGCGAAATCAGCCCAACGGTTCGGATTCCGGACCTTTTAATCGATGTCAGGGCTAAGGAACATATATAAAAAATCACGATAACTCAACAACTAATGAGGCTATCTTCATGAAATTTGTGCTGTAGGTTATTGGCAGCGAAACTACGGCGGTGATTACGTACGTTGAGGATTGGACAATGGGTTCGGAACTTAGAACTTTTTGATCGAATTTAGGCCAAACGAGCATAATTCCGAAACCAATGAAGATAGAACCTCCAAATTTGGTATCAGGGTGTCCCTTCCTATTTCGTAAGTGTCTTTGAAATTTGGGCCCCATTGGAGTAGTGGATCGGGGACCAGCCACTCAGTTCTTAGGCCCTTAAAGCATATTTTCGAAATTAATAAAGATAGTAACTTGAAACAAATGTAGAAGCTTCCAATTTGCCACAAGGGTGTTCTTTACTATTTCTTGCGTGCCCCCCTAATTTGGGATCAATTGGAGTGGTGGTTCAGATCCTCTCTTAGACCCCCCAATGTGTAAAAGCTTATCATCGAAATTAATAAAACTAGTACCTTAAAATTAAGATAGAGCGTTCCAATTGTGTACAAGGGTTAGCTATTATTGAAAGTATGACGGGATTGCATATGGGCGAAATCGTACCATAATTTCGGGTCCTGGAACCCTTGAAAAGTTCAAGGACTAACAAACATATATCTTACAAACACAATAACTCAAAAAATAATGCCGGTATTTTGATGAAATTTAACAGTAGGTTACTAGTAATGAAAGTACCATGGGAATTGGTTGTGGTCGAGTTTAATTTCGAAGCCAAAGAATATATTTCCTATGTCCTATGTGTCTCCGAAATCTAGACTTAATTGTAGTGGTTCAGCTATGTTCAATGGTACTTGCTGCATTTATGTAAAATTTATCTTTATATTTAAATGAATTATATGAAAAGGTGTACACTTTTAATTGTATTTTAGAAATACATTTTTTGCATATTTTGCGTTTATAAGCTTTTCTATTAGGTATATAAACTAACCATTTAAAATAATTGCAATTTTTAAAAATTTGGATTATTATTATTATTAATATATTTGTCTAGAATGAGGTGTAACAAACGCATTCAATTAAATGTGTTTTGTTGGATGTGTTCAATTATTAAAAAATAAAATATTAATGTTTTGTTGAATGTGTTTTATTTTAGAAAATAAAATATCATAAATTATCATAAGCAGGCCAAAAAATATTTTATAAATTTTTAATAAAAAAAAATAAACAAAAAAAAATTTTTTTAGTTTATGAAAAAATTGTTTTCAGTTTTAAAAATCACAGAAGATTTTTGGGAAAATTTACATAAATAGTAAAACATTTTGTATTTAAAATCGAGACTATGATTTACAGGATTATTCCTGTTTTAAGTCTTCATTAATTTTAGTGAAATACTGAATTTTTAATAGTATAGGCCAAAAATGCGCTTTGGTGCTCTGCTTGCTTTGCTTTGAAAAGCAAATATACCAAGCAAAGCAACCAAAGCAATTTCAAATTTTTCCTAACTTTTCTTTCGATTTCACAGGTACTTAAAAAAATAAAATTTTTGTATAAATTTTAACATTTATAATTAAATGTGTATAATAATAATATGGTCTTAATAGTTTTGTAATTAACTCTAAATCCATCCCGTTTACCTATTTTTTTTTTCTTCAATTAATATATAAAAAATATTGTAGTAGGGATTGCCGTAGTGCCTTCCCCAAATCCCGCTAAACCAATATTTGAAACTGGTTTTGAAATCGAATCATTTTTAATATTTATAATAATATATCATAATATTTAATCGGCTTATTTTTTCCCATACAAATATAAACATCCTTTTTTAGAGCAAACTATTTGACCAATTTTAATGAAACAAAAACCAAATAAAGGTTTTTTTGTTTTCATAGGACAATGATATTTTTTTTTAGAATATTGCGTTTTTTCAGGTGAAAATCCGTCTTTAATTTAACGTAAATTTGAATTTAACGGTCACGCTTTTAAAAGTTGAGGCTTATGACTCTAATATTATGCGCCGACTTTCTGTGTAAAAGTAATTCATTTTCGGTTTTAACTCGTAGCTAAATCTAAATCAAATATTATATGCGCCGACTTATGTATATCTTTCTTTTTTTTGTTATGTTCAAATATTCAATGAACAAGGAGATTTAAATTTTTTTAAAATTTTTTTTTGTTTTTGTTTTTTCTTAAAAAGTGAACGAAAAAAATGAGTTCAAAATGAAAGCAATACATTTGGTTTATACAGTAGTTTTCATTTATAACGAACTCGGTTCAATTTTAATTATAATAAACGTAACACTTTTTGCCAATGAATTAAATTTTACCTAAAAATGTAAGTTGTTTATTACATTTATATTTCTTTTATTTGAACTTATTAAATCTAATAATATTGCTTGGTGATTATTTTAGTATTTTTATATGTATTTTTGAATATAATAAAAAAAATCATAATAACGCATCAAAAATACAAAATAAATTTCATTACAAGAAAAAGCATATATACATCTATAAACATAGAAGTGAGGCTGACACATCAAATAAAAATCTAGCAAATGAGTTCAAAGTGCCCATTCTAGAATTAGCACAATCTGCAATGTTCAATTCTTATATGTCCTAATTTTTCAAAATTCACAGCATTCTTTTAAAACGACATTTTTTTTTTACGACGAATATTTTCTGTCTCTTCATGATCGTTATAAGCGAGCTTTACTGTATTTTTTTTTGCTATATGTTTGCAGAAACAAAAAAATTACATTTCTTAGAAAAAATTATGTGTTCTTTAGGAATCAACCAGAATAAATGCATACGGCGTGCAGTTTCTGTCAAAAAATTTTGAAATAAGTAGGTATGTTATGTACTGTACTTCGGAATTTAAAATTTTAAAATTTGACAAAGCGTATAAAAATATTGTAATTGTTTTTTCTGATGTTGCTACGATTAAGTTTTCAAAATAAAATAGGTATGTTAAAATAATATTTTTTTTTTAAAAAAAACATACATTCCAAATAATTGAAAGTACCTATAATATGTTCGCAAAAAAAACTAAAAAATAATCTTCAACTGAAATAAAAGTTGACGTATAATTTCTGTCAAAAAATTTACAAATAAATAGGTACATGAATTTACATGAGAGCTGTTCGAAATGAAAATAATACATTTGGTTTATACAGTAGTTTTCATTTATAACGAACTCGGTTCAATTTTAATTATATTAAACTTTACACTTTTTGATAAAGAATTAAATTTTACCTAAAAATGTAAGTTTTTTATTACATTGATATTTCTTTTATTTAAACTTCATATATCTAATAATGTTGCTTGGCGATTAATTAAGTGTTTTTTATTTAGTTTTGAATATAAAAACAATCATAATAACGGATCACAAATACAAAAAAAATATCAATAGAAGAAAAAGCACTATACATAGGCTTTAGGCTGACACATCAAATAAAATGTTAGCAAATGAGTTCGAAGTGTCCATTCTAGAATCAGCACATTCGACAATGTTCAAGTCTTATACTAATTTTTCAAAATTCACAGCATTCTTTTAAAACGACATTCGTTTATTACGACGAATATTTTCAGTCCCATAATGGTCGTTATAACCGAAAAGTACTGTATTTTGTTTTTGTTTGCAATTTATTATAATACAGTAGGTAGGTACTAAAAAAAAAATTTTTTTGTAAATCGTAAATTGTGGTTGCTTTTTGTTAAGTTTTTTGTAAAATTAAAAACCGAATTCTGAAATATACAGAAACTGAAAAAAAAAAATAATATTTCTTAAGAGAAATGATTTGTTTCTTCTGGATTAGCCAAAATCAGCATGTACGGCATTCAGTTTCTGTCAAAAAATTTTGAAATAATTAGTTACGTAAAAAAATTTACATGTAAGCATACGCGACGTTTTAAATTTTAAAATTTAAAAATTGACAACGTGTATAAAAATACATATTGTAATTGTTTTTTCTTATGCTGCTGCGATTAAATTTTAAAAATAAAATATTTTAAAATAACATTTTTTTTTAAATAATTTAGTTTAAAACATACAAATATTCTAATAAACTAAAAATACCTACAGTACAATATGTTTGCAAAACTAAAAAAAATATCTTTCTCAAAAAAAGTTATTTGTTCCTTAGGTCCTAACCTAAATAAAAGCGCGCAGCGTATAATTTCTGTCAAAAAATTGAGAAATAAATAGGTTCATAAATTTACATTAGAGCAGCGAAAATACGCGTAACGCAATGTACTGTATCTCGGACTTTTAAAATTTACAAATATTGACAAAATGTATAAAAATATTATTATTGGTTTTTCTTATATTTCTAATATTATGTTTTAAAAAATAATATTTTTTTACAATAATTTTTATTAAAAAATATATTATATTCAAAATACCTATAATATGAAATTAAAAATATTTTTTGTAGGTACTAAATTAAAACATTCAAATAAATATTTTTGATAAATTAAATATTGTACGCGTGTATCGATTTACCGATAATGGATATGTAGACAGACGTATTGACGTACTGCCGTATAAAAATTGTTCGTCGTATGTTTTAGATTTCATTCTAATAATTGAAAAGTTTATTTCACACTTTCAACATCGAATAATGTTTTTTTATAATAAAAAAACTATTAGTTTTACTTTGACAAAACGAACGAATTTTATATATCAAAATTGTACATGAAGATAGATAGGCGTAGTTTGTAAATGGAACGCTAATTTTTGTTTCAGGAGTACATACATAATTGTCAGATTATCATCATATATATATTTGACATTTTAAAACCACCTGTCATTTGAGAAGTTAATTATATTTAATAGTATTTAAATATTAATAAAGTGAAAAAATTAAGCTTAATTGCTGATATAAATATAAAGAATATTTTTTAAGATGGAAGGTGGTAAGTGCTTATTGGTTATCAAATAAAAAATATGATTTGACATAACCTATTCAAGAGAATTTTAATTAAAGCCATCTGCCGAAAATTATTTATCTACTCTGTCTGTCATATACTCTTTTGCAAGGGCTGAAGTAGCTGGCAATAGTTGAGAGTAGAAAAGAGTTTACTCCTCTTAAAAGAATAAAAGCAATAATATTTATTTGTTTTAAGAAACTTATGAGCTATGGCTCACGACCATGTATAGAAATATATTTTTGTCAATAAAAAACTTAGGAAATATAAAATAAATAAACTAGACAAAAAGGTATAAAGTAAACTAAGCAATTCGGAATCATTTTTCGCATGTTTTCAGATTTTTAAATAGGCATACATTTGTAGTAAAAATTTACCTATGTAGCTATTAAATTTAAAAATGAAAAAAGGGTAGGAAATATTTATTCTTTGATTTATTGAAAAACTTTTTTTTTTGCTATAAATCTTAAGATTGAAATTTAAAAAAAGACTTTGGTCAACTTGACTATTATTTGTACTTCTGGCAGCTTCAATATAATATAATACTAATTACTAAACTTATGAATTATGATATGTTATATTTTGTTGTACATATTATGTATTCATAGAGTTTTTTAATTAGGATACAGAATACGTACAATATAGTTCATATCGTACTAAAATGTTTAGAAAAAAGTACAGTTTGCTATATGAAGGACAGCATTAACTCGAATTTTGGATTCTTGACTTTAATAAATATATGTATATGTTTAGAAATATGTATTTATTAGAATAATATTTATATGTATATAACTGTACCAATTTATCCTCTCTTTAAAGTGGCTTAAGCTATAGAAATAAAACTCAAAAATCGGTACTTAACAACGTTTTAATAATTAAGAAAAATTATAAATTTTTTTTAAGCTAATTTCAAGCGCAAGAATTGTTGACAACACTGTTGGCATAATTTTTATTATGTATAGTCTAATATAATTTACACAAAACGAATTTTATATGTTAACTTAAAAGCAAAAATAGCTCGAATTTCGAGCACAGGGCGATACTAGTATATATTTATTGTATTAGGGAGAAAGACTGTCCATACCACAGGTGCAAGTATAAAAACTAAATTTTTTTCTGTTAAAATTTTATGTTGAATATGCTTTTTTGTCAAATAGATTCATAATTTCACGATATTTACATATGAGATGTGAATCTCTTTTAAAATTTAATTTAATTGTATTAAAAAATAAAATTTAAAAAAATTTTGCTCAGGATTGAAATTGAACCTAACACCCTAAAATACAATATTTAGTCACCGAATTAAATGGGTTTTCTTGGATGTATTCTATTATAAAAAATAAAATATCTTAAATTATCATAAGTACGCCAAAAAATATCTATTTTAATTATTTATGAATTATTTTCTAAGTATTTTTTTTTAAATATCTAAATTAAGTTTTCATATAAATGAAAAAATATATAAAACTTTTTTTTTTTATTATTTTTATAGAAAAATACTAAAGAGGGTAGAAAATTAAAAAAACAAGAAATTCTAATTTTTATACGTTGAATTGAATTTTTATTAAAGAACTAGCTAATACCCGGTGCGCGTTGCTGCGCCTCTCAATGGAGGTTTAATTGAAGTTGATGTTACTGCAAAAAGTTAACACAAAAATTACACTCGGTTTACACATGTAAATTTTAAAATGAATGAAAGCAATCTTTTTAAAACCATTTTTCTAGGTTTTAAAAAGAATAATGTTCTAGTAATTTTTGAAACTTTCTGTAATTCAAAGCAGTACAAACTACTTTCCATATTTTGACGTAATTTACTTCCAAAAAATTTTTTTTGAACAATCGTACGACCGACTGTTAGCAGATTCAACTCTATTTTCAAGTTGTTTCACACATATAAAATTTGAGGAAAACCGGTCAAATCGTTTCTAATTTAGAGTTAAGTAACGCAAAAATCTATTAAAAGCCACTGTGCCCCACTGGGTTAACGGAACTACACTTTCTCTTTGGGCAAAGCAGTATTACGCAAAAATGGACGTAATTTGCTTCCAAATCACTCAACAAAATTTTTTGAAGCTTTCTTTTTAGTCAAAGCAGTACTTCGCAAATTTTGACAATATTATCTTCCAAAATTATTTTGACCAACCGTCGGGCCGACATGGGTTAACAAATCCCACATCTGTTAATAGTGTCAACTCAATTCTCACAGGGGAGCACGTATACAAAATTTGAAGAAAATCGGTCAAACCGTTTTTAATTTAGAGTTAGGTATTGAAAAAACCTATAAAAAGCTGTTGGGCCCTAATGGGTTAATGCAAGTCAATAAAATTTTTTTGTGGGTTTTCTTCTTAGCCAAAGCAGAATTTCATAAAATCGGACAAAATTTTAACCCAAATTTTTTTTTGACCACCCGTCGGCCCGACATGGGTTAACAAATTCCAAAATTGTTAATAGCGTCTACTCAATTCTCAAAAAGCATCACGTATACAAAATTTGAAGTCAATCGGTCAAACCGTTTCGAATTTAGAGTAAAGTATTGAAAAAACCTATAAAAAGCTGTTGGGCCGCAATGGGTTAATGGAACTCACCAAAATTTTTTTTGGGGTTTGCTTTTAAGCCAAAGCTGAATTTCATAAAATCGGACAAAATTTGGACCCAACATTTTTTTTGACCACCCGTCGGCCCGACATGGGTTAACAAATTCCAAAACTGTTAATAGCGTCTACTCAATTCTCAAAGAACATCACGTATACAAAATTTGAAGTCAATCGGTCAAACCGTTTTCATTTTAGAACAAAGAAGTTTAAATACTTGCACCACAGCCCCAACTTGGCGGTCCGTTAGAGCAAAATTTTTGGGCCACGATTTCCTTCCGTACCCAAAAACCCCTATATACAAATTTTCATGAAAATCGGCTGGGCAGTTTAGGAGTCTATTCGCTACAAACAAACATACAAACAAACAAACAAACAAACAAACAAACAAACAAACAAACAAATAAACAAACTTTCATTTTTATATATATAGATAACTAAATTAAATGCAATTTTTTTCGACTTAAAAATTTTAATTTCGATAAATTTCAAAATCCCCAGTTTCGGTTCTTCCCGGAGTTTAAAATATAATCAATCGATAGAAAACCGATATATTGTTCGTTGTTATAATACGGCTTTAATGAGAAATGTGTTGTGCTTTTATTGTTTGGGTTTTTAGTAAAGAATAATCACTTTTAAATAGCATTTCTCTAGAAAACTTTCATTATGTTCGGTGAAAATTGAAATAATGGCGAAGGCATTATGTAAGCTTTGTTGTGTTTGTTTTGAATGAAACAGTCAACGCAATCAAAGCAATTTCAAAGGTTCCCTCATCCCTGAAATAAATTTTGAAATAACAGCGAAGTACCAATGTATGCTTTGTTGCGTTGCTTACTTTGCTTTAAATAAACAAGGCAACGTAAAAAATTTCAAAGAAATTTCAAAGTTTCCCTCATCTCTGAAATAAAGCCAAACGAAATGCACCATAGAAATAAAAAACAAAATATAAAATATATAGTTTGCATTTAATAATGCCTTTATAAATTATAGAATGTTGGCAACAAACAAATATTTTAATTTGAATTTAAACAATTGTTGTGAAACAATATATGTAGCTTAGCAACATTTTTTAAAAATATGTGTACAAAAAGTTAATAGATGTAGAAATAGATAATTATTGAACAAAATGTTATTCCTATATTATGTATAGGATAAATGTATATCAAATCTTTTATTAACAAACAAATTTATTTAATTTTTAAAATTTAACAAGTAACTACGTAATTGTGCACAACGGGCCGCAAGGCCTAGGTGTAAGGGAGACTTGCTCTCCCCCCCATCCAAACAACAACTACGTAATTAAAAAAAAAAAAAATATTAATTGAAAAAAAATTTCACCAAGAAGGGATTTGAACTAACGACCCCAACATTTTATCAAATTCAAAACATACAAAAGGTAGATTACATAATTTATTCATGTTCAAATTTTTAAAATACAACAAGAAATTATATCAGTCATTTTGTTTTTTGTATCTACTACTAAAATCGAAGCATAATCTGCGTATAATCTGCGTAATGCAAAATGTATATAATGAAATTAGATTTTGTTCTTTATTAGAAAAGGTTTTTATTTAAATTAACCTTCCGTCATTCTGTGGCCGGCCTACAGCTAGTTAAATATATTATGCTTTGATTATCTTTTTATCACAAAATTTAATAATTATAATTTTTTCATTTTGTAATTGAATTGGAATAAATATGTTTTCATTTATTTCAAGTTTGTTTGTTTTTTAATATTTTTAAATAGATAAATTAGTAAGAATTTGTAGTATTTTTTAATAGATAGGATAATTAGAAAATGTTTTTAGTATTATACAGTTAATTTGGTTAGCTATGTCTTACGATCAAATTAATAACAGCTTCTATGGTATTAAAATGACTTATGGATATGTCCTTAAATTTGAACCAAATAGGTGTAGGGTATTTCTAAGTCGGTTGCACCGACTGACTGTTTCTTTACTTGTTTTTTTTATATTTTACAATACAAAATAGAATATTTAAAATATAGAAGAATATTTGCCTTTCATTGCTAGTTATTTTTTTTTATTCTAAAAAACCTGACATTAAATCAAAACATAAAATTTTATTTTGACTAATTTCCCATTGTGTTTGAATTTTATTCACATTAGGTTTGAGTGGTACAGTCACAATAGATTCATGTGCATGGATCGGATCAGAATCGAAAAATAAATCGATTTAGCTATGTATGTCCGTCCATCTGTCCCCACGATAACTGAAAAACTAAAGGAGCTAGGATCTTGAAATTTTCGCAAATTCGTTTTTTTTGTATAGTCAATAGCCGTCTTCGCTATTTAAATCTAGCCATTTTGGTCCATGGGTTCGGGTAGCTGCCTTACTATCTTTTTCTATATGAGTATTACTCTGTACCTATTACAGCTGCGTATCTGAAATTTTGCCAAAAGTAGTTTACTTTTATAGCCAAAGTTTCTGTAAAATTTGGTTGGTCTACTGCAGTGAGTTCGAGTAGCTGCCATACAACTTCTTATTTTATATGAGCATTACACTACATTTAATGAAGCTCGGTGTCTGAAATTTTTCAAAAAATAGTTGAGTGGCCAAAGTTACAGCAAAAGTTGGTTGGTCTACTGCAGAGTGTTTAAATAGTTGTCATACAACTCCTTCTTTTGTATCAGTATTCCACTACACTTAATGAAGCTGGGTGTCTGAAATTTAGTTTGAAAAAATAGTTTAGTGTAATGGCAAAAGTTACAGCAAAATTTGGTTGGTCTACTGCAGAGGGTTCGAGTAGCTGTCATACAAATCCTTTTATATGAGTATTCCACAACACTTAAACAAGGTGTATGTTTGGCAAAAGTAATTAACCAGATGATATAATGTATATGTTACAGTCTACTCTACTACTCTTTTCCTCGTTTTTTATAAAAATAAACGATAAAATACTCATTAAGAAACCGTATATAATTTTAAAAATGTGCTTTTTAAAAGCCTTGGTTTTTTTCCTCACTTGTTTCAACATTCTATCAAAAATTACAAACCATAATAATACAATGCTGGGTTAACTTTTTTCTTTTACAAATTTCTATTAAAATATTTTTATATATCTTTTCTGTTGGAATTAAAAACCATAGAAAGGTTTAATTTTTTGAATTGATATTTACGATATAAAATTTACGATAAGAAAATTATTCAAAATAAAACATAAAATTTTCCCAACAATAGGAAATTGAATTTTTAGAAATTTAGTTTAAATAAAAATTTCAAATGATTTAAAAAACAAATTACTTATTTTATTGATATTTTTATGAATTTAATTTAAAAAAAAAAATCTACTGAATTATTATAATAAAATCAAAGGTTTGACAATTGATGACCTTTGAGTTTGATATTCATATGATGGAACTCCATTATTTCTTCAAAATTAATCGGTAAAGGCTTATAAAAGAAACAAGCGTCCGGTTCAGAAAAAGATTAAATATTTTAAGACCTACTACTATCTAATGTTCAAATCGTATGTGGAATTCATTAAAATCAATTCAAATAACAAGAATATTATGTAAAAAACATATCCCTATAATAAATATAGGCTTATTAACTTAACAGTTACCACTGGTCATACATATTATATTCGTTTTATTAGGATTAATCTGAACGAATTCTACATACAGTTTAAACACGTGATTGTACTAGGGGAAGTAGGGCGATATGTGGAAAAACAAAATCTCGCATTAGATATGTCGAAAAACAAAATGTTGAAACACAAAATGTTGAATGGAAAAAATGTTGAAAAAATATGTTGAATGTAAAAAATGTTAAAAAAAAATGTCGAAAAAAAAAATGTTGAAAAAAAAAAAGCTAAAACAAAAATATGAACCTAAAATATTCTTTTTTTTTAATTTTACTCCTACCTACTTTCATATTATGCATAATATGTGCGTAATAATTATTGTTTTTAGTATGAATTCTAATTCTATTTTATAATTTGAAAAATGCACCTGGTTTTTTTATAAAGGACAAACAATAAACAATTCTGAATGAAACCTGTTTTTCTTATCACTATCAGTATAACTAAAATAAATATATTTATATATAATGTTTATTTTTCTTCATCAATTAATACTAAACTTTTCTTAATTTTTAAATATTTTCATATTTAGTTTGTTTTTCACATTTAACTTTATTTTTTCAATGAATAGGTACTTAAATTTTTTATAAAAAAACTTTTTAAATTAACACTTGAATAAATTAATTTTCTAATTATCGATTTCATGATTCATTTAACATTAATTGGAAGAAAATTGAGAGAAAAATTTATGCAAAAACTATAATAAATGGAAAATCCACAATTCTTAATTACATAGCGCATGTGTGTATGTAGTTGTTTTTTAAAAAATTTGAAGTGGATGCTTTTGGAAGAAAAAATTTTAAGTATTATTTAAATTAAACAATTTTGGTAAAGATTAGTCATAAATTTACTTGGCATTCAAGACATTTCGAAAATGGGATCGGGACAGAATCTCTAAAAGGCAAAATCAGCAAAATCCATAATTCCATTTCAAAGCCAAATCTCCAAGGATAGTGGTTTACAATATCAGAATAATTTACCTTCACAAAATTATTATAATAATTCAAGAATATCTATGCTGAATCAGAATGCATATTTTGATAATATACCTTTTGTTCAGAGTATAAAGATTATATATTTTTTAGATTTTGGTTTTGATAGTTTTGGATTTGGAGATTTGATATTGAGGAATATCCCAGCTTTTGGGATATTGTCTTAGGCAAAATGTCTTTGGGTTTTTGCATTTTTGGAATTTTATAATGAAATTTTTTTCTAATTAAAGTTAAGGGACAAAATTATTTAACAAATGTTTTGGAAGTTTCTGTTTTTAATAATAGATTAACCTAATATATGTAGGTAATGCATACATATATATTATATATATTTATATAATTTTTTTTTTTCATATAAGCAAGTACTTTAAAACTTTTACAAAGGTTAGTAACACTTATATATTTCTTTATAAATAATCGAAAAATGAACTTTCACACATAAAGTAAAAACTTGCTAAGTAACCTGATGAAAACCTTTATTTCTATTATCAACTTTTTACTTAAAAATTTTTAACAAACATTAGGTGCAATAAAAAATAGTTTGACCAATATTTTTCTTTACTTCATGCAAGGTTAATCCCTTTTCCAATAGACTATTATAGATACATTTTCTGTTCTACCGATTTAAACAATTTAATAAAAAATATAACAAAACGAAACTTTTGATTCTTCGAAAGTAACTTCCTCTTTTTAGCACATTTTCAAAGAATTTTGTAAAAATGTGCCTATATAGCTTCACTCTGTCCGTCCGTCTGTCCGTCTGTCCGTCTGTCCGTATGTTTACAAAAACTTTTACATCGTTTGAAATAGAGAAAAGAAGTTTTAACAATGGGTAGGTATTGCAAAAAAAATAATTTTGTAGAAGAATTTTTTTCTGTAGCCCCACCCGTTACGGAGCTGCAGCCCCACAAAATTGGAAAAAGCCCTATATTCAAATTGTTATAACAAGAGTTCTATTAAGTGTATTTTCAATTTGAAAACGGCAAACGATAGCTGGTTTCATAAGCTTTATAAATATAAAAGACAAATGTTTAGGGTTGCCATACGGTACTAAAATTTAACATTACACAAAACTCAATTTTTACAAAATTTTTGGCCACACATATCTTCTAAACGGTTCAAGCTAGGGTCTTGAAATTTTGGGAGAAGTTATATCCTTAGAAATTAGTAGGAGTCGGTTAACAAAATTTTGTTGTCAAGTCCCCTGTTTAGGAGTTAGAAGGGCTCGAAAATTTAAATTTTGCTATTTTTAAGCACTTGTAACTTGAATACCTGTCCATTTTTTTTTTATTAATTAATATATAAAATTTAAAGGCCCAACATTATACTTTAACATATGTTAAAGGTTTTTCTTAAATTTAAACGCGGTTCCGTAAATTGAAGAAAGTGTCTCTCAGTTTTACCCATTTTTACTTAATTCTAAGTAAAATTCCAAATTTTTGTGGAATTCACAATTTAATTCCTAGAACCTAAAAAAATGGAGGGGGGCGGAGGGAGGGGGGGAGTTAGATGAAGTTAGATCCTTGAGAAACTTGGAAACCTTCCCCATTGAGGGGCTATAACAAATTTAAAATAAAAACTTTACTGTTAGCAGTAAATTTTATAATTAAGCAGTAACTATTTCCAAGTAAATATTTCCAAAGTTAAACTCAATATGTAATCTATCTATATATATAAAAGCGAAAGTTTGTTTATTTGTTTGTTTGTTTGTATGTTTGTTTGTTTGTTTGTAGCGAATAGACTCCTAAACTGCCCAGCCGATTTTCATGAAAATTTGTATATAGGGGTTTTTGGGTACGGAAAGAAATCGTGGCCCAAAAATTTTGCTCTAACGGACCGCCAAGTTGGGGCTGTGGTGCAAGTATTTAAACTTCTTTGTTCTAAAATGAAAACGGTTTGACCGATTGACTTCAAATTTTGTATACGTGTTGCTCTTTAAGAATTGATTAGACACTATTAACAGTTTTGGAATTTGTTAACCAATGTCGGGCCGACGGGTGGTCAAAAAAAATTTTGGGTCCAAATTTTGTCCGATTTTACGAAATTCTGCTTTGACTTTAAAGAAAGCCCCAAAAAAAATTTTATTGTATTGCATTAACCCATTGGGGCCTCACAGCTTTTTATAGGTTTTTTCAATACTTAACTCTAAATTAAAAACGGTTTGACCGATTTTCTTCAAATTTTGTATACGTGCTCCCCTATGAGAATTGAGTTGACACTATTAACAGATTTGGAATTTGTTAACCCATGTTGGCCCGACGATTGGTCAAAATAATTTTGGAAGCTAATATTGTCAAAATTTGCGAAGTACTGCTTTGGCTAAAAAGAAAGCCTCAAAAAAAATTTTGTTGAGTGATTTGGAAGCAAATTACGTCCAATTTTGCGCAATACCGCTTTGCCCAAAGAGAAAGTGTAGTTCCGTTAACCCAGTGGGGCACAGTGGCTTTTAATAGATTTTTGCTTTACTTAACTCTAAATTAGAAACGATTTGACCGGTTGACTTCAAATTTTATATGTGTGAAGCAACTTGAAAATGGAGTTGAGACTGTTAACAGTCGGTCCTACGATTGGTCAAAAAAATTTTTTTGGAAGTAAATTACGTCAAATTTTTGGAAAGTAGTTTGTACTGCTTTGAATTACAGAAAGTTTCAAAAAATCCTAGGATAATCCTAGAAAAATCGTTTTAAAAAGATTGCTTTCATACGTTTTAAAATTTACATGTGTAAACCGTGTGTAACTTTTTGCAGTAACATCAACTTCAATTAAACCTCCATTGAGAGGCGCAGCAACGCGCACCGGGTACTAACTAGTACAATATAAATTTGAAAATGTGCTTTTTTAAAAACCCTTAGTTTTTTTTCATCACTTGTTCTATTACACTTTAAAAACTTACGAAAAGTTTATTCTGGTTTTTGTTTTGTGTCTGTAAAAAAAATTGAAAACTTTATTCCACTTTTAGTCTAAAAATTAACTTCAATATTTTTATACATGTAATACATTAAAAGTTTTCATTATTATTATGCAAGTTATAGTTAGATGTACAATAAAAATGCTTGAAGACTAACAGACAAAGTGACAAATTTAATGTTCCATGTAGCAGTTCTACTAAGTCTAATATATTAAAATAAACGATTTTAAGCCGTTAATGCAATAGGCTTCATTATATATAATAATATTATGAGTACTGCTCTTACCAAAAAAGCTGGACTGATTTACAAGATTTTTGGAAATAAAGGAAAGGTTGAGGAGAGTTAAACGGTTTATTCAACTTCTTGATCAGAAAATTCATTTAGAAAATTCAGAATAAAGAAAAACGGGGAAGAGTGTAATCGAGTAGACTGTGTCAACTCTTGGATACCCGTATCCTTATAAATATATGTTTGGCAGCTACTCGAAGTCATGGAGCAAAATGGCTGGATTTCAATAGCGATGACATTCGCATTAAAGGGATTTTGTGAAATTTTCAGAATCGTAGTTTCTTTACTTTTTGAGTTATCGTGTGGACGGAACGACTGATACATACAGTGTTATCAATTTACTTTTTGTCTATATCTTCATTAAGAATATTTCAGTATTATAAGTGGACAAAGGCGGTTGCCTGTAGATAATGTGTGCATAGTTTTTAACAGGTTTTTTTATTTTTTATTCTTTCATTTTTAATGGAAATATTTGTTTATTTTTTGTTAAATAAAATATATGTATATGTAAATAGGTAAAGTAAATAAAAAACTTTAAAATGAATTTTTTACTTAAAGTAAAATAATTGAAGCAAATTCCAACTTTGAATCTAGCCAAAGATAAATCAAATTTTAAATTGTAAATAGAAAATTGCTTATGGTTTTAGAAAAATTTTATTTTTTAATAGAATTCCTTATAACAAAATTTTAAAATCCCACATCAATTTCAGATCTAAAAACAATTAAAATTGTTTACCAATTAAACCCTTAACCTGTTAGAAATGTTTGCAGAGTAAGCATGTTTCAAAAATTAAAAAATCTGTAAATTAAATTTATTATAACCAATCTAGGCCACCAATCTACTATATTATTAGATTGTAATTTTAGCTATATCCAACATTTTCCTTTATCAATATATACCTACATGAGGCAAACATATCATCAAAAAGTTTTATTTAAACCCGACATAGTGTTACAACCAACGTTATTGTATTCGACTTTCAATTGATATGTTTGCTCTGATCATGGCATAAGAGGATATAAAATGGCATTTGAAATGAGTTTTGACTTCCGCACAAGTTCTGCCAAATAGTTTTCAACATGTTAATAAATAGCTTGTAATAATCAAGATCTCGTAATATTGCATAACATGCTTTAATTAAAATAATTCTATTTGGCTCTATAAACTGAGACGAAAGTATTTTTGAGCTCAATGCAAAAATGAATAGGGATGCTTCCTAGTTATTTTCCTAATTTAAAGAAAAAAAAAAAAAGATATTTAAAAAATTTTAATAATATTTCTGATGTAGATTTTTTAAACCGCAAGATACTCAAAATCCACAAAGGACACAAAATAGAATTTTGGTACATTTTGTTAAACAAAACAAAAATTGTAAAAATTACTTTGAAACCCCAAATTTCTAAATTAAAAACAAGTATCTAAATAATGGAAAAACAAAAGATTTTTTAAAAATCATATTTTCAAAATTAAACAATGTTTCAGGTATTCAAGTATCAGGTGTTTAATAATTGAAATTTTTCAGTTTGTTATCCCTACTAAAGAAGCCTTTTAAGTTAAGTATAGCCCAATACCAAAAAGATTTCATATAAAACTCATACAACTTCTCTCAAAACTTCTAGTTCGTATCTCTTACTATTCGGAACCTATATGAGGTCAAGCATTTGTCAAAAAATGAGTATTGCAAACCCTACATAATATGGGTTGTTAATATATTTGTAAAGCATATAAAAATAGCTATCGTTTGACGCTTTCAGATTGAAAATATTTCTTATCCATCTTTTAATTATAACGGTTTAAAGTTAAAGTTTTTCCGAACCTTGGAAGGCCTTACGTCCGTAACGTTTAATGGGTTTTTTTTTGCAATACTTATCAGTAGGTAAAATTTCTCTTCGTTATGGCAAAGGAAGTACAAGTTTTGTAAATATAAGGACGTGCGGACAGACGGACAGAGTAAAACCATGTAGGCACATTTTTTTCAAATGAATTTCCTAAATACTATACAATGGTTATAATATTTTAATTTCATTTTAATTTTAATTCTAATGATTTCTATAAAAAGTTTCCTTAATTATAGATTAACTTGTATTGTATTTATAGTTTAAAAAAAAATTAAAATATATAAGATATTGTTTTGTAAATAGGTACTTATTATAAATATTTTTATTAAAAAAAAGTTTATCCATTGTATTTATACTTTTGTATAGAATAAGTTTGTTTAAATATTGTACCCCTAGTAGACTTTTCTATGGATTTTCCCGAGATTTTCATCGGACTATATCCATCCCATTTATTATATCTTATGAATTTTTCTTGGGATATTATCACTAATTCCTTCGATTTTAACATAGAAGATGTAACGCTTTCTGATGAATTTTTAGAATGAAAATCTAAAGAAAGTCATACATAATTATCCTATGAATTTTTCAAATGAAAATATAACGAAAGTCTTAGGCAACTATCTTATGAATATTTCTATAGAAATTCCCTGGAATATTTCTACAGAATTTCTTCGAACATTCCCACTAATTCCTTTGAATTTAACGCTGAAAATATAATACTTTCTGCCGAATTTTTCGACTGAAAATCTAAAGAAAATAATAAACAATTATTCTATGAATATTTCTGTAGAAACTCTCTAGACAATATCAAACACATGCCGTCTTTAGTTTTATATTATAAATCTAATTTGTCCATAATTTTTGTGATTATCCTTGGAGAATTAAATTTTATATTTTATAAGTATACTTATATTGGATTCCTCAGGATGACCACAAAAATTGCCAAAATCTTTGATTTATAATGAATCTTTGAAATCCTCTTTAATAAGAATTATGAGCCAGTTTTTCATTTATTCAAACTATTTTTTTAAAATAATCTGTAATCTAATTTATGAGGTTTATATTTCTTAAAAAAAGGAGCTTTAAAGATTAGTTAGAAGGACGCAGCAATCTGAAATTATTAAAAAAAAACAGAACAATGCAGAATATAATTTAGTTAACATAATTATTTTAATTAACACAAATGTTTATAAGTAAATAACAATTATGTTACACTATTTGTTGTAGTGATTTGTACTTGATGTTGCCTGCTTATTGATTTGGATGTAGCATCTTTAAGTTTCACAAGGCTTTTTTTAAATGCATTTGTGATATCTGCCTTTTGTCCAAATTTTTCTACACAAATATCTAAAAAAATAACAAATAAAAATTTTATAGTATAATAAAATTAAGATAACATAAGGTTAAACAAATATTATTAATTTTGTTTTTAAATTACCCTCAAGATATGAGATGAACTTAGTTTTTTTTAGAGAAATTTTTTCTCTATCAGAAACAGTGTTCCACGTTAATTTGCGAGAAAATTCTGCAGAAAAAAAATTTAAAATACTTTTTTTAAAAAATTCTTGTGGATCAGTAGTGTTAATTGTTTTAAAAACGTCCTAAAAATATAATATAAATTTAATTTAATTAGCCGTTATACAATATATAAGTTTTACCATTTTTGAAAAGCTTTGGTTATCTTGTTTTCTTTTACAATTATGATTTATATTGACAATTATATATGATTTATATTGAGTAGGTACTTACTTATATATGGACAATTTCCGACTCACTATTTTTAAATAAATATAGAATCACTATTTTTATTATTTAATTTATTATAATTTTTTCTTAGCAAAATTGTTTACTTTATAAAAATTTTATTTTATTTATTATTTAGTTAACTTATAACACAGCTGCGCTATGCAAAATTCATAAACGAACTAATTTAAAACGTTTTTTTTTTGAATTACAAAAAACAACAAAAAAACAAAAAAAAAAACTTACGATTAATAAACGACAATGTCTTTTAAAATAAAAAAAAACAACTTAGATGTCATATAAAAATAAAAACAACACAAAATTAAGACATTTATAAGAAGAAAGTAAGACAAGTTCTTATATATTTTACATGACATGTGTATTTGTAAATATTTCTAACCAACAAAGGTTTCTCGTTTTTGTCTTATATTTCAAATTTTAAATATAGTATGGACAATCTAACGAAATTTTCGAAACTATATGAAATATTTTTGTACAGAATTATTCTCAGATTAATCAAAACTTTTTCTTCGGATTAAAAAAAGAATAAATCTAATAATTATCTGACATTTTTATTAAACAGACATTAAAAAGAAATTGTAAAGATATTATCCCAGAATAGAAAAAATAATTGAAAACAAAAAAAGAATAAAAAAATTTTAGAGAGACAAGACTAAATCTATATTTTGGTCTCTACTTTTTATTAAATAGATAAGACAAAGATCAGACATCAGACATGTGTCTACTAGGGACATTCATATTTTGTAATTTGGAACTTTGAATTAACTATTAACATATAAGAATTCAGAATACTATATATCCATTTAAATTATGGATTTTTCGAAATCTTTTATATCGTATTCAAACTAAGATTATTGAAAATGAGGAAGAGTGTAGTAGAGTAGACTGTGTCAACTCTGGAATACCCGTATGACCGTAACATATACATTATATCATCCGGTTAATTACTTTTGGCAAAACATTCAGCTTTATTAGGTGTAGAGTAATGCTCATATAAAAGAAGGAGTTGTATGGCAGCTACTCGAACCCTCAGCAGTAGACCAACTAAATTTTGCAGTAACTTTGGCCATTACACTAAACTATTTTTGGCAAAATTTCAGACACGCAGCTTCCATAGGTATAGAGTAATGCTCATATAAAATTAGAAGTTGTATGGCAGGTACTCGAACCCGTGGACCACAATGGCTGGATTTAAATAGCGATTCCGGTTTTTGCATAAAAACGAATTTGTGAAAATTTCATAATCCTAGCTCCTTTACTTTTTGAATTATCGTGATGACGGACGAACGGACGGACATACTTATAGCTAAATCGATTTATTTTTCGATTCTGATCCGATCCATACACTTGAGTCTATATCTACGCCCCCTCCTTCTCTGCGTTACAAACGTAATGGCAAATTTATTATACCCTTGGACTATATAGTCATACGGGTATAAAAATTTAATTAAATACGTTAATTATTTGTTAAACTTTTAAAAATGTGATTGAAACAGAAAAGATCTATTATTTTGGAATATGCAGAATCATCAACTGCATTTCAATGAGAATTTTTATACTCGTATGACTATATAGTCCAAGGGTATAATAAATTTGCCATTACGTTTGTGGCGCAGAGAAGGAGGAGGGGAAGATATTGATATTCCAGTTCTTTAAATTGAAGAAACTGACTCTTAGTTTTAAACATTTTTGCTTAGATAATAAAATTCTAGGTAAAATCCCAAAATTTTGTTGGAGTTTACAATTGATTTCCTAAAACCTATAAAAATGGAAGGGTAGGGCAGGAGAGGAGGGGACAGAACCTCGAGAATCATCATAGGTTTGCTTAGCAAAAGTTTGAGAACCTTCCTCATTCAAGAACTATTAGGACTTAAAAATTAAAACTTATATTTTTATAAAACAGTAACTTATTCACCAGTATATGTTTTTCCAACATTAAACCTTAACATTAAACCCAACATTATATTTCGCACTTATTAACAGATTTCCTTGAGTGCATTGGGATTATATTCTAAGTATTTCACCATTAGTCATATAATTAATAAATTAATGAAATAACTATATTATAATATTATCATTTATTTTTATATATATTTTTTTATAAAAATAAATGATAAAATACTCAGTAAGAAATCCTATATAATTTTGAAATAAAACCATGACTTCATAATTCAAACCACATTATGCAAAAATTAAAACTTATACAATCCATCTTGGATTTATTCTACATTTTTCTATAAGAGATAAAATACTTATTTCCAGATTAATACTTACTTTCCTTTGGAGGCACAAATTTTCTTCTGAATTTATCGGCAATCCAAAAACCATATTACAAAGTTAGAAACAAAATGTATTATCCTGTAAAACTTTCCAAAAACACGTGCTTTATCATTTTCACATGTAATTATTTTTTTATAAACTTCTTTGTTTGACCTTGAAAATATGATGTTTTTTTTTATGAATTTATTCAATTATTCTCTTATTATTTTTATATTTTCTTTTTTGTTAACTGTAATTTTATTTCAATTCCTTTATAACTTCCCCACTTCCTTCATTATTACTTTGAATATTTGTTTCTTTGTCGAGAAATGAAAAAATTAAAAAGTAATCAGCAATTTCTATTCAAATAAGTAATTTGATAGTTTCAATGGCAAAAAAAATGATTGTAGAAGTTCAAGCATTATTTTAAGTTATATCTATTGTTAAAAAGAACCTAACAAATAAAAATAATTTGAATATACTTTCATTTGTTTTTTATTAAAAAATATACAAAAAAACTAAAATGTAAAAATGAACCTTATTAAAAATAGTTAAGAAAACTTTTCTTCATTTGTCTTTTTAAGTGACTTTTCAAAACATAAATAAAGAGGGAGAAAGTTTTTTTCTTTCAAAAACTACTAAAATTTTAAAATTATTAAAGTTCGCTTTTGTATATCATGAACAATATATTAACAAGCGTACCAGGGAGCCACACCATGGACTATCAGTAAAAACAAGATCAAAGACGAAGAAGGATAAATAACAAAATAACTATTAGAGGGTCATATATTCCATTGTAGCGTTCTATTAAATTTTAAAACAGAATTTTAAAGCTTTTAAAATAATGAAGACTGCCAGCCAAAAATTCTCTCTTAATAATGCGATATGCAACTCGGAAACTCTTCTAATTTACAAACGAAAAAGAGCTATCCGTCATATAAACCATCTCAGTGTTACCTCAACACTCATTTAATTAAAGAATCACCGCACCAGCAATCTTGTAGATACGAACATGTTTTTCAAATAAATCAAGCAATTAATGATTCCCCTCAAAGTTTCCATCATGATACAATCATGATACAAGGAGTCCGACAGATATTCCATGCGTATACCGTTGGATTAGTAAGGCGCTGCACGAGGCTAATTTAATTTATTTGTTACGCATACGCTGCAATTATGAAATCAGTTACCGCATGCTTATGAAATTCCTTATATGTTTTCCCTTTACCCTACGTAATCCTAATCTCCAATTTACTTTCCCTCGTAAAAAAAACGACTCACCTATTCTCGTAAAACAAATAAAAAATAGGTTTGTTTTTTTGAATCCATAAGTCTTCGAAGAACTTTGTTCTTTTAACTGGAGTTACAATTTCCCGAGAAGCATTTGGGTTTGATTAAATTCCATTTTTATTGGCAATAAATGGCAATCATTTTTATTCATGAAGCGTTTTCATTATTATAGCCGAGGCAGCCATTTTTACTTCTGGTTTATCATGATTCTAGTCGTATTTGTTCAAATGAGGTCCCTCAATATAAAACCAAAGCCCTTGCTGCCTAATAGTTATCTAGGTTTCTTTATTTCGAAAATATCCTTGAATAATAGAAACAAATTCTAATAAAGTCGACTTTTAATGCAGAAAATATGACGATGGAAAACAATGTGAAAAGTTCATTATTAATTATTTTAAATAACTTTCATAGTAAGACATGAAACAATTGAAACAAAACAATCTTAAATGAAACAGTTTTTTTTATACACGTCAAAAGGGTAAACTAAATTTGCCATTACGTTTTTGACACAGTGAATGAGATGATATATATACGAGTTGACTCAAAGCTTTGGATCAGATCACAATCGAAAAGTAAATCGATCTAACTATGTGTGTCCGCCAGTTTATCTATCCGTCTGCCCGTCCGCAAAATAATTTAAAAAGTGAAGGTGCTACGATTTTGACATGTTAACAAATTCGTTTTTATTCAATAGTCGTCATCGCTATTAAAATAACTTATAACTTCTTTTTAGCACATTTTCAAAAAATTTTGTAAAAATGTGCCTATATAGCTTCACTCTGTCCGTCCGTCTGTCCGTCCGTCCGTCCGTCCGTATGTTTACAAAAACTTTTACACCGTTTTAAATAGAGTAAAGAAATTTTAATCATGGGTAGTTTTTGGAAAAAAAATAAATTCGTAGAAGAATTTTTTTCTGTAGCTCCACCTGCTACAGGGCTACAGCCCCACAAAGTTGGGAAAAGCCCTATATTTAAATTGTTATAACAAGAGTTCTGTTAGATATATTTTCAAACTGAAACGGCAAACGATAGCTGGTTTCATAAACTTTATAAATTTTTGAAAGACAAATGTTTAGGGTTGCCATACGGTACTAAAATTTACAATTATGCAAAACTCAATTTTTGCAAAATTTTCGGCCACACATATCTTCAACACGGTACAACTAGGGTCTTGAAATTTTAGGAAGAGTTAGGTCCTCCGTAATTAGTAGGACTGCGGTTAATAAAATTTTTTTGTCAAGCCCCCTATTTAGGAGCTATAAGGGCTGGAAAATTTAAATTTTGCTATTTTTAAACACCTGTAATTTGAACACCTGTCCAAATTTTTTTTTTAATGATATACAAAATTCTAAGCTCTATAATTATTTCAACATGTGTCAAAGGTTTTTCTTAATTTTGAAGGATGGCGAAGCTACAGCCCCTGCAAATTCCAAAAAAATCCTATATTTAAATTGATATAACAAGAGTTCTGTTATGTTTATTTTCAATCGAAAAACGGTAGAAGATAGCTGCTTTTATAGGCTTTACAAAAATATGTCACCTAAATGTATAGGTTTGCCATACGGTCCTAAAATTTATCATTCTATAAAACCCAATTTTTGCAAAATTTTTGGTCCCATATATCTCCTAAACGGTTTAAGATAGGGTTTTGAAATTTTGGGAGAAGTTAGATCCTTAGATAAATTTTGGGAGAATTAGTAGGAGTCGGTTAACAAAATTTTTTTGTCAAGCCCCCTGTTTAGAAGCTATAAGGGCTCGAAAATTGAAATTTTGCTATTTTTTAGCACCTGTAACTTGAATACCTGTCCAATTTTTTTTTTTTTTAATATACAAAATGTAAAGGTCCAACATTATATTTTAACATATGTTGAAGGTTTTTCTTAAATTTAAAAGCGGTTCCTTAAATTGAAGAAAGTGTCTCTCAGTTTTACCTATTTTTGCTTAGATTGTATAATTCTAAGTAAAATTCCAAATTTTCCTTCACAATTTAATTCCTTGAACCTAAAAAAATGGTGGGGTAGGGGAGGGGTGTGGGAAGTAAGATGAAGTTAAATCCTTGAGAAACTTGGCAACCTTCTCTATTGAAGGGCTATAACAACTTTAAAGAGAGAAGGTTGCCAAGTAACTATAAGTAAGCAGTAACTATTTCCAAGTAAATATTTCCAAAGTTAAACTCAGTATGTAATACAATATAATTTTGAAAATGTGCTTTTTTAAGAACCCTTGGTTTTTTTTCATCACTTGTTTTATGTGAGCATTACTCTATTTCAATAGTAGTTAACTTTAATAGCCATCGTCCGAATAAAAAATAGTCGGTGTACTGGAAGACATTTAAAGAGCTGCCTTTCAACTTATACTTTCTTTAGTTCATAACTGAAAGTTTAATAAGTTATGTATTTAAAATTTTTTCAAAAGTAATTAACCGGATGATAAAATGTCTATATTACTGTCATACAGGTATCCTACAGTTGGCACCGTCCTCCCTTCCAGAGTCATCCTCGTTTGAATAAGAATCAATTAAGAATTTTTTTGTAGCACTTAAAAAAAAAACGGAATATTTTTTATAAAAAATTAAATTTAGAAGTTATATTCTTATTTAATTCTTTGTTTATTTCCAAGGGGCCTTATATTCTGTAGATATAGTACGTCTTATACAAAATTCAATTTGAACTTCACTTGATATTATATAAAAAAATTTTATTCATATTTTATTTTAATACGATGAAAATCAAATTTATTACATTAATTTGCATATTTAAAAACTAATTTAACTCAGACAGACCAAATTTTAAAATTAGATTATGATTATAAAAAATCTGTAGCTACAAGAAACAAACTACGAATTTTAAGTTTTTTAATTAATTTTTATAATATTTTTTACAAGCTCTCTAGTCTTTGCTATAATTTGATCACTTCTACATTAAATAATAGTCTACATAATTTAAATAATTTATATAATTAAGCTATGAACAGACCTGTAAATAATACTGAATAAAAAGTAGTTAAATACAATGGTACTTACAATACCATTACCTGATAACAAATTTTCAAGTACCAATATTTCTAAGATTTCGATACTTACAAAATTTAAGTAAGCACCATCAGTTTAAGTAAGTACCATATTTATTCATCCTATATTAAATCTCACATCACCAGTGTTTGCAGTTTTGAATTATACATGGTAGCCTTTAAGATAATTAAAATTGAAATATAAAGGTCTGATTAAGTTTTAGTTCCGATGATTGTAAATTTTATTATAATGTACAAATCAATATTATATTTTAGATATTAATTCAATGGCGATAATTAGTATCACGCGGTTTAAGCTTTTGGAATGATATAAACGGTTATTGTATGTGGGCACAGAAATATAAAAATGTACCTAATTGTTTTTACAAAGTAATTGTTTGGAAAATCTTTTGTTTTTCATTTTTGTTTGGATTTTAATTTTACTGAATTCAAAAGGAAGTAATAAGAACATTTCCTCTACTCATATTATTAAAGTCTGTAATCCAAAAATTAAATTCTTTATGGAAATTTACTGTATTTTTCAGTATTTTAATTAGATACTTGTTAAAAGTGTAAATTATAAAACTTAAAAATTGTGTAATAAAGTTAATAGAATTTTTTAAATTAAAAGTTATTTAACTATGCTGTAATTAGTTTCTTAAAGTACTTAGTGAAGTATTCGAAAGTAGAACAATTAACATTTACATGCCTTACAGGCAAACGTTAAGGCCCACATGTCTTACAGGCAAAGAGTTTCACACTATCACTTAGTATTAATACTGAGCTGGTACTAAATATACATGGTCTACTGCAAAGGGTTCGAGTAGCTGCCATACAACTCCTTCTTTTATATGAGCATTACTCTGCACCTAATAAAGCTGAATGTTTGAAATTTTGCCGAAATTAATTAACCGGATGATATAATGTATATGTTACGGTCATACGGGTATCCCAGAGTTGACACAGTCTACTCTACTACACTCTTCCTCGTTTTCAATTAAAGTAATGTATATAAAGCTTTCGAAATAGAATTTTTTAAATTAAAAGTTATTTAACTATGCTGTAATTAGTTTCTTAAAGTACTTAGTGAAGTATTCGAAAGTAGAACAATTAACATTTACATGCCTTACAGGCAAACGTTAAGGCCCACATGTCTTACAGGCAAAGAGTTTCACACTATCACTTAGTATTAATACTGAGCTGGTACTAAATATAATAATAATAATATTAAAAATAGTTTTTTAAATGTTAAGTTTGGCAATTGAATTCGCTCATTTACAGCCCTGATTTTTTTAAAGGTTTTAAGCCAAATAATTAATTTTTTAAAAGAACATCAATCTAGAGTAAGTTTTTTTTAATTATCTCATGCGTTAATAAGTATAACTACTTTTGCAGAGTATGCTACTTAGTCTTACTAAAAAACCGCGCTTAATTAAACCAAATCTAACTGTAATAAATAATTTAGAGTCACCTACATTTAAAAAAGTTAAAGAAGTAAAAAATTAAAAATCACAGGTTCGAAAACAATAGCTTTGGGTTGCATTAAGCCTTTTGTTCAAATTTAGAAGACTATTAATCATTTTAAATAAAATCCCTGTCAAAGAAACAACTATATAATACTATTAAAAAACTGTTTGTAGTTCAAGACGTGTGTGTATCCACTATGTAAAGCTATTAAGACGAAAGGTAAAAGGTTATTAAAAATAACAATTATTACATTAAATCCAAAGGAGTTTATTTAAAATCCGACTTGGATTATATTTAAATATTAATTAGAACTCGTGAAGAAGTTGTGGTGTTAGGGTGCATTAGAGTTCAATTTTCAAAAAAAAATTTCTTAGCAGTTTGAGCTCAATATCTTTATTTGAAGATACAAGAGAACCTACAGTTTAGAGATTAAAAATATCTAAGCTAAATTTCATCAAATCAAAGAAAATTATATATTTAGCATATTCAATTCAAATATAAATTTATAAATGCTTTATAAATGCTTTCTTATGAAATTTTTCTTTTAATTAAAATTCTTATGTTAAGATTTTTAGCTTTCAAAAATTCTTTTATATTCAAAAGGTATTAAGTACGTAATAACCTATAAAATTCCACTTAGAGCTGTTTGGTGGTTTTATTTAAATGCCCATATGCATATTAATATTATATGCAACATTTAATATTAAATTTAGGTACTAAATACAATAAAAAGTTACACTTTAATTTTAGGCAAGACAATATTGCAAAATTTTTAAAGTTTTTTACAATTCGGTTAGTAATCATTCTTCTACAAAACTTGTGACTTTAATTTAATACTTATCTACATAAAGTACCTAACTATATTCAAAAATTTTGTTGTGAAATAAAAATAAAATAAATTTTATTTCTTGGTTTAAATTTTACTTTTAAATAGGTAAAGAAGTTTTAGTTATTTAACTTGATTTTACACAAAAACTTTATCACTTCCTTAATGAATTCATCCCATTTTTCGATGTTTTAAATAATTTAACAAATACCTTTAAATTAGGAATCAATTTACAAACAAAATGTTTCATAATATATTAAGATCGATTCTCAACACAGTGCCATCATGATGTTACCGTGAAGGCTCGATATCAAATCCAATCGTACGATACATAAACGTTTTCACTGTACAAAACATAACCAATTCTGCATATATACAGCTTAATTATACCCGTATGACTATATAGTCCAAGGGTATAATAAATTTGCCATTACGTTTGTAACGCAGAGAAGGAGGGGGGGTAGATATAGACTCAAGTGTATGGATCGGATCAGAATCGAAAAATAAATCGATTTAGCTATGTATGTCCGTCCGTCCGTCCGTCCGTCCTTCCGTCCGTCCGTCATCACGATAACTCAAAAAGTAAAGGAGCTAGGATTATGAAATTTTCACAAATTCGTTTTTATGCAAAAAACGGAATCGAGTTTTAAATTCAGCCATTTTGGTCCACGGGTTCGAGTACCTGCCATACAACTTCTAATTTTATATGAGCATTACTCTATACCCATAAAAGCTGCGTGTCTGAAATTTTGCCAAAAATAGTTTAGTATAATGGCCAAAGTTACTGCAAAATTTGGTTGGTCTACTGCAGAGGGTTCGAGTAGCTGCCATACAACTCCTTCTTTTATATGAGCTTTACACTACACCTGATGAAGCTGGGTGTCTGAAATTTTGCAAAAAATTGTTTAGTGTAATGGCCAAAGTTACTGCAAAATTTAGTTGGTCTACTGCTGAGGGTTCGAGTAGCTGCCATACAACTCCTTCTTTTATATAAGGATTACACTACACCAAATGAAGCTGGGTGTCTGAAATTTTGCCAAAAATAGTTTAGTGTAATGGCCAAAGTTACTGCAAAATTTGGTTGGTCTACTGCAAAGGGTTCGAGTAGCTGCCATACAACTCCTTCTTTTATATGAGCATTACTCTGCACCTAATAAAGCTGAATGTTTGAAATTTTGCCGAAATTAATTAACCGGATGATATAATGTATATGTTACGGTCATACGGGTATCCCAGAGTTGACACAGTCTACTCTACTACACTCTTCCTCGTTTTCAATTAAAGTAATGTATATAAAGCTTTCGAAAATTTAAAGGTTATTATATTAAAATAGTTACACCAATAGTGCTTAAAATTTGAACTCGAAGCTCGAACTAAACTATAAGAAAAGATACATCGACGAAAAATAATTGAGCTGCCACCTATAATTACTTTTAAATAAGCCGATTAACATGTGTGATGATGATGATTTAAAGTTCGTTAATTATTGGTTTTAAAAGGCGGAACTATTGTTTTTTTAACAACAAACCGTTTTACATTGGCTGTTTGGCTGAACTTTAGAATAGTTGATCCCCAAAGACCTTAACCAAATTTTCGGAGGTAAGACTACACTGAAATTCATGAAGTTTTGTGGAGGCGGCAATTGGCGGGTCGGCCATTAAGGGGTTAAAATTGTCATTTGTAAAAAAGCGGTACATGTTCATATAACTCAAAATAGACGGGCTAGAATAATATGTGAGGGTTTTTTGGAAAGAGAGAGAATGTTAAAATTAAAAATTTTGAAAAAAGGTACCGTTACATATATTTTTTTACCGTTATATTCAAAAAAGTAAAAACAAACATTTGTTTTTTTTACTTTTATGTAATCTGTACTTAAAAGGGACAACCTGTACCAATATTGTATATACTATTTTGAAAGCGGCTATCAGACCTACCTTTTGAAACAAATAGTTGTTAGATATATGTTCTAGTTTTAGAGATATTTACAGTTATATGAACATGTATCGCTTTTTTTCAAATGACAATTTTAACCCCATAATGCCATATGCGCCAATTGCGACCCTCACGAAACTTCATAAATTTTATTCTAGTTTAGCTCCTGAAAATTTGGTTTCGGTCTGTGGGGGTCACCTATTCCAAAGTTAAGCCGACTATTTTTATATTTTGAGATTTAATATAGGTACGAAAAAAAGCAAGTCTTGGAAAATGTTTACTATGTGGACAACCACTGTATGTATACCAAAAACAGGAAAGAATAGTGACATGATTATTTCAATACAATTTTTTTTCAAATTTGCAAAAGTTAAACGAAATAACTTTATTAACCTTATTTTATTTAGCGTACTTTTTTCAATTTTAATACATTTTTTTTATACCCGTCTGTATATGGTTACCTAGTATTTTTGATCGAAGGTAGAAAGGCAGTTACAAGCCGAATGAACATTGAAAATCTTATCCCCTGAAGCCTTAAAACTATAAATAAATTATCAATGTATCATAAATAATATTTTTAAAAGTTTTCTATGTATGACTGAATGTGTCCAGTATCAAAATATGAAATCAAAGTTAATAAAACTCTCAATATATGTCGTATAATTTTTCAAATGTTTTATTAAAAATTAAAACAATTTTCTTAACTCCTACTTATTAAAAGCCTTCACAAGCGCAATGGCGGTAACATCATGCCTGTATTTTAAAGATTAAAAAATGCAACAATCAATTTATTTTCTATCGTTTGTTCTATTAATTGGTTTTTCCAAAATTTTTCTTTAATTATGATTTGTCTAGATTTTGAACCCCAATCAACATTTTTTCTAACATGTATTTGTACTACATTTTTAGTATAATCCGATAAGGCATCACATCCTAATAGTGCCTTATAACATACTTATTTTTAACTTTTTTAAATATTATAATGCGGCGGAATTGTTCAATAATCCCCTTTAACAGGTTTGGTTATTTTATATTACTGGGAAGAAAAGTAGTATTTGTTTCTATTATACTATTGTGTTTAATAGGAAAGGTATTAGAAACATGCAAATTCTGAAAATGACATTTATTTATTAGAGATGTAACTGTTATTGTTCGAGTTGCAAAGCATATTTTCTGCCATTGATCTATCCAATATACATAAAGCCTCCATACGATCCAAGGAGTGAGTATAATTCTCACATAATGGTCTTGCGTTCCACAAACTTACCTAAGTTATCTGGACAAAATCCAAAATTGAGCCTTACGCCTAATATTCCACCCACTGTCCAGGCGTCTCCATCGTCGAAAAATTGGAGCATTAACTTTATTTTATCCATATCTTGCAGGTATTGAAATTAATAATTCCTCTTTTAAAACAATTTTAACGTAACACCAGTCAAATTTGCAGCGTTTCAAATCTGTAGATCAATTCACATAGATATATGTTATCATAAAGGAATTCGTTTCTCGAGTTTGACTAACGTGTAAAAATTATAATATAATGTGACGCCCGAGATGCAGGTATATATATTAAATGTACTGTCAACTGTCTGACTTTATTAAAAAATTCTAGATTACCTAGGTATAGGAACTAACTACAAGTCCTTAAAAGGTTCCGGTTATTTTGACCTTATATATCGTTGAAAATTTTCCCAGTGAAACTAGACTTTTATCATTTAAATAATAATAGTGATTTTTCAATCTAAAAAACTTCAAGCATGTCGTTAGTAAAGTTCTATTTTTAAGCTTTCTTCTGCTTAATACAAGGAGCAAGATAAAGCTAGCTTTTGCAATCAAATTGATTCAATAAATTTAAGTTGCTTTGAAGAACTTCATAATATGACTGTAATTAACTTCAACTAACTATTTCTGATTTTTAAAATTTAAATCGTTTTGGTTCTTGTTTTATCCTATAAATTTAGTAAGATACAATGTAGATTTTATTGACCTATAAACCAAAGATATAATTATCATTATTTGACTTTTAATTTTAATTTTCTGATTTTTTCTTCTGCAAATAGTTGAGCTGAGCTGTACTGAAAGTAAACAAGTAACAAATTTTAACACAATCGATAATGAGAACTACAAAACAAATAACTATATTATTTAATAACATTAAAAACCATATAATAATCATAAAATTTAAGTATTATATGTATTGATTTTATACAGCTATATTATATAAATGTTATTTACAATATTTTAAAGTAATGTAAACCATTTTTTCCAGTGAGAAGATAAAATTAGATTTTACGGCACATAATATATTTTTCAATATTAGGTCCCATTTAATGTCTTTTCTAATGTATACAAAAATAATACATTTTTATCTACTCAATTATGGTATAAAAATAGTTTACTGTCTTTATTTAACTTAGGAATCGTTTTATTTAATTTTATGTTAACAACTTTGTATTACATATACGACTATTCTAGCAAATAAATATTAGTTATACAAATATAATAAGCATTTGATTTTTTTTATATTACATTTTATAAAAAAAGTCACACATAATTAGAAAAAGTGGAAGAAAGTGATACAAATGTTTTACAGAAACTTTATTTAGATATAAAAGATATCTGAAAATGAAATTTCATAATGTCAACGTCCACAATGTCAAAATAAAAATAATTACAATGTCAATGCGTTTTTTTCAAAAATGCATAATGTAAATATCATACGAAGATATTGATCTTTCCATCATACATATGTTTTCTTTTTAATTTTTCGTTTTATATGGGTATGGACATAGCTCTCCTCAGAATATAATAATTTGCCATTAAGTTTTCGATGCTGTAGAATAAGCCAGATGGATGTGCGAATCTATGGCCCAAAAAAAGAAACGAGGCAGAGTGTAGTAGAGTAAATCTTCCTTGGCTAAATTTGAAATACACAACTTATTAGGCTTTCAGTTATAATGCAAAGAGCATCTTAAGACCCATAATATCTTATGAAACTCATAAGACTAATAAATTCTGACTGACATTAGTTAACAGATGATGATTCATCCTTTTAAAAGGTTCTGTGACTAGTTTAATTAACTGAAAATAAACTAAATTATTGTTTGAGGTATATTTCTTATTAACAGCTTAGATTGTATCCTTATTTGTGGTAAAAGAATCGCAGAATTTTGGGAGCTATTATCACTTCACTTCAGATAGAGACTTGAAACTTTGGACAACAGTGAGATTCCGGATGATTTTGAGTACGTGACTTTGAAATAATAATACCAATACATATTGGAGAAGTTAACTAAATTTTCAAAAAAGATATTAAAAATTTTTTAAGAGAATTGCTATAGAATTAAATAAAATTTTAAGAAATTAAACTATTAGAACTACAGAATTAAATAAAATTTTATGAAATTAAACTGTTTTGTCTCAAAATGTTAAAGTTCTGTGGTTACATTTATAAAATTACTCCTTGTTAGATTATCTACTATCTACTAAAATTTTTTTTACCTTTTTTTTAGTAATATACAAACTTAAAGCTCAAAAATTATAATTTAAACATGTGTGAAAAGTTTAATTTAAATTTAAAGGAGGTCCTTAAAATTAAAGAGTGTCTCTTAGTTTTAACCATTTTTGCTTAGATAATAAAATTCTAAAAAAATTTAAAATTTTAGAAGAAGTTGCAAATTAATATCTAAAATCTCAAAATTTAGAAGAGGGGAGAAGAGGGGAGATGGGTTTAGATCCTCGAGAATCATCATAAGTTCGCTTTGTAAAAATATTGGGAACCTTCCCCATTAAAGGGTTATTAGGACTTAAAAATTTAGTAAAAACAGTAACTTAGTCACCTTTTTATATATTCCCAAAATTAAACTCAGTATTGAAAACTATATATAATTTTGGAAATGAGTTTTTTAAGAAAAACCCTTGGTTCTTTTCAACACTTGTTTTTATACCCGTATGACTATATAGTCCAAGGGTATAATAAATTTGCCATTACGTTTGTAACGCAGAGAAGGAGGGGGGGTAGATATAGACTCAAGTGTATGGATCGGATCAGAATCGAAAAATAAATCGATTTAGCCATGTATGTCCGTCCGTCCGTCCGTCCGTCCGTCCGTGCGTCCGTCATCACGATAACTCAAAAAGTAAAGGAGCTAGGATTATGAAATTTTCACAAATTCGTTTTTATGCAAAAAACGGAATCGAGTTTTAAATTCAGCCATTTTGGTCCACGGGTACCTGCCATACAACTTCTAATTTTATATGAGTATTACTCTATACCTATGGAAGCTGCGTGTCTGAAATTTTGCCAAAAGTAGTTTAGTATAATGGCCAAAGTTACTGCAAAATTTGGTTGATCTACTGCGGAGGGTTCGAGTAGCTGCCATACAACTCCTTCTTTTATATGAGCTTTACACTACACCTGATGAAGCTGGGTGTCTGAAATTTTGCAAAAAATAGTTTAGTGTAATAGCCAAAGTTACTGCAAAATTTGGTTGGTCTACTGCAAAGGGTTCGAGTAGCTGCTATACAACTCCTTCTTTTATATGAGGATTACACTACACCAAATGAAGCTGGGTGTCTGAAATTTTGCCAAAAGTAGTTTAGTGTAATGGCCAAAGTTACTGCAAAATTTGGTTGGTCTACTGCAAAGGGTTCGAGTAGCTGCCATGCAACTCCTTCTTTTATATGAGCATTACTCTACACCTAATAAAGCTGAATGTTTGAAATTTTGCCAAAAGTAATTAACCGGATGATATAATGTATATGTCAGGTCATACGGGTATCCCAGAGTTGACACAGTCTACTCTACTACACTCTTCCTCGTTATTTATTAAGTTTTCATATTTTTATTTAATAAAATTTTAAACTTTTAATAATTTACAAATGCATTACAAACAAACTTACAACGCATAGTTCTTAAAAACATATACAATGATTCTACTTATTATTTTAAATTTTCTTCTTTTCTGTACAAAAACCCAAAGACACCTAATTTTTTATCAACTCAAATACCATGTGAAGAAATTGAATATAGTTTATTATGTCAACATGTATCCGTAAAACTTATTTAGATGTATTTAGATTTTTTTCCATTTTTCATTGAAAAGTAAAAGTTTACTCGTGTCGTTTTGGTTCTTTTCTTTTCACATCAAATTTTTAGTGCAGCATTATGACACACCATCATACACATATAACGGTTAAACTCTTGTTTTTTTTTACACAAGATTCTTAAATTCTTTGTTGAAAATAACTGTTTACATAATATTTTGTTAACACTCTTAGTGTTTTGTATGTTATATTATTCTTTTATTTAACACCTTTTGTTAAAAGATTGTAAAATTTACTTGCTTCCTATATTTGTTTTATTTTGTTTTTTTTTTTTCAATTTAGTATCTATGTATTTATATGTTTTAGAAAAAAGTCTTGTACAACACGTTACTACAAACGTAAAATCGTGTCGGAAATAACATGATAGTGACAGAAAAATTAAGAGTATAAAATGAAGATAATATTAAATTCACCTAATGTTTTAAAGACTTGTATTGTGTAAATTGACAAGAACACTTGTACAAAAAAATGTATAATAGTATATTTAATAACAATTCTGTATAGTAGTGAAGTATAATAGATAAAATTGATTTTGACGCCACGGCGTTTCTCTATTAAATGAATTATATGTTTTTCTTTTTATTTATTGTCATTATTGTGAATGTATTTGTGAAAAGGAAGTATTTATGTAGAATTTAAAATTTTTAAAGTTGAACTAAATGATATAAAGCTTTAAATAAGTTTAGGAAATTTCCTCAGTCTTTATAATATAAAACGTATCACGGACTGAAATTATCACTGATACTTAGCATAAAAATTAAATTTATTGAGGCATCTAGGTTTCGGGGATTCTAAGGTTTAACTAGTATCCGCGTAGGACCAAATGACTATATATAAAAGATAGCTGGTGTTGCCAGCTTTAAAAAAATATATAGCTTTAATGGCGCATATTATCCTTTAAGGACGAAAAGGACATTTAAAAGTATCCTTGTTATTTTAGTCTATTTTACAAAAACCGTTATAAATAGCGATCTGTTGAATATATATGTATTCAATTCAAGCTAATAATTAAGATGATGGTCTGGAGAATATTTTACCGTTTATTTGATGACGATAGGTGCTGCCGTTTTGGAGATATTGTAGTTCAAAGTTGAAAATTTTTGCAAAAAAAAAATTTTTAACATCCTTTCTCTAAAACTCATATTTTTCAAAATTTTGCAAAGAAACCCCCTAAATATTTTTACATCGTTGGAAAGCTCTTATTTTTTGCTATAATTTGGGCATACATAAGGTATGTCTATATTAAAGCGTTTAGAAGATATAAGCATTTATGAAATAAAAATTTTTTTGTTTTGTAATTTTTTCTGTATAAAAAAAATGTTGAGATGTTTTACAATTTTTTCAGCCGTACTTTTTAAATGAATTAAATAATTTTATTTTTGAAAAAAAAAATTTTAATATGTTATAAATATGTTTCCAGGTATAAAAAAATTCCAAAAAAAAAAACAATTCCAAAAAAAATAATTCCAAAAAAAAAATTCCAAAAAAATTTAATGACAAACTATTTTTTAAAAACAGTAATTTTTTACATGCATATTTCAACAAATAAAAATTAAAAAATAGTGGGGGCTGCCGCCCCCAAACCCCCGCTAAACAAATTACTGAAACCCTGATTTTGAATCCAAAAATAAAATCCCTCCTAATTCAGAATCTCACGTATACAAATATATAAATATTCTGAAAAAAGCGTATAATCCTGTAATTGTAGCCAACTATAAAATCTCTCCTAATTATTTTTTACATGCATATTTCAACAAATAAAAATTTAATAGTGGGGGCTGCCGCCCCCAAACCCCCGCTAAACAAATTATAGAAACCCTGATTTTAAATCCAATTCTAAAATCCCTCCTAATTCAGAATCTCACGTATACATATGTATAAATATTCTGGAAAAAGCGTATAATCCTGTAATTGTAGCCAACTATAAAATCTCTCCTAATTATTTTTTACATGCATATTTCAACAAATAAAAATTTAATAGTGGGGGCTGCCGCCCCCAAACCCCCGCTAAACAAATTATAGAAACCCTGATTTTAAATCCAATTCTAAAATCCCTCCTAATTCAGAATCTCACGTATACATATGTATAAATATTCTGGAAAAAGCGTATAATCCTGTAATTGTAGCCAACTATAAAATCTCTCCTAATTATTTTTTACATGCATATTTCAACAAATAAAAATTTAATAGTGGGAGGTGCCGCCCCCAAACCCCCCGCTAAACAAATTATTGAAACCCTGATTTTAAATCCAATTCTAAAATCCCTCCTAATTCAGAATCTCACGTATACATATGTATAAATATTCTGGAAAAAGCGTATAATCCTGTAATTGTAGCCAACTATAAAATCTCTCCTAATTATTTTTTACATGCATATTTCAACAAATAAAAATTTAATAGCGGGGGCTGCCGCCCCCAAACCCCCGCTAAACAAATTATAGAAACCCTGATTTTAAATCCAATTCCAAAATCCTTCCTAATTAAGAATCTCACGTATACAAATATATAAATATTCTGGAAAAAGCGTATAATCCTGTAATTGTAGCCAACTATAAAATCTCTCCTAATTATTTTTTACATGCATATTTCAACAAATAAAAATTTAATAGTGGGGGCTGCCGCCCCCAAACCCCCGCTAAACAAATTACTGAAACCCTGATTTTGAATCCAAAAATAAAATCCCTCCTAATTCAGAATCTCACGTATACATATGTATAAATATTCTGGAAAAAGCGTATAATCCTGTAATTGTAGCCAACTATAAAATCTCTCCTAATTATTTTTTACATGCATATTTCAACAAATAAAAATTTAATAGTGGGAGGTGCCGCCCCCAAACCCCCCGCTAAACAAATTATTGAAACCCTGATTTTAAATCCAATTCTAAAATCCCTCCTAATTCAGAATCTCACGTATACATATGTATAAATATTCTGGAAAAAGCGTATAATCCTGTAATTGTAGCCAACTATAAAATCTCTCCTAATTATTTTTTACATGCATATTTCAACAAATAAAAATTTAATAGTGGGGGCTGCCGCCCCCAAACCCCCGCTAAACAAATTATAGAAACCCTGATTTTAAATCCAATTCCAAAATCCTTCCTAATTAAGAATCTCACGTATACAAATATATAAATATTCTGGAAAAAGCGTATAATCCTGTAATTGTAGCCAACTATAAAATCTCTCCTAATTATTTTTTACATGCATATTTCAACAAATAAAAATTTAATAGTGGGGGCTGCCGCCCCCAAACCCCCGCTAAACAAATTACTGAAACCCTGATTTTGAATCCAAAAATAAAATCCCTCCTAATTCAGAATCTCACGTATACAAATATATAAATATTCTGGAAAAAGCGTATAATCCTGTAATTGTAGCCAACTATAAAATCTCTCCTAATTATTTTTTACATGCATATTTCAACAAATAAAAATTTAATAGTGGAGGCTGCCGCCCCCAAACCCCCGCTAAACAAATTATAGAAACCCTGATTTTAAATCCAATTCTAAAATCCCTCCTAATTCAGAATCTCACGTATACATATGTATAAATATTCTGGAAAAAGCGTATAATCCTGTAATTGTAGCCAACTATAAAATCTCTCCTAATTATTTTTTACATGCATATTTCAACAAATAAAAATTAAAAAATAGTGGGGGCTGCCGCCCCCAAACCCCCGCTAAACAAATTACTGAAACCCTGATTTTGAATCCAAAAATAAAATCCCTCCTAATTCAGAATCTCACGTATACAAATATATAAATATTCTGAAAAAAGCGTATAATCCTGTAATTGTAGCCAACTATAAAATCTCTCCTAATTATTTTTTACATGCATATTTCAACAATTAAAAATTTAAAAATAGTGGGAGGTGCCGCCCCCAAACCCCCCGCTAAACAAATTATTGAAACCCTGATTTTAAATCCAATTCTAAAATCCCTCCTAATTCAGAATCTCACGTATACATATGTATAAATATTCTGGAAAAAGCGTATAATCCTGTAATTGTAGCCAACTATAAAATCTCTCCTAATTATTTTTTACATGCATATTTCAACAAATAAAAATTTAATAGTGGGGGCTGCCGCCCCAAACCCCCGCTAAACAAATTATTGAAACCCTGATTTTGAATAAAACTCTAAAATCCCTCCTAATTCAGAATCTCACGTATACATATGTATAAATATTCTGGAAAAAGCGTATTAAGTATACAAACTCTAAAATTCTTACTCGCTAAAGCTATGGAAATATTTTTTGGCAAAATAAATTTATGAGAAATAAAGTATGAAAATGTATTTTTTAATAAAATTGTTGTGTCAGTTTTTCATTCATGTTCTCTGGTGGGGCAATTTGTCAACATATACCATACTTATTATATACCGTTTGAAAGAGTGTCAGACCTTTCTAACAGTATAATAAAAAATACAGGGTGCTTTTGAAAATTTCGTAGTTATAGTGGTTTTTTTGAAATTTCAAAATTTTTTTTTTTTTTGTTTTAAATTTCCACTTGAAATTGCAATATCTCCAAAACGGCAACACCTATCGTCATCAAATAAACGTTTAAACATTCTCCAGACCGTCATCTTAATTAATAGCTTTGATTGAATATATATATATTGAACAGATCGCTAGATATACCGTTTTTTGTAAAATAGACTAAAATAACAAGGATACTTTTAAATGTCCTTTTCGTCCTTAAAGGATAATATGCGCCATTAAAGCTATATATTTTTTGAAAGCTGGCAATACCAGCTATCTTTTATATTTAGTCATTTGGTCCTACGCGGATACTAGTTAAACCTTAGAATAGCCTAGGTTTCACTAACGTTGTAATGCTTTTTCTAAAGCTATGTCCTTTTTAAAATCAAAAACTTTTAAAAAACTTTTTACAAAGATTTATTGTAAAAAATTTTAATATAAACTTGTACCTAATGGAAAAAAAAACATGAGTTTGGAAAAAAGACATTTCCAAAATTAAAAAATGTTCCATGATAAAAAATGTATTGAAAAATATTTTATATCATTTTTTAAAACTTTTGTTAGAAATTTATTACATAAGAAAACTTGTGTAAAAATTGTTTAATGAAAACCTTTTATAATATTAAGCTCGGAGCTTAAAGTTTTGAATTTTATTAGTTCAAAAAAATTAGGATATAGGTATTCAATTTTTCAATTCAAAATTTGGACATTGCTAGGAAGTTCTTAAACGCAGGGTCATACTAAAAAGTTTTTTAAAAAACTCAAAATTTAAAGTTCTTAACTCTAACACTGTTGGGAAGACATTTAGGTGCTTAGAATATTGCAAAAATTGAGGTGTACATAACGATAAATTCAAATACCGTACGATTACTTTATACATAAATGTTACGTAAAATATGACTACCGTTTAAAGTCCAGAATGAAAATGAGTCTTTTGAAACTTTTGTTATACATTAAAAAGATTTAATTACAAGTTTTCCAGTACTTTGGGAGATTGTAGCTCTATAAAGTGTGAATCTGTAAAAAAAAAATCTGTAATAAATTATAATATTATTATAATATTATTTTGACATCTATTTCCTGCTTAAAATATTTAACTTAAATAAGTCTGACATCAATAACAAAATTTAGTTCTGAACTTTTCCTTTTTCTACAAAAACAATGTTATTAATCTATTTTGACTTCATATGCAAATAAAATTAAAATTTTATTTGAAACTATAAATAATATATATGTACATAAAAATACCCTTTTTTGAATTCTGATTTTTTAAAGCTCTTTTTGCAAACATCAGGAACTATTTTTTTTAGTAAAACATAGAAATACTTAGAATATAACTCCAATGCACTCAAAAAAACCTGTAAATAAGTGCGGAAAATAATGTTGCAGCTTCAATGTTAACTTTTAATTTTGGAAAAAACTTACACTGATGAGTAAGTTACTGTTTTATATAAACATAAAAGTTTTAATTTTTAAGACTTAATAGCCCTTCAATGGGGAAGACTTATGATGGATCTGCCCACCCCCCTCCTGTCCTCACCCATCAATTTTTTTCGGGGAAATAAATTGTGAACTCCAGCTAAATTTGGAATTTTCCCTAAAATTTTATTATCTAAGCAAAAATAGTTAAAACTAAGAGACAATTTCTTCAATTTAAAGAAACTCTTTCAAATTTAAGAAAAACATTTAACGAAACATAATGCTGCAGCTGTAAATTTTGTATATTTGTAAAAAAAAATTTGAACAGGTTTTCAAGTTACAGTTGTTTGAAAATACAAAATTTGAATTTTCGAGCGCTTATAGCTCCTAAACATGGCTGGACAAATGGGGCTGGACAAAAAAATGTTGTTAACCGACTCCTACTAATTTCAGAGGTTCTAACTTCTCCCAAAATTTCAAGACCCTAGCTTGTACCGTTTAGAAGATATGTGTGGCCAAAAATTTTGCAAAAATTGAGTTTAGCATAATTGTAAATTTTAGTACCGTATGGCAACCCTAAACATTTGCTCTTAAATATTTATAAAGCTTATAAAACCAGCTATCTTTTTCCGTTTTAAGATTGAAAATGAACCCAACAGAACTCTTGTTATAACAAATAGGGCTTTTTTCAACTTTGGAGGGCTGTAGCTCCGTAACGGGTAGGGCTACAGAAAAAAATTCTTCTACGAAATTATTTTTTTCGTAATCTACCCGTGGTTATTCTCGGGACATTTTTGTTCGCTTTTTTATATCTGCGGTTCAGTCACCAGTGAAGTTTTTTTCTTTTGATGCCAAATAATAAAAAATTAAAAAAAATAAAAATCAGTAAAATTGAAAAGTTTTTTCTATCATTTGTGGTGTAAAATTTATAAGTATATTATTAGATATTTTTTTATAACTTTTCAATCAAGTGAAATATTTCACTACTTGTTTCCCGTTGAAAAATTTTCAGTGGAGGCATTAGTTATTTATTTTCTTTAGAACATGTGTAAGCTCGCACCAAATATCTATAAAACAATATCTAATGTAATTATTTTGATTTATTTTTCATACATTCAAAACATTACTACATATTTTAAAATAATACATCCATTTATTGAATATGATCTTCCAGTTAGGCTATATCGTAAACAAATGAAAACATTTAAAAATTATTTAAATAATAAAATACTATAATTAGTTGTTGTTATTAAGAAATTGTTGTTACTATTATAATAATTCACAATTATACATATTGAAACCATATTAGATATATGCTAGATAAATGAGTATATTCATGATAAGCTTCACCTCCTGATTCGATTTAACAATGTTCGTTCGTAATTCCGTCAGTTTCTAAACACTTTAATAGAAAAAGGTTACTAATGAGGAAAGTAAGACAGGGATTTTAAATGGATAAAATCAAATCACCGTTTCGAATTCTGGAAACTTCCGATCAAGCTTAGGATAAAGGAACATAACTCCCAAACCACTAAGGGAAAAATCGTCAAACTTGATTTAAGGGTATTTTTACCATATTTCAATTTTATTCCAAAGATTTCAGATGAAATTGTAGTGATGGTTCAGGTACCTTCCTATTTATTCATTAATTATTGTATAATCTGTTTTAAATTTTATTATAAAATTATTTCAACTCTTTTATTAAGTTAAAACAATAATAATCCATGGTTCAATATGGTAGTTAATTATAATCTTTTAAGTCTTATATTTTATTTTTATTAAATTCATTAACCTAAAACCAATTTACAAACTTAATTCAATTCACAAACTTCAATTTTAAAACATAATAAAATGTTACAACATTTTATATCAAAAACTAAGATAAGTAAATCAATTTTTTTAATAAATTTATTAACTGAAAACTAATAATCCGTTTTTATAATCTGTAATAATCCGCTAATATAAAGTAAAAAAAGCGAATGAAAAACGTTTTTACGAAAAAAATTCGTTATTATTCTTTTGTGACAGAAGAATTTTTTAAAAAGGATTTTGACAGGTTGAAATGGTTGAAATAACAGTTTAATAAAGTTTCTTTATGTTTGCGTACATTTTTTATCAATGGATTTGCATTTTTAATTTTATAAAACTTTTAATAAAAAGCAATTTATTTAAAAGGGATTTACTTATAAAAGATTATACAGAAAAAAAATAAAAAAAACTTGCATTATTTTACGCTCCAAAGTAACTTTGTAATATTATCATTTTTTTTTTAAATTAAAATTGTTAACTGTTAAATATTTGTAAATTTTTTTAATGATTTGGTGTAAAATTTGCAAAAAAAACCAAAAATGTACAATATTAATAGATATTTTGTATTGTTGAAGGTTATATCAATGTTAAGTAAAGAAAGAGTCCATGACTTGCAACAGAATTTCTGTTTATTAGACTGTTTATTTATATATTAGGTACTATTTTACAGAATGGTGCAGATAGCTGTAACCCCTCTTTCTCTTGATATTTCAGGACATATTATGATACAAATTATAAATTATATTTTTATTAAATATGATCCGACTAGGGTAAGGTTACTTTAGGATAAATTTACAGAAATTTATTTTTATCCTTCACGAAATTGAAAGCTTTAATTCAACTTTTCCAGTATTTTAAAATTCCTTCGTATAACTAAATGTTTAAAATTTTACAATTTGTCTTTTTTTTATTTGCAGATCCTCCTCTAGGCAAAAACCAGAAAATGTCTCTGGCTATTGTACAATTACCAAGCTATATCTATAAATGAATACTTTTTACGGATGATCATAAATGTTCATAACAAGGCTAATTAAATTTTTCAAATTATGATTTATTACAAAATAAATAAATTATCAATTTTATTTAAAATTATTCAACTTCAAAATAAATCTACTGAAACTTCGAGATTACAGATACCATCAAAATAGAAGGTCAAATAGTTGTTAAATATATGTATAGCTTCTTCTATCTTGGTAATTGACTGACTACAAAACAAAATATAGAAGAAAATGTTAATAACATCCAGGAAAATATAGCATTTCTGTTAGTTCATCAATAAAAGCTTTCTGATTATTGCCTTGTTAAAGCTTAATTATATACAAGCTCATCGTTCAATCAAAATACTATTTCTAAAGGACTGAATCAACAGGTGCAATAGTATTTTACAGAATTTCAATTTGGTGACGTTCAATTGAAAATTTCTAACAAACTTATACAATAATTGACGGAGCTATTCCTTCACAGGGCAATTAAGCCAGCGTGTTAATAAAAAATAAAAATTAATAAAAATGAACTTATGCGTGAAAAGTTTGTACCTATACAACTTACCGCTAAATCCTTATAACAATTACGATAACATATATTTACATCAAAAGAACAGTTTAAGAAGATAAAATGAAGCTTTAATGAATTTATTTTTTTTAAATTCTCTTTTAGTCTTTTACCGTTTTTGATCATTTCAATAAATTTTTATCATTATTATTATTGTTGATTAAGTGTTAAATTAGAATTTTTATTCTCAATACTTATACACTTTTCATCATTTACAGTGGCAAAAAATACTATACCTACCCACTGAACCTCAACAACAACAGATATTATAAATCTTTAAATTTAACTGTTAAATTCCTTTTCTTATAAATTGTTCGTTTTTTTTCCAAAAAAAAAAAGTCTTTAATGTAATACCAACATAATTAATAAAAAAAATACTGTTACCTAACCCATCGGAGATTTCCTTATTTCCTTTATCATTTTTATTGTACTCTCTAATGCTCTTTCTTATTTCAATCGTTAAATCTTAAGTAATCCATCAGTATTATCTGCTTGTCAGAATAAAGAACAAAAGCAAAAAATTTCGCATCACTGCTTTAAAAAAATTGGACTAACACCAGAAAAACAAAACAAAAAATATCAATCCATTAGGCTTTAATATTTCTTTAAAAGATCTTTTTCCTACTGCCACAGATTAATATAAAGCAAAGAAAGTAACAAATTTTATATAAAAGCGAAATTAAAATTGTGAAAGAAAATTTTTCTTAAGAAAATTCCTTTTAAACAAGAAAAATTAAAATTTTTTTTGAAAATATTTCTTAGGAAAAAGTTTTTGAGGGGAAATGAAAATAATAGTAGGAAATCCCAAAAGAACCAAAACAAAAGAAGCCTTTTCTTAATGGTCAAAAAAGTAAATTAACTTATATTTTAATTCGCTTTATTAGGTGGTTGTTTTCATCTAAAATTACAAAGTTTTATTTAAAATAAAATCAATGAAAACGACTTTAAGATTTAAATAAGTAAATTTAAAATTATTATAAGTAATCGGCTGTATGACACAGTGGCTAGAGCGCCAACCTTTCATGCGAAAGGCGTGGGTTCGAGTCCCAGTGACAGTGTAAAGCTTTTGTCTGGTTTCGAACCGACTCAGCTACAATTTGCCATTGGGTTCTAATCAATGGTTTAATCAATAATTAATTATTATACATCTTTAATAAAAAACCCCTTAATAAAACAATATAAACAAATAATTTAATTTAATCATATAACTCACAGATATTGAAAACCATATAATTCTAATATAGAATTATTACAATATAAACAGCAATAGAATTGTATCTTTTAAAAATCTAAGAGATTTCTACGTGTTATAAGGCGTAGTACTATTAGGCGTAGTGCAATTCCTTTGACTAGTTCTAATATATAAATTTAACTCCCCTGTTCCGACATGCACATATAAAGTCAGACGGTTTAGACTATAATAGTGAACGCATAGAAGTGCCAGTACAAAACAAAAATGTATATTTAAATCTCTATGACAGTTTACTGAAAAAAAATTCCGGAAAAAAATCAAATAAAATACTAAATCCCCCACAATTATAAGATTTCAAAAAAAAAAATCTGATAAACAAAAATCTAACTCTAAAATCCCAAATAATGTAGAATCTTCTGAGATAATTATACCTACATATTCCGTAAAAGCCGCATAATTCTGATTTTTCATCCAACTCCAAAATCCTTTTTTATAATTTTATATTTAAATCAGCTTTAATTTAAATTAGGTATTTTTGATTTTCAGGATTTGGTTTTCATAATTTAATAAAATTCGGTATTTTTAATCTTGAAAATTTTATCGGGATTTTTTTATTCGAGATATACTTTTTTAAGTAGAATGTCAAGATCCCTGGTAAAAGCGCTTTAAAATAATTAAATCGCTTTAAGCAATTTATTGCTGAAAGATTATCTTTTTAAGCGCTTAAATTAATCGTTTTTTAAATTTTACAGCATAAAAAACTACGCTTTATCGTGCAGCAACATTTTATTTGGTAGAAAATATACGTTCTAATTTTGTATCCCTCAATTATTTTTGTTTTCTAACAAATCAATTTTATATTTTAAAAAATTGAGCATATTTTTACAACAGTATATTCATTTTTAGCACTTTATTTCATCATATGCTTGCATGGTTTACTACCCACTTTTAATTTTAACCTTTTATCATCATTAGATTCACAGTTATCCAATTGACAACTTTGTATGGTAGCGTCTAGATCAATGCATTACAAACCGAGGAGTAATTTTAATATACTTGATGTCATATATGTATGCACGAGTATAAACAGTATGTCGGTTGGAGTGTTGAACACCATAGTATAACACATGAAAAAGTAGAGATAGTTAGAAGTCTTATTATCAATGAATTGATATGCTTAATTAAATCCCACGGCCCATAAAGAAGAAACACACTTAAAAATATCGACAGTTTCATTCAATTGACTTCTTCTTATGAAAAATGTTTTGAGAATGTCAAAAGTAAAGTTAATAGGACTCTTCTTCAGAAAAATCTTTAAACTTCTAATAATATAATTTAATTTTCAAATTTCTCCTTTTAGTAAAATACTTATCATCTTCTAATTTCTGTCAATCAGCTTAAGTTATTAATTGAACCGGGGAGCTAAGTCCTAAGGGAAAATGAATATATATGGTTCCACGTTCTAAAAAAAATAAAATGTCGTACGTTTTTAACTTTCAAAAATTTCTTAAGAAATTTATTATTTGCTTTAGTTTTGAATCGAAACTCAAAATATTGTTTTTAAAAAATGTTAAATTCTCAAAGGACATTAGAAAATCTCAAAACGCCTAAATATATGCAATGTTTTTAATATATTCTTTTTCATAACAACTTTTCTCATCAAAATCAAGAAAATGGGATGAAAGCTGTAGAACAATTAGTGTAGAATAAAAGAAAATTCCCCAGATAGGAATGAGATAGCAAGGGACGAGAATTTTTAAAAGAATGGAGGTATTGAATATAGTATTAAAAATTTTAACAAACTTATTTTAATCATAATTTCAAAATATTCCTAAATTTGTATTTTGTATACCATTTATTAAAATACTTTTGCCACTGTTTTGATATCGAATATTTAATTAAATATAATTTTTTATCATTTTCTAGACATTCTAGAAATATTTTTTGGTGACATTTAAAACCCACAGAGTATTAAATAACCAAGAGTGGTATTAAAATAGAAGCATTGTATTAGAGAAGAATACCAATCTGTAAAACATCTAAATATTATTGAGTATTTCTGAATTTTGATGTTTAACATTCTAATTTCATTTCCGTCTTCCATTTTTATGTTTTAAGCTAATAAATTTTTCATAAAATTTAAGATATTCCAGTCTTGTTTCACTAGAATATATGCTGGTCCCTTTTGCATTTAACCATAAAAATATTAAAAAATGTAATGGAATTTTTTTGGGGTGTTGTTTTTCATTACATTTGGTTTTATTCTTGAGATCAAAAAATAAGATACAATTCAAAATGAATAGAATACAATATAATAAAATAATAATAAAATAATATACACATACATATATAATATAAAAAGAAAATTAAGTAAATTTATTTTATACAAAGAAAAAAATGATTATTATTTAAGGTTGATGAACTGACATCTTTTTTTGGTTTTTTTTCAAGGTTTCCCCAATAATTGAAAAAATTTTCTTTGATATTTTGATTGTTCAAAATGAATTAGTGTTAATGAAATTACATATTATGTCGTATGTTTGTTTGTATGAATGTATGTTATTCAGAAAAAACTTTAATTGAATTAGAAAATAAATATTTATATTGTGTACCCAAAGGAAAACCACATAATATCTATAGATACATTGTATAAAAATTCTACAAAAAAGTTTTTATATTACATTTGCAATATTTTCTATAAACGTTAGGAATAAAGTATATTCTTATATACTAAATAAATTAATATGTTTGGAGTTTTTATATAAAACAGGATTGCCCGTTTAGATTTTATCTATATGACGAAATCTAGAAAAAATTTATATTTTTTTTTGCGAATAAATGACAATATAATTTGTCACTGGTTATCTATTTTTTCCTTATGGCCAATTTTTGTAAACCAATATGTTTGAATTACGTTTTAATATTCACCCGCAAAAAAATTGCCCGGCCGCAATTTTGTGTAATCTAGACTGTGGAAGGCGGAGTATGTTACCAGTAGTTTTACCTTTTCTTCAGTATATATACTGGTTTCGTTACCTAATTAAAAAAAAAAAAAAAATTATTATAAAATATCAAAACTTTGTATATAATTATCTAAGTTCGAATTAAAAATTAATTAATCGAAAGCAATAAACTGCTTAAGAACAAAGTTAGCAGAATAAGGTTTCAAGAAGTCTAAGTTAACTTTCGAACAGAATTTCAGCATTTATATTAAATTTTAACACTCAGAACACTTTACACTTTGTACTATTTTCATTTCACAAAGTTTGCTACACTTAATTAGAAAGAGTGCTGTCGAGTTTGCAGGTCCTTTACTTTTCTATATACACTTAGCAAAACCTTACGTCTTTGGACTGACACTTTCAAGTGTTTAGACAGGAATTAAGATCAAAATTACATACATAAAATTAAATAATTTTTTTAAAGTATAAACACTGTCGTCTGGAATATTTGACACAATTTAATTGAGATTAAAATCCTTGATGAAATGAAATTTTGAAACAAATTGTTGCAGAGTAATGGAATTAATTTAACAAGCACTCTTGTCTAAAGTTTTTGCTAAGATTTAAGTCATTTGAAACATATATAAGGGAATTCCGGAACTAGTAGAGATTATATTATTTAGATTGTCAAGAACATTTGAACCAAATAGGTATAAAGGAGTTATTAGAAATTAGAATATTATATTAATCTTGATCATCATACCAACCATTTAGTCAGATTAATCTCTTATTTTACATCAAATGTTGATAATATAATAAATAAATAAAAATAATTTATCGTTCATTAAGATATTTAATAATTTCATTTTATAAAAATTTTCATTTTATATCGGTTCCCTTATGCTCACTATAATTTCCTTTCATTTATGTGCAGTAATTTAATATTTTATCTTAAGATTTTTTAAAATCTTTCGATTCCAATTTTATTTGTTATTATGTTGGTGAAACTTCCGGAAAGGGGTTGTGAGCTATCAAGATGACGTCATCACATAACGGTACTAAATATCTCAAATTTTTGGAATATATATACCATTATTGGCGATGGCGCCATCTAGTGGTCGAAAAATGCATTACAAAATGTTCCTAAGATTTTGTAGCATTTTTATTAAAATGTTATATTTTTCCTGTTAGTCCATAAACTGGAACCAACATCTTACAATATTGTAGGGCATGATATTGTCTTTCATAAACATCTTGTTTCATCTGGATCGGTGCTACCATTTTTGAGATATTGCAATTTAAAGTGAAATTTTTAAAAAAAAAAAAAAAAAAATCAAACTTTCAAAAAAACTACTATAACTGTGAAATTTTCAAAAACACCCTGTATTATTATTATACCATTAGAAAGGTCTCTTAAAACTCTTTCCAACGGTATATAATAAGTATGGCATATGTTGACAAATAGCCCCACCAGAGAACATAAATGCAAAAATGACGCAACAATTTTATTAAAAAATACATTTTCATACTTTATTTGTCATAAATTTATTTTGCCTTTTTGTTTTCCATTTGAAATATTTATTTTAAAATTTAAGAATGTACTTTATAGTTTGATACAATATTGAGTTGGGTTTTGTTTAGAAGATTTTTGAGGTATTTATATGTATGTAAAGTATAATTAGAAAGGACCTTAGAGTTGGTTATAAAGTCAGAATTATACGCTTTTTCCAGAATATTTACATACTAAGATTTTGAAGATTGACAGGGTTTTAAGTTGGATATAAAATTACGCTTATACTGTTTCAACAACCTGTATAACGTTTTATTTAGCCCTTTCGTTGGGCCCTTTCGTTGGTTGGGCGAACAGGTTGTTCGCATTTGAATGCGAAATAAAGCCATATCATTTTCTAAAATTTTACGAAATAAAGCCATATAGTAAAATTAATACAAATTCTAACACAAAAATGAAAAGAATGGTATAAGAATTCGGATACCTAATTCATTCAAAAAATTAATAAGTTCCTAATTTTTTTTAATACACTGTAATAAAACATGTTAAATAATATTATATTTTCATTACGGGGGCTGCCGCCCCCGAACCCCCGCTAACTCAATTATTGAAGCTAGATTTTGAATCCAACACTAAAATGAAAAGAATGGTATAAGAATTCGAATACCTAATTCATTAAAAAAATTAATAAGTTTCTAATTTTTTTAATACACTGTAATAAAACATGTTAAATAATATTATATTTTCATTACGGGGGCTGCCGCCCCCGAACCCTCGCTAACTCAATTATTAAAGCTAGATTTTGAATCCAACACTAAAATGAAAAGAATGGTATAAGAATTCGGATACCTAATTCATTAAAAAAATTAATAAGTTTCTAATTTTTTTAATACACTGTAATAAAACATGTTAAATAATATTATATTTTCATTACGGGGGCTGCCGCCCCCGAACCCTCGCTAACTCAATTATTAAAGCTAGATTTTGAATCCAACACTAAAATGAAAAGAATGGTATAAGAATTCGGATACCTAATTCATTAAAAAAATTAATAAGTTTCTAATTTTTTTAATACACTGTAATAAAACATGTTAAATAATATTATATTTTCATTACGGGGGCTGCCGCCCCCGAACCCCCGCTAACTCAATTATTGAAGCTAGATTTTGAATCCAACACTAAAATGAAAAGAATGGTATAAGAATTCAGATACCTAATTCATTAAAAAAATTAATAAGTTTCTAATTTTTTTAATACACTGTAATAAAACATGTTAAATAACATTATATTTTCATTACGGGGGCTGCCGCCCCCGAACCCCCGCTAACTCAATTATTGAAACTAGATTTTGAATCCAACACTATAATGAAAAGAATGGTATGAGAATTCGGCATAGCTATTTCATACAAAAAATAATCAACCCTAATTAATAAATATATATATTCTGGAAAAGGGGGCAATCCTGGTTTTGAATCCAACTCTAAAATCCCTCCTAATTGAGAATCCCACATATACACAAATATAAATATTCTGGAAAAAGCGTAAAACCCTGCTTTTGAAACCAACTCTAAAACTCCTTCCTAACTATTTAAATAAAAAAGTTTGGAAAATTAAATTGCTTCTATTTTCACAAATAAAATTACTTCTGATTTTGTAGCCTAAGGGCCTTTCTAATTATATTTTTACATACATATTTAAATAAAAAAAATTTTAAAACTTTGAGGTTGTCACCTCCAAAATCCCTCAAAACAAATTGTCAGAACCAAACTCAATATTGTATCCAAACCTAAAATGCATTCTTACATTTTTAAATTTGCCAAAAAGGCAAAATAAATTTATGACAAATAAAGTATGAAAATGTATTTTTTAATAAAATTGTTGCGTCATTTTTGCATTTATGTTCTCTGGTGGGGCTATTTGTCAACATATGCCATACTTATTATATACCGTTGGAAAGAGTTTTAAGAGACCTTTCTAATGGTATAATAAGAATACAGGGTGTTTTTGAAAATTTCACAGTTATAGTAGTTTTTTTGAAAGTTTGATTTTTTTTTTTTTTTTTTTTTTAAATTTACACTTTAAATTGCAATATCTCAAAAATGGTAGCACCGATCCAGATGAAACAAGATGTTTATGAAAGACAATATCATGCCCTACAATATTGTAAGATGTTGGTTCCAGTTTATGGACTAACAGGAAAAATATAACATTTTAATAAAAATGCTACAAAATCTTAGGAACATTTGATACCACTAATGATATATATATTCGGAAACTTTGAGATATTTAGTACCGTTATGTGATGACGTCATCTTGATAGCTCACAACCCCTTTGCGGAAGTTTTGCCATTATGTTTAAGCCCTTTTCTGGAATTTTCTGAATACTTGTAGGATTTATAAAAATATCTTTTGTATATTATATATTATATACATGTAGGTATTATATTTTATATTTAATATTTTGTTTATTTTTTTTTATGTTTTTAAATTTTTTATTTTATTTTGAAGCATACCACTTTTTTTAGAATGATTACATCCAATATTTAATTTATTATATTAAACATACTCATAGATACATGTACTCGTAATGTAATTTAAAATAAAAAGGAAAATAAATTTTATTCATGTTCTTCTTATAATCATAAAATAAATTTGATTGCTTGTTGGTGGGTTTTATTAATTCATCATATATTTTAATTTTTTATATTTTATCTGATAGATACTTTATAAAGATTTTCAATTATTTTTTTAACTTGTTGTTCACATATCTTTGGATTTATTAAATATAATATAAAAGTTGTATTAAATATTTCAGGTTGATTAATTACTTTATATTATTTATTAATTCTGAAAGTTGAAGGCCTTGGCTTATTTAATAATTATTGTAATGAAAAGCATGTACTACTGACTTGATACTTTCTGTCTTATATTTTTATAATATTAATAGTTAATACATTGCTTATTTCTTAATAATTTTATTTTATTTTAAAAGAAGATCTCATATCTTCTAAAAAACTAAATTTATATGAATCTAATTTAAATAGATCTTCTATCAGATAAATAAATATTCAGTTTTTTAGTCAACTCATCATAGTTCCATTTAAAAATTATTTTTGTGGATATTGCAGAAACATTGTATATATACACATTTTTATACAGTTTTACAAAAAATGAATAAGAAGATCCATTTTTAATAATTGTAATACTCTTAAGAATAGAATGTCATTAAAACTTCAAGTATTTAGATTTCCAAAAAATAAATCTTCTATTAAACGAGGCAGAGTGTAGTAGAGTAGACTATGTCAACTCTGGGATACCCGTATGATTGTAACATATACATTATATCATCCGGTTAAATACTTTTGTCAAAATTTTTAACATACAGCTTTATTAGGTGTAGTGTAATGCTCATATAAAAGAAGGAGTTGTATGGCAGCTACTCGAACCCTCTGCAGTAAACCAACCAAATTTTGCAAAAACTTTGGCCATTACACTAAACAATTTTTTGCAAAATTTCAGACTCCCAGCTTCATTAGGTTGAGAGTAATGCTCATATAAAATTAGAAGTTGTATGGCAGCTACTCGAACCCTCTTCACTAGACCAACCAAATTTTGCAGAAATTTTGGCCATAAAACTAAACTACTTTTGCAAAAATTTCAGACCCGCAGCAGTAATAGGTACATTGTAATGCTCATATAAAAAAATATGTTGTATGGCAGCTACCCGAACCCATGGACCAAAGTGGCTGGATTTAACTAGCGATGACGGCTATTGCAAAAAAAAACGAATTTTCGAAAATTTCAAGATCCTAGCTCTTTTAGTTTTTGAGTTATCGTGCGGACGGACGGACATACATAGCTAAATCGATTTATTTTTCGATTCTGATCCGATCCATACACTTGAGTCTTTATTTATCCCCCCTCCTTCTCTGCGTCCAAACGTAATTGCAAATTTTGACTATACGTAATTGCAAAATTTGAACCCTTTGACTATATAGTCATACGGGTATAAAAATCCTAATTCTGATGTTGATAAAAATCAGATGTTGAAATAACTGCCTGGAAAATATTAAATACTTTAAAACTGTTGTATTAAAAAACACACACTATACCCCAAGGAATATCACATAGTTGCAATGGATGGCTTTCGAATGTTTCACAGACATCTTAAAATTATAGTTTATGCAACGTAAAAGCCTCCCCAACATCATATTGTGATATTTAAATTTTACTAAAGTAAAATTAAAGGAATAAATCATTGCTAAATAAAAATAATTTTCGGGAAATTCCAATCCAATCCAATGAAATGAGATATCTATACTAATAATAAGATAGATATACTCGTATATACTAAATAAGATAATATTCACCTTATAAATATAACATATTTACAAGATTTCCTCAATTCCTTTCAATACATGGCTTTTAAAAATAACAGGTCATGGAAATTAACACCTTTTTGATAAGACATTAATTTGTAAATGTATTATAATATTATAATATAAAAATAATCTTAAATAATAATTGATTTTTTTTTTATCTTTATGTTAATATTTTTATTAAAATAAACTTTTAAATATGTTCATAATAAGGGTACGGTCCCCATTAATAAGATTATTCAAAGTATAATTATTATCTCAGATTATTAATATTATAGTTGAATTACAAGTACTTTCATATCATAATATATACAACCCTTAAAGAAACCCATGTACAAAGGTATAATATTACTGAGATATAATTTTAACCTTAACCATTATAATATTTACAAAATATTGTTTATTTTTTTGAGTAGGGTAAAAAGGAAGTGGAGTACAATATTATTTTTATTTGGTTTAGTTTGCCTTTCTGATGATTAATAACAGTTCTTCTTTTCTCAAGTGTAAATACTTAATTTTCAATTAATAATATAAAAGGGGTTGCGTGCATAATTCTTAATTACAAATTTCTAAATTTTTAAATTTTAAGCTTAAATTTGGAATATCTATGCTGAAGGTACAATGACTTTAAGCCTTTGATTAAGCTTTAATTCAACATTAAATTATAAAAAAAACGAGGAAGAGTGTAGAAGAGTAGACTGTGTCAACTCTGGGATACCAGCATGACCGTAACATATACATTATATCATCCGGTTAATTACTTTTGGAAAAATTTCAAACATTCAGGTGTAGAGTAATGCTCATATAAAAGAAGGAGTTGTTTGGCAGCTACTTGAACCCTTTGCAGTAGACCAACCAAATTTTGCAGTAACTTTGGCCATTATACCAAACTACTTTTGGCAAAATTTCAGACACGCAGCTTCCATAGGTATAGAGTATTGCTCATATAAAATTAGAAGTTGTATGGCAGGTACTCGAACCCGTGGACCAAAATGGCTGAATTTAAATAGCGATTCCGTTTTTTGCATAAAAACAAATTCGCGAAAATTTCATAATCCTAGCTCCTTTACTTTTTGAGTTATCGTGATGACGGACGGACGGACGGACGGACATACATAGCTAAATCGATTTATTTTTCGATTCTGATCCGATCCATACACTTGAGTCTAAATCTACCCCCCTCCTTTTCTGCGTCACAAACGTAATGGCAAATTTATTATAATATACTTGACTATATAGTCATACGGGTATGACTATATATTTGACTATATAGTCATACGGGTGTAATGAATAGTTTCCTGATTGTATAACCAAATCTAGATTCCATATATTCAGAATATCAAATAAACATTTATAATACTATATATAAAAAAGCGAATGTTTGGTCTTTTGTATATCATATGGACTCCTAAACTGCTAAGCCGATTATTATGAAAATTAGTACAATCAAAGTTTTTGGACATGGAAAGTGTTTCCGCACTAAATATTTTCCTCTTACGTAACGCCAAGTTGAGGGTGTAGTGAAGTGTATACTGTATATACTTAGTAGATCTTCTACAAAAAAATTTTGGAGCAATTTGAGTCCAATTTGACGAAGTACTGCTTATCGTACTGTTATCATGTGTGGTTTTTGTGTTAAATTCTTTTCTTTTTTTTAATAAGATCAACTTCGACTGAAAACCTATTGAGAGATGCGGCAACACGCGACGTGTATTAGTTAGTGTATGACATAAGAGTATAATTATTTTAGAAAAGCTAAAATAGCTTTTATTTTACAACCAACTAAAAAATTCTTTGTAAATTCTTTTCATTAGTGGAATTTCTCAACCCGAATTATGGTGCGTTTATGTTGAAGCTGCGATAAGTGATGTGAGCGTCGATAATATATATTTTTCGATATATAGAAAATGTATCCACCTCTATTTAAATCATGTATATGGTTTTCTACTCTATGCTCTTATCGGCGCTCTTACCACTTATCGTTGCTCCAATATAATCGCACCCTTATTTATTAAACTTAAACACCGTTATAATTTAGCTTTTATAGGAAATAAAAACTTCGATAACCTAAATTTTGGAATTTTGTGCCGACTCCAAATTTGAAGAACAAAAATTTACAAAAACTATATTATGTAGATAAAGATTATCATGTAGAATTCTATATCATAATTTTATTAATAAATATTTAACATTCATTAACCTTTAAATTTATCGTAACATAAACCGATGAAAATAAGGACGAAAGAGAAAAGTAAAAAATTTTTCAACTTGTTTCCTTTCACTAACACTCGGTGATTTTAATTTATTTCATATAACAGGTATTGAAGTAGAAAAACATATAGATTTTACTGTTGTCTACAGTTTATGTTTTATTTTTTTATAAAAAAAAATTATTTAATTAATAAATTTTTTTTCGAATATTTAATTTACGCGAAGGAATTTTTTTTGAATATCAACATGATTTTAAAAAATATATTAAAAATTAAAAAATTAAGATATTTAATAACCGTAGGAAGGTCTGTCTTAAACACGTAATGTTTTATTGAAATCTTAAATTTTTTAATTGTGTTTGGCAGTATAATTTTTAATATTAATATGAAGTCTTTCTCTTGTATAATTGTAGGTGTTCGAAATCTCATACACGGCTCTTACAAAGCCCAACTCCTAAATTCAAAGTTGTCGTATACAAGTTATTTTCTACCAATTTATAAAACAGTTCCTAAATAATTTTCTATATGCTCGATTGGACGTTACTTTAATTTTATTAAATACGGATGGAGATAGATTTAGTTAATAATAATCTAATGCTAGAAAGGGCTATTACAGTATCTTAAAATTTATTTAAATTTTTTTTGTTTTTCTTTATTATTATTTATCAATTTTAGCTGCGTTATAGATTTGAGCTTGTATGCGCTTGTACCGTGTAAGAGCTTTTGAGCTTTTTTACGCTTGTATTTAGTTATATGCAATTGTTGTGTTTACGCGTTTGTTTGATTTTTAAGAGGTGTGCAAGTTTGATTGGTCAGTTTCAATTTATAATTTAAAAATGCATTTCGAATTTTGAAAATTTTATTTGGGATTAATGGAAAACGGGCAATTGAATGAAGAAATATTCTAAAGAAGAGCATTCTGGGATATTTTCTCTAGCAAAAGAAATTTATTTATTTATATATGTGCAGTCCGCTACCACATATAATGTAAAAGGTGAGTGAATCTGCTTTTCCTTCTCAATTGTGGGAGGTGAGAATTGTTGCAATAACCAGAATTTCTTGAATTTTTTGAAATTTCATTTCGAATATTTAAAAGAATTTATTACACTATTTATACCTTATTAATCTATAATTATATGTGTTATGTAACAAACAAACTGTTTTTGTAATTAGGTTTGTCGCTTCTACACTGGTTTTCTTGTCTTGTTAATATACGCCATTTAAATATTAATAATTAAACATTAGCTTCGTGAAATTGTTTCAATAAATATTCTTTTAGTAGGGAAGGCATCTTCCCATAACTAGAAGAAAATATCAATGATATAATATTTACTTGGTAAGTGGCTAGATCTGATACATTAATTTTGTTATTCTCTAATAGTTTATACAAACGAAATGAACTGCAATTACTAGCCAGAAACTTTATCTCAAGCTACAATATGCAAGCACCACAAATCTATAATGCAGCCTTAGCTTAGTATTGCATTTATTTACTTAAAAACATTTTTTTAAATAGCTTACACTCATCTTAAGTTATTGTTTAATAATAATAGTTACAATATCAACACTGATCTCTATTATGTACTATACATAGAATTAAATCAAATCCATCTAATATATTTAGTCTTGTTTATATGTACATAAGTATTATTTTACCTAGAATTGCTATTATATACAGAAATTTACTTGCCAAAACCTTAAAATCAATTTGCTACACACCTCACTAACATCTACACTTCTTTTCTATTACAATAGAAGGAACAACATTTTTTTACTGAATTTTTGAATTTTAATTTATTCTTAATCATAATCATTATTTCAATAAGAAATCATAATGTCCTTGTACATAATCTTTTCAATATTAAATACAAAGCAACCTATTCTTTCGAAAAAAAATGTATCTATAGATTCATTAAAACTGAAAAAATTATACTTATTCTTTTAAGATTAAATCTTTTGAATTTTAATTGTACCCATTTTCATAATGATATCCTTGAATAATCCTTTAAAACTAAATATTATTATACTAGGATTTCACAAGGACTTGCAGATCAATCAAGTCTGTTGCAGAGTGTTTAAAAAATATGAAATTTTCCATTGTTTAATGATTTTGACATGTGTTCACCTGTATGATATCCTTACAACAACAAAACTAATATTGTATTATATTTCTTCATAGAACGTTGTAGGTCATTTATTATTTATGGTTCTTCCAAAATTCTATTAATATTAAAATTTTTTTTATGAATTTTAAAAAATAGTCTTACAAAGTTGAATAAACCAGACGGTGTAGAATTTTTTGGGATGACAAAAAAAATGGAGATTTTTTAAGTTATTTTTTTAAAACAAAAAAAATTTATTGAAAAAAAGTTATGAATAGCAATAGTAATTTAATTAATATTTAGGTATTGGATTACTTCAGTCTGATATAAGAATATTAGCCTATATACAATTAATTTGTATGTATATAGAGACATATCTTAATATACCATACAAACTGATGATTTATAGTAGTTTAAAAAACTATCCCACTAAAAATTGAGAGTATAGAATAGTGCCAAGAAATAAAGTTATGAAGGTTGATGAAGATAACAGAATAAATAAAGATATAATTGGTTTTATTTATCAAATTACATTTTAGAGCAAAAAAATGTAAGAGTTTTGCAACTAACTTCTCTAAGGCTCTAAGACACGCATGGGAAAATAAGGATTAGAAAACTAAAGACTAATAGTTATTATTTCTAAACTGAGTTTAGAAGTGTGCTCTAATTAGAGAATTTTGCGATATATATTATTTCTCAAATTCTCGAAAGCTAATTATAGCCTTTGCTTCTGCGTCCGAGGTTTACTAATTTCAGTTTTGAGAACGCACATTATAATAATCAACGATTTGGTAGATCTTAACGCCATTAATAAGAACTGGTTTGACAAAATGCAGAAGCAAAGCAAAAAATAACCGCTATACCTTTCATTCAAGTTGAAATAAATTTGTAAATACCTTAAGTTCTTAAACTAAAGTTAAAGGATTTATATAAAGGATAATTTTTGCTTGTTAAAAAAAAACTCTTAAATTGAAAGTAGTGTTCAATGATTTGATTGAATAAAATAGCAATATATAGATCAATTCCGCTTTACGTTCTTTAAATACTGACGCAGTAGTTAATAATATCGAAGTTTTTTTTACATAAAATTTTCCAACAATTTTAATTTAATAGTATTACAATGACTTTTAACAGGATGTTAAATAAATAAAATTACAAAAAGAATTTTTCTCGAATGTGAGGAAAAACTTGAAAAAGAATTGAAAATCACAATACCATAATTTTTAATCACATTTCTATTCTAAACTGATTAGAAATATAAGTAAGCTCAAATCAATTTATATATTTGAAAATGACTTCTGTGACTTCTTCTTTTATTTTAAATTAAATATTTTTATCTACCATCTATATGTATATATTTTGTAACTACCTATATCCTATAATTTAAATTTACTGTTGTAGATATTCTTAAAAGAATCGTGTGAAAATTAAATTAAAATGTATCTGTGCGAAATCTCTAAAATTTAAAATACACAAGTACAAAAACCCGGTTGCAAAATTTCCATATTCCAAAATCCCAAAAAACCAAAAACCTTAAGTCCTTTACAATATTTCTATAAATATATATCAAAGACTATGAGCTAAAAGAGATTTTATAATTGGTAACACAATCATGGTTTTATATTTAGGTTTTTCGGGGATTTTCATTTTGGGGACTTTGACTTTGGAAATTCTGACTAAAACAGATTTAATAATTGATTGCAAGATCCGGGGTTTGGATTTAGGTTCTTATGAATTTTGGTTTTAGAAATTTTGGCTTTGGAATTTTGTCTTTCCGAATTTTGTTCTGGCAAATTTCGTACTCAACCCTCGATAGTCTTTTGATTAAAAATTTTAAAAATTACTGTATAAAATTTTAACTTTTAACTTAAATTTAATATTGAATGGAAAATGCAACTTTAAAATTAGATATCTTCAATAAATTTTCATTAAAATTTATTTTAACAATTTAATATGAATTTCACTAAAAGAACTTTAATTCTATTACAGCAGACTTAAATTTAAATCGACCAATAAAAATAAATTTCGTGGAAACATTTTAAAAAACTTTAAAAGTTCTCTTTCAAATTCTTTTATTTTACCAGAAAATAAACTAAACGGGGAAGAGTGTAGTAGAGTAGACAATGTCAACTCTGGGATACCCGTATGACCGTAACATATACATTATATCATCCGGTAAATAACTTTTGGCAAAATTTCAAACATACAGCTTTATTAAGTGTAGTGGAATACTCATATAGAAGAAGAAATTGTATGGCAGCTACTCGAACCCTCTGCAGTAGACCAACCAAATTTTGCTGTAACTTTGGCCATTACACTAAACTAAAAAAATTTCAGAAACCCAGCTTCATTAGGTGTAGTGTAATGCTTAGGTGTAGTGTAATGCTCATATAAATGAAGAAGTTGTATGTCACCTACTCGAACCCTCTACAGTAGAACAACCAAATTTTGCAGAAGCTTTGGCCATTACACTAAACTTTTTTAGCAAAATTTCAGACACCCAGCTTTATTAGGTGGAGAGTAATGCTCATATAAAATAAAAAGTTGTATGGCAACTACCCGAACCCGTGGACCAAAATGGCTGGATTTAAATAGCGATTCCGGTTATTGCATAAAAACGAATTTGTGAAAATTTTATAATCCTAGTTCTTTTATTTTTAACGGACATACATAGCTAAATCGATTTATTTTTTGATTCTGATCCGATCCATACACTTGAGTCTATATCAACCCCCCTCCTTCTCTGCGTCACAAAAGTAATGGCAAATTTATTATACCCTTTGACTATATAGTCATACAGGTATAAAAGTTTGCAATGCAAAGTAATATTCTAATATTTTATTAACAAAAAAAATCTTAATATTTTTCCAGTTCAATCTATTAAATATGTATGTCTCTCTCTCTCTCTCTAAAACCTTACTACTAGGTTATGTTCATTTTAAAATAATGTTTTCCCTAAATAAATAAAAACTTTTGTAAGTGATTCAAAAAACTAGTTCAAAGATTTTGAAATAAGTAACCCAGATACTGGAAAAAAATTTTCAATATTTAAAAGAAGTTTTTTTCAGCTTTTTTAAGCTGTACGTTCTTGAACTTCTTTTTTCAGCATTACTTCCTTACATTATATCAGTTAAATTTTCAATTTTCCAAAGGCTTTTTTCTATTTTATTTGTAGCACATTTTTTAAAGATTTTGAAAAAATGCCTGTATACTTTAACTCTGTCCGTCCATCCGTCCATAGAGGGAAGAAATTTTAACTAGACTAGCTATTGCAAACCAAAAATTTCATCGGAGAACACTTTTCTGTAGCTCTACCCGCTACTAAGCTGCAGCCATCAAACTTTGAAAAAGCGTTAAATTTAAATTTTTATAACAAAAATTCTTTTAGGTTCATTTTCAATCTGAAAAAGATTAAAGATAGCTGCTGTTATAAGTTTTATATCGCACAAATGTAAAGAGTTGCCATGCAGTTCTAGAATTCACCGTTATGCAAAACTGAAACACACTGTTTTGGAGCTGTAAGGGGTCAAAAATTCAAATTTTGCTATTTTTAAACGCCTGTAACTTGAATCCATGCCCAAATTTTTTTTAGTAATATACAAAATTTAAAGCCCAAACATTATATTTAAACACGAGTTAAAGGTTCTCCTTAAATTTACGTTGACATTGAAGGTCTACAAATATTTTAATACTCGGTAAAAGTCTTGGCTGCATTGGGATTATATTTCAAATATGGATTTCATTATTATACCCGTATGACTATATAGTCAAAGGGTATAATAAATTTGCCATTACGTTTGTGACGCAGAGAAGGAGTTGGGGTAGATATAGACTCGAGTGTATGGATCGGATTAGAATCGGAAAATAAATCGATTTAACCATATATGTCCGTCCGTACGTCCGTCCGTCCGCACGATAACTCAAAAACTAAAGGAGCTAGGATCTTAAAATTTCCGCAAATTCGTTTTTTTGCAATAGCCGTCATCGCTATTTAAATCCAGCCATTTTGGTCCATGGGTTAGGGTGGCTGCCATACAACTTCTTTTTTTATATGAGTATTACTCTGTACCTATTACAGCTACATGTCTGAAATTTTGCCAGAAGTAATCAACCGGATGATATAATGTATATGTTATGTTCATACGGGTATCCCAGAGTTGACAGTCTACTCTACTACACTCTTCCTCGATATTCATAATTTTTAAAACATTGATGAAATAACTAAATTATAATATTATAATTTATTTATATATATATTTTTTACCCTAAACTCTAATGAAACAGTGTATAATTTAAATGTGAATTTTTAGAAACCCTTGGGTTTTTTCATCACTTACTTTACTCTTCATATTTTTTTTTTCATTCAAGCATTTCAGTTTTTATTGAATTTGATTTTGACTTTTGACTTTTTCAAATGGAGCAAGAGTGAAAAAGTTTTGCTAAAAATCTATAAATTGTAAAAAAGTTGAATAGAAACAAGTAAAGAACGAGGAAGATTATAGTTGCCCTTGTCAACTTTTAGATACCCGTGCATACCCACTAACCGTTATTTATTTTCCCTATGCTATTATAAATATTACAAAAAAAATATAAGAAAGTAAAATAGTTAAAAAAAAATTTAACTTATTAGGTATCCCATAATTTTTGATTAACTGATGCTATTATAAAAAAAAAAAAAAAATAGCCCACCCTTAAAGTTGGTCCGAGTGATGTCCAACTTTGCTAACTAACTTGTTCTATTACTTTATCTGCCCAGTTTTGATTTTAACCTCGTAGCTTCATTAGATTCACAGTTATCGAATTGATTACTTTGTATGGCAGCTGCCCGAAAACGGGTCCGTAACATTTTGAAACTTCATATAAGTGCTCGATTCATTATATAACTAACAGTGTGTAATTTTTATCCTCGTAGTATAATCAGTTTCCAAGAAATTCATATTGGTGCAAAGAAGTTGTATAGCAGCCCACCGAAAATGGAGCCGTAACATTTTGAAACTTCATATAAGTGCTCGATCCATTATATAACTAACAGTGTGTAATTTTCATCCTCGTAGTATAATCAGTTTCTAAGAAATTCATATTGGTGCAAAGAAGTTGTGTGGCAGCTCCCCAAAACCTTGATCTGGTCTTAAACAAAAAGAATAGGGAACCCCAAAAATGTCCAAAAAATGTTTAGTGTGATTTTCAAAACTCTTCCTCTAATTTTTCAATTCTATCTCTTATAATTAATTTTTAATTCATCAATATATTAAACTTAAGCAAAATCAACTTCATATGATCATATTCATATAATAATCATCATATCCATAATCTATCAATCTATCAATATCAATAAGCCATTTACTTAAAAAAAATCTTTGTCTTCTTTTTTGCTTATCTTAAATAAACTACGCATCATTTAAATCATATGAAATTCTAACTCGAAATCGTTATCTACATAAAAAACAAAAAACAAAAAAACAAAATTCATATAATTTCATGTTAAATACAAGATGCATAGAAAAATTTCAAATTTTTGTATGAAAATGTTGGAGTTGAAAAAGTTAGTTGTTCGAGAGCTACCCGAAGTTTTAGTCCGATCTTAACAAAAAAAAATAGGGAACCTAGAAATTGATTGAAAAATATTTTGTGAAAATTTCAAAACTGTTATAGCTCTTTTAGTTTTTGAGTTATCGTGCTGACACACAGACGGACGGACGGACGGACAGACACACATAGCTAGATCGACTCATTTTTCGATTCTGAGCCGATACGTACCCTTGACACTATATCTAGCTCGTCTAGATCGATGCGTTACAAACGGAGGAGCAAATCTAATATACCCGATGTCATATATGTATGCACGGGTATAAACAATCAGTCGGTGCAACCGACTTAGAAATACCCTACACCTATTTGGTTCAAATTTAATGGGAAGTCCATAAGTCATTTTAAAACCATAGAAGCTGTTATAAGTTTAATCGTAAGAAATAGCTAACCAAATTAACTTTATAATACTAAAAACATTTTCTAATTACTTTAGTTTTTAAATAAAATTTTAAAATATAATTGGTTCAATGTATTTCAATTAAATAGCTATATAATTATATTATTATAATGCCATAATAATTCTAAAATACAATCAATCGTTTAATTTATTAGATGTGATAAATCACTAACTTTTTTTTATTTTCCAAAATTAGGATATATCATCATAATATTTAATCGGCTTATTTTTTCCCATACAAATATAAACATCCTTTTTCTGGGTAAGTAAACTATTTGACCAAATTTAATGAAAAAACAACCAAAAGAAAGGTTTTTTTTGTTTTCATAGGACAATGATATTTTTTTTTAAGAATATTGCGTTTTTTCAGGTGAAAACCTGTTTTTAATTTAACGTAATTTTGAATTTAACGGTCACGCGGTTAAAAATTGAGGCTTATGATTCTAATATTATGAGCCGACTTTCTATGTAAATGTAATTCATTTTCGGTTGTAACTCGCAGCTCAATCAAACTATTTATTATAGGCGCCGACTTTATGTCTTTCTATGTCTTTCTTTTTTTTGTTTAGTTCAAATGTTCAATGAACAAGGAGATTTAATGTTTTTTAAAACTTTTTGTTTTTGTTTTTGTTTTTTCTTTATCTTAAAAAGTGAAAAAAAAAAGTTTTGTTTGAAATGAAAGCAATACATTTGGTTTATGCAGTAGTTTGCATTTATAACGAACTCGCTTCAACTTTTATTATAATAAACTTTACACTTTTTATCACAGAATTAAATTTTACCTAAGAATAAAAGTTTTTTATTACATTGATATTTCTTTTATTTAAAATTATTATATCTAATTATGTTGCTTGGCGATAAATTAAGTGTTTTTTATTTACTTTTGAATATAAAAAAAAATTACAATAACGCAACAAAAATAAAAAAAAAAATTTCAATAGAAAAACGAGGAAGAGTGTAGTAGAGTAGACTGTGTCAACTCTGGGATACCCGTATGACCGTAACATATACATTATATCATCCGGTTAATTACTTTTGGCAAAATTTCAAACATACTTTATTAAGTTTAGTGGAATACTCATATAAAAGAAGAAGTTGTATGGCAGCTACTCGAACCCTCTGCAGTAGACCAACCAAATTTTCCTGTAACTTTGGCCATTACACTAAACTATTTTTGGCAAAATTTCAGACACCCAGCTTCATTAGGTTGTAGTGTAATGCTCATATAAAATAAGGAGTTGTATGGCAGCTACTCGAACCCTCTGCAGTAGACTAACCAAATTTTGCAGAAACTTTGGCCATTACACTAAACTAGTTTTAGCAAAATTTCAGACACCCAGCTTAATTAGGTGGAGAGTAATGCTCATATAAAATAAGAAGTTGTATGGCAGCTACTCGAACCCACTCCACTACACCAACCAAATTTTGCAGGCTCTTTGGCCATGAAACTAAACTACTTTTGGCAAAATTTCAGACACGCAGCTGTAATAGGTACAGAGTAATACTCATATAAAAAAAGGAGTTGTATGGCAGCTACCCGAACCCATGGACCAAAATGGCTGGATTTAAATAGCGATCACGGCTATTGCAAAAAAACGAATTTGCGAAAATTTCAAGATCCTAGCTCTTTTAGTTTTTGAGTTATCGTGCGGACGGACGGACGGACAGACGGACGGACGGACAGACGGACGGACGGACAGACGGACGGACGGACGGACGGACATACATAGCTAAATCGATTTATTTTTCGATTCTGATCCGATCCATACACTTGAGTCTATATCTACCCCCCCTCCTTCTCTGCGTCACAAACGTAATGGCAAATTTATTATACCCTTTGACTATATAGTCATACGGGTATAAAAAGCACTATATACATAGGCTTGAGGCTTAACATCAAATATAATTCTAGCAAATAAGTTCGAAGTGTCCATTCTAGAATCAGCACATTCTACAATGTTTAAGTCTTATACTAATTTTTCAAAATTCACAGCATTCTTTAAAAACGACATTCGTTTATTACGACAAATTTTTTCCGTCCCATCATGGTCGTTATAACCGAAAAGTACTGTATTTAGTTTTTGCTTGCAACTTATTATAATACAGTTATAAAAAAAAAATTTTTGTAAATCGTAAATTGTTGTTGCTTTTTGTTGTTTTTTGTAAAATAAAAAACCGACTTCTGAAGTTGCCATTACGTCTGAGAGTAATGATATTTAAAAAATATATGTATTTGCAAAAAAAATTGAAAAAAAATAACAAATAATCTTTCTTAAAAAATAATTTGTAATTTAATTGATTTGTTACTTAGGACCTAACCAAAATCAATGCGTATGGTGCATAATTTCTGGAAATTTCCAGAAAATTTTGAAATACATAGGTAGGTACATGAATTTACATGTGAGCAACCGATGAATTTGCATGTGAGCAACAATAATCAAGTTCTACGATTAAATTTTAAAAATAAAATATTTTAAAATAATATTTTTTTAAAATATTTTTTTTTTAAAACATATATTCAAAATAATTTGAAAATACCAACAATATGTTTGCAAAACAAAAAAATTATGTTTCTTAAAAAAAAATTATTTGTTCCTTACGTCCCAACCTAAATAAAAGCGTACGGCATATAATTGCTGTCAAAAAATTTAGAAATAAGTAGGTACATAAATTTACACGAGAGCAGCCAGAATACGCGTAACGCGATGTACTGTATCTCGGATTTTTAAAATTTACAAATATTGGCAAAATGTATAAAAATATTATTATTAGTTTTTCTTATATTTCTAATATTATGTTTTAAAAAATAATATTTTTTTAAAATAATTTTTATTAAAAAATATCTTATATTCAAAATACCTATATTATGAAATTAAAATACTTTTTATTTTAAAACATTCAAATAAATAATATTTTTTGATAAATTAAATACTGTACGCGCGTATCGATTTACCGATAATGGATATGTAGACAGACGTATTGAAGTACTGCCGTATGAAAATTGTACGTTGTATGTTTTGATTTCATTCTAATAATTGAAAAGTTTATTTCACATTTTCAACACCGAATAATGTCACGAATTTTATATGTTAATTTATAAGCAAAAATAGCTCGAATTTCGAACACTGGGCGATACTACTAAATATGATTCTAATAAATACATATTTCTAGACATATTCATATATTTATTGAAGTCAAGAACCCAAAATTCGAGTTAATACTGTCCTTCATACAGCAAACTGTACTTTTTATACCCGTGCATACATATATGACATCGGGTATATTAGATTTGCTCCTCCGTTTGTAAGGCATCGATCTAGACGAGCTAGATATAGTGTCAAGGGTACGTATCGGCTCAGAATCGAAAAATGAGTCGATCTAGCTATGTGTGTCTGTCCGTCCGTCCGTCCGTGTGTCAGCACGATAACTCAAAAACTAAAGGAGCTACAGTTCTGAAATTTTCACAAAATATTTTTCAATCAATTTCTAGGTTCCCTATTTTTTTTGGTTAAGATCGGACCAAAACTTCGGGTAGCTCTCGAACAACTAACTTTTTTAACTCCCATATTTTCATATAAAAATTTGAAATATATCTGCACATCTTGTATAACATGAATTTATATGAATTTTGTTTTTGTTTGTTTTTATACCCGTATGACTATATAGTCAAAGGGTATAATAAATTTGCCATTACGTTTGTGACGCAGAGAAGGAGGGGGGGTAGATATAGACTCAAGTGTATGGATCGGATCAGAATCGAAAAAAAAATCGATTTAGCTATGTATGTCCGTCCGTCCGTCCGTCCGTCCGTCCGTCCGTCCGTCCGTCCGTCCGTCCGTCCGTCCGTCTGTCCGTCCGTCCGCACGATAACTCAAAAACTAAAGGAGCTAGAATCTTGAAATTTTCGCAAATTCGTTTTTTTGCAATAGCCGTCATCGCTATTTAAATCCAGCCATTTTGGTCCATGGGTTCGGGTGGCTGCCATACAACTTCTTTTTTTATATGAGTATTTCTCTGTACCTATTACAGCTACGTGTCTGAAATTTTGGCAAAAGTAGTTTAGTTTTATGGCCAAAGTTTCTGCAAAATTTGGTTGGTCTACTGCGGAGGGTTCGAGTAGCTGCCATACAACTTC
>OY720442.1:56699224-57039345 GCA_963082915.1 Dolichopus griseipennis | reverse complement strand
TTTATGTTAATATTTTTATTAAAATAAACTTTTAAATATGTTCATAATAAGGGTACGGTCCCCATTAATAAGATTATTCAAAGTATAATTATTATCTCAGATTATTAATATTATAGTTGAATTACAAGTACTTTCATATCATAATATATACAACCCTTAAAGAAACCCATATACAAAGGTATAATATTATTGAGATATAATTTTAACCTTAACCATTATAATATTTACAAAATATTGTTTATTTTTTTGAGTAGGGTAAAAAAGAAGTACAATATTATTTTTATTTGGTTTAGTTTGCCTTTCTGATGATTAATAACAGTTCTTCTTTTCTCAAGTGTAAATACTTAATTTTCAATTAATAATATAAAAGGGGTTGCGTGCATAATTCTTAATTACAAATTTCAAAATTTTTAAATTTTAAGCTTAAATTTGGAATATCTATGCTGAAGGTACAATGACTTTAAGCCTTTGATTAAGCTTTAATTCAACATTAAATTATAAAAAAAACGGGGAAGAGTGTAGAAGAGTAGACTGTGTCAACTCTGGGATACCAGCATGACCGTAACATATACATTATATCATCCGGTTAATTACTTTTGGCAAAATTTCAAACATTCAGGTGTAGAGTAATGCTCATATAAAAGAAGGAGTTGTATGGCAGCTACTTGAACCCTTTGCAGTAGACCAACCAAATTTTGCAGTAACTTTGGCCATTACACTTAACTATTTTTGGCAAAATTTCAGACACCCACCTTTATTTGGTGTAGTGTAATTCTCATATAAAAGAGTTGTATGGCAGCTACTCGAACCCTCTGCAGTAGACCAACCAAATTTTGCAGTAACTTTGGCGATTATACTAAACTATTTTTGGCAAAATTTCAGACACGCAGCTTCCATAGGAATAGAGTAATGTTCATTTAAAATTAGAAGTTGTATGGCAGGTACTCGAACCCGTGGACCAAAATGGCTGGATTTAAATAGTGATTCCGGTTTTTGCATAAAAACGAATTCGCGAAAATTTCATAATCCTAGCTCCTTTACTTTTTGAGTTATCGTGATGACGGAAGGACGGACATACGGACAGACGGACGGACGGACATACATAGCTAAATCGATTTATTTTTCAATTCTGATCCGATCGATCCAAAACTGCTAAGCCGATTATCATGAAAATTAGTACAATGAAAGTTTTTGGGCATGGAAAGTGTTTCCGCACTAAATATTTTCCTCTTACGTAACGCCAAGTTGAGGGTGTAGTGAGGTGTATACTGTATATACTTAGTAGATCTTCTACAAAAAAATTTTGGAGCAATTTGAGTCCAATTTGACGAAGTACTGCTTATCGCACTGTTATCATGTGTGGTTTTTGTGTTAAATTCTTTTCTTTTTTTTAATAAGATCAACTTCGACTGAAAACCTATTGAGAGATGCGGCAACACGCGACGTGTATTTGTTAGTGTATGACATAAGAGTATAATTATTTTAGAAAAGCTAAAATAGCTTTTATTTTACAACCAACTAAAAAATTCTTCGTAAATTCTTTTCATTAGTGGAATTTCTCAACCCGAATTATGGTGCGTTTATGTTGAAGCTGCGATAAGTGATGTGAGCGTCGATAATATATATTTTTCGATATATAGAAAATGTATCCACCTCTATTTAAATTATGTATATGGTTTTCTACTCTATGCTCTTATCGGCGCTCTTACCACTTATCGTTGCTCCAATATAATCGCACCCTTATTTATTAAACTCAAACACCGTTATAATTTACCTTTTATAGGAAATAAAAACTTCGATAACCCAAATTTCGGAATTTTGTACCGACTCCAAATTTGAAGAACAAAAATTTACAAAAACTATATTATGTAGGTAAAGATTATCATGTAGAATTCTATATCATAATTTTATTAATAAATATTTAACATTCATTAACCTTTAATTTTATCGTAACATAAACCGATGAAAATAAGGACGAAAGAGAAAAGTAAAAAATTTTTCAACTTGTTTCCTTTCACTAACACTCGACGATTTTAATTTATTTCATATAACAGGTATTGAAGTAGAAAAACATATAGATTTTACTGTTGTCTACAGTTTATGTTTTATTTTTTTATAAAAAAAAATTATTTAATTAATAAATTTTTTTTCGAATATTTAATTTATGCGAAGGAATTTTTTTTTGAATATCAACATGCTTTTAAAAAATATATTAAAAATTAAAAAATTAAGATATTTAATAACCGTAGGAAGGTCTGTTAAACACGTAATGTTTTATTGAAATCTTAAATTTTTTAATTGTGTTTGGCAGTATAATTTTTAATATTAATATGAAGTCTTTCTCTTGTATAATTGTAGGTGTTCGAAATCTCATACACGGCTCTTACAAAGCCCAACTCCTAAATTCAAAGTTGTCGTATAGAAGTTATTTTCTACCAATTTATAAAACAGTTCCTAAATAATTTTCTATATGCTCGATTGGACGTTACTTTAATTTTAATTAAATACGGATGGAGATAGATTTAGTTAATAATAATCTAATGCTATAAAGGGCTATTACAGTATCTTAAAATTTATTTAAATTTTTTTTGTTTTTGTTTATTATTATTTATCAATATTAGCTGCGTTATAGATTTGAGCTTGTATGCGCTTGTACCGTGTAAGAGCTTTTGAGCTTTTTTACACTTGTATTTAGTTATATGCAATTGTTGTGTTTACGCGTTTGTTTGATTTTTAAGAGGTGTGTAAGTTTGATTGGTCAGTTTCAATTTATAATTTAAAAATGCATTTCGAATTTTGAAAATTTTATTTGGTATTAATGGAAAACGGACAATTGAATGGACAAATATTCTAAAGAAGAGCATTCTGGGATATTTTCTCTAGCAAAAGAAATTTATTTATTTGTATATGTGCAGTCCGCTACCACATATAATGTAAAAGGTGAGTGAATCTACTTTTCCTTCTCAATTGTGGGAGGTGAGAATTGTTGCAATAACCAGAATTTCTTGAATTTTTTGAAATTTCATTTCGAATATTTAAAAGAATTTATTACACTATTTATACCTTATTAATCTATAATTATATGTGTTATGTAACAAACAAACTGTTTTTGTAATTAGGTTCGTCGCTTCTACACTGGTTTTCTTGTCTTGTTAATATATGCCATTTAAATATTAATAATTAAACATTAGCTTCGTGAAATTGTTTCAATAAATATTCTTTTAGTAGGGAAGGCATCTTCCCATAGCTAGAAGAAAAGATCAATGATATAATAATTACTTGGTAAGTGGCTAGATCTGATACATTAATTTTGTTATTCTCTAATAGTTTATACAAACGAAATGAACTGCAATTACTAGCCAGAAACTTTATCTCAAGCTACAATATGCAAGCACCACAAATCTATAATGCAGCCTTAGCTTAGTATAGCATTTATTTACTTAAAAACATTTTTTTAAATAGCTTACACTCATCTTAAGTTATTGTTTAATAATAATAGTTACAATATCAACACTGATCTTTATTATGTACTATACATAGAATTAAATCAAATCCATCTAATATATTTAGTCTTGTTTAAATGTACATAAGTATTATTTTACCTAGAATTGCTATTATATACAGAAATTTACTTGCCAAAACCTTAAAATCAATTTGCTACACACCTCACTAACATCTACACTTCTTTTCTATTACAATAGAAGGAACAACATTTTTTTACTGAATTTTTGAATTTTAATTTATTCTTAATCATAATCATTGTTTCAATAAGAAATCATAATGTCCTTGTACATAATCTTTTCAATATTAAATACAAAGCAACCTATTCTTTTGAAAAAAAATGTATCTATAGATTCATTAAAACTGAAAAAATTATACTTATTCTTTTAAGATTAAATCTTTTGAATTTTAATTGTACCCATTTTCATAATGATATCCTTGAATAATCCTTTAAAACTAAATATGATTATACTAGGATTTCACAAGGACTTGCAGATCAATCAAGTCGGTTGCAGAGTGTTTAAAAAATATGAAATTATTCATTGTTTAATGATTTTGACATGTGTTCAACGTATGATATCCTTACGACAACAAAACTAATATTGTATTATATTTCTTCATAGAACGTTGTAGGTCATTTATTATTTATGGTTCTTCCAAAATTCTATTAATATTAAAATTTTTTTTATGAATTTTAAAAAATAGTCTTACAAAGTTGAATAAACCAGACGGTGTAGAATTTTTTGGGATGACAAAAAAATGGAGATTTTTCAAGTTATTTTTTTAAAACAAAGAAAATTTATTGAAAAAAAGTTATGAAAAGCAATAGTAACTTAATTAATATTTAGGTATTGGATTACTTCAGTCTGATATAAGAATATTAGCCTATATACAATTAATTTGTATGTATATAGACACATATCTTAATATACCATACAAAATGATGATTTATAGTAGTTTAAAAAACTATCCCACTAAAAATTTAGAGTATAGAATAGTGCCAAGAAATAAAGTTATGAAGGTTGATGAAGATAGCAGAATAAATAAAGATATAACTGGTTTTATTTATCAAATTACATTTAGAGCACAAAAATGTAAGAGTTTTGCAACTAACTTCTCTAAGGCTCTAAGACACGCATGGGAAAATAAGGATTAGAAAACTAAAGACTAATAGTTATTATTTCAAAACTGAGTTTAGAAGTATGCTCTAATTAGAGAATTTTGCGATATGTCTTATTTCTCAAATTCTCGAAAGCTAATTATAGCCTTTGCTTCTGCGTCCGAGGTTTACTAATTTCAGTTTTGAGAACGCACATTAAAATAATCAACGATTTGGTAGACCTTAACGCCATTAATAAGAACTGGTTTGACAAAATGCAGAAGCAAAACAAAAAATAACCGCTACCTTTCATTCAAGTTGAAATAAATTTGTAAATACCTTAAGTTCTTAAACTAAAGTTAAAGGATTTAACTGAAGAATATAACTAAAGTTGCATTTGAGTAATTTTTTGCTTGATTAAAAAAAAACTCTTAAATTTAAAGTAGTGTTCAATGATTTGATTGAATAAAATAGCAATATATAGGTCAATTCCGCTTTACGTTCTTTAAATACTGACGCAGTAGTTAATAATATCGAAGTTTTTTATAAAATTTTATAATATTTTTACATAAAATTTTCCAACAATTTTAATTTAATAGTATTACAATGACTTTTAACAGGATGTTAAATAAATAAAATTACAAAAAGAATTTTTCTCGAATGTGAGGAAAAACTTGAAAAAGAATTGAAAATCACAATACCATAATTTTTAATCACATTTCTATTCTAAACTGATTAGAAATATAAGTAAGCTCAAATCAATTTATATATTTGAAAATGACTTCTGTGACTTCTTCTTTTATTTTAAATTAAATATTTTTATCTACCATCTATATGTATATATTTTGTAACTACCTATTTCCTATAATTTAAATTTAAAACTGTTGTAGATATTCTTAAAAGAATCGTGTGAAAATTAAATCAAAATGTATCTGTGCGAAATCTCTAAAATTTAAAATACACAAGTACAAAAACCCGGTTGTAAAATTTCCATATTCCAAAATCCCAAAAAACCAAAAACTTTAAGTCCTTTACAATATTTCTATAAATATATATCCAAGGCTGTGAGCTAAAAGAGATTTTATAATTGGTAACACAATCATGATTTTATATTTAGGTTTTTCGGGGATTTTCATTTTGGGGACTTTGACTTTGGAAATTCTGACTAAAACAGATTTAATAATTGATTGCAAGATCCGGGGTTTGGATTTAGGTTCTTATGAATTTTGGTTTTAGAAATTTTGGCTTTGGAATTTTGTCTTTCCGAATTTTGTTCTGGGAAATTTCGTACTCAACCCTCGATAGTCTTTTGATTAAAAATTTTAAAAATTACTGTATAAAAATTTAACTTTTAACTTAAATTTAATATTGAATGGAAAATGCAACTTTAAAATTATCTTCAATAAATTTCATTAAAATTTATTTTAACAATTTAATATGAATTTCACTAAAAGAACTTTATTTCTATTACAGCAGACTTAAATTTAAATCGACCAATAAAAATAAATTTCGTGGAAACGTTTTAAAAAACTTTAAAAGTTCTCTTTAAAATTCTTTTATTTTACCAGAAAATAAACTAAACGGGGAAGAGTGTAGTAGAGTAGACTGTGTCAACTCTGGGATACCCGTATGACCGTAACATATACATTATATCATCCGGTAAATAACTTTTGGCAAAATTTCAAACATACAGCTTTATTAAGTGTAGTGGAATACTCATATAGAAGAAGGAATTGTATGGCAGCTACTCGAACCCTCTGCATTAGACCAACCAAATTTTGCTGTAACTTTGGCCATTACACTAAACTATTTTTGGCAAAATTTCAGAAACCCAGCTTCATTAGGTGTAGTGTAATGCTCATATAAAAGAAGAAGTTGTATGGCACCTACTCGAACCCTCTACAGTAGAACAACCAAATTTTGAAGAAGCTTTGGCCATTACACTAAACTATTTTTAGCAAAATTTCAGACACCCAGCTTTATTAGGTGGAGAGTAATGCTCATATAAAATAAGAAGTTGTATGGCAACTACCCGAAGCCGTGGACCAAAATGGCTGGATTTAAATAGCGATTCCGGTTATTGCATAAAAATTAATTTGTAAAAATTTCATAATCCTAGCTCTTTTATTTTTTGAGTTATCGTGATGGCGGACGAACGGACATACATAGCTAAATCGATTTATTTTTCGATTCTGATCCGATCCATACACTTGAGTCTATATCAACCCCCCCTCCTTCTCTGCGTCACAAACGTAGTGGCAAATTTATTATACCCTTTGACTATATAGTCATACAGGTATAAAAGTTTGCAATGCAAAGTAATATTCTAATATTTTATTAACGAAAAAAACCTTAATATTTTCCCAGTTCAATCTATTAAATATGTATGTCTCTCTCTCTCTCTCTAAAACCTTACTACTAGGTTATGTTAATTTTAAAATAATGTTTTCCCTAAATAAATAAAAACTTTTGTAAGTGATTCAAAAAACTAGTTCAAAGATTTTGAAATAAGTAACCCAGATACTGGAAAAAAATTTTCAATATTCAAAAGAAGTTTTTTTCAGCTTTTTTAAGCTGTACGTTCTTGAACTTTTTTTTTCAGCATTACTTCCTTACATTATATCAGTTAAATTTTCAATTTTCCAACGGCTTTTTTCTATTTTATTTGCAGCACATTTTTTAAAGATTTTGAAAAAATGCCTCTATAGTTTAACTCTGTCCGTCCGTCCGTCCATAGAGGGAAGAAATTTTAACTAGACTAGCTATTGCAAACCAAAAATTTCATCGGAGAACACTTTTCTGTAGCTCTACCCGCTACTAAGCTGCAGCCATCAAACTTTGAAAAAGCGTTAAATTTAAATTTTTATAACAAAAGTTCTTTTAGGTTCATTTTCAATCTGAAAAAAATTAAAGATAGCTGCTGTTATAAGTTTTATATCGCACAAATGTAAAGAGTTGCCATGCAGTTCTACAATTCACCGTTATGCAAAACTGAAACACGCCCCTGTTTTGGGCTGTAAGTTGTCAAAAATTCAAATTTTGCTATTTAACTTGAATCCATGCCCAAATTTTTTTTAGTAATATATAAAATTTAAAGCTTAAACATTATATTTAAACACGAGTTAAAGGTTCTCCTTAAATTTACGTTGACATTGAAGGTCTAACATTATATTTTAATAATCGGTAAAAGTCTTGGCTGCATTGGGATTATATTTCAAATATGGATTTCATTATTATACCCGTATGACGATATAGTCAAAGGGTATAATAAATTTGCCATTACGTTTGTGACGCAGAGAAGGAGTTGGGGTAGATATAGACTCGAGTGTATGGATCGGATCAGAATCGAAAAATAAATCGATTTAGCTATGTATGTCCGTCCGTCCGTCCGCACGATAACTCAAAAATTAAAGGAGCTAGGATCTTGAAATTTCCTCAAATTCGTTTTTTTGCAATAGCCGTCATCGCTATTTAAATCCAGCCATTTTGGTCCATGGGTTCGGGTAGCTGCCATACAACTTCTTTTTTTATATGAGTATTACTCTGTACCTATTACAGCTACATGTCTGAAATTTTGCCAGAAGTAATTAACCGGAAGATATAATGACAGTGAATAACCGGAATCGCTATTTAAATCCAGCCATTTTGGTCCATGGGTTCGGGTAGCTGCCATACAACTTCTTCTTTTATATGAGTATTACTCTGTACCTATTACAGCTACATGTCTGAAATTTTGCCAGAAGTAATTAACCGGATGATATAATGTATATGTTATGTTCATACGGGTATCCCAGAGTTGACAGTCTACTCTACTACACTCTTCCTCGTTATTCATAATTTTTAAAACATTGATGAAATAACTAAATTATAATATTATCATTTATTTATAAATATATTTTTTACCCTAAACTCTAATGAAACAGTGTATAATTTAAATGTGAATTTTTAAAAACCCTTGGGTTTTTTCATCACTTACTTTACTCTTCATATTTTTTTTTTCATTCAAGCATTTCAGTTTTTATTGAATTTGAATTTGACTTTTGACTTTTTCAAATGGAGCAAGAGTGAAAAAGTTTTGCTAAAAATCTATAAATTGTAAAAAAGTTGAATAGAAACAAGTAAAGAAACAATCAGTCGGTGCAACCGACTTAGAAATACCTTACACCTATTTGGTTCAAATTTAATGGGAAGTCCATAAGTCATTTTAAAACCATAAAAGCTGTTATTAGTTTAATCGTAAGAAATAGCTAACCAAATTAACTTTATAATACTAAAAACATTTTCTAATTACTTTAGTTTTTAAATAAAATTTTAAAATATAATTGCTTCAATTTATTTCAATTAAATAGCTATATAATTATATTATTATAATGCCATAATAATTCTAAAATACAATCAATCGTTTAATTTATTAGATGTGATAAATCACTAACTTTTTTTTATTTTCCAAAATTAGGATATATCATCATAATATTTAATCGGCTTATTTTTTCCCATACAAATATAAACATCCTTTTTCTGGGTAAACTATTTGACCAAATTTAATAAGAAACAACCAAAAGAAAAGTTTTTTTTGTTTTCATAGGACAATGATATTTTTTTTTAAGAATATTGCGTTTTTTCAGGTGAAAACCTGTCTTTAATTTAACGTAATTTTGAATTTAACGGTCACGCGGTTAAAAATTGAGGCTAATGATTCTAATATTATGAGCCGACTTTCTATGTAAATGTAATTCATTTTCGGTTGTAACTCACAGTTCAATGAAACTATTTATTATAGGCGCCGACTTATGTCTTTCTTTTTTTTTGTTTAGTTCAAATGTTCAATGAACAAGGAGATTTAATATTTTTTAAAACTTTTTTTTTTTGTTTTTGTTTTTTCTTTATCTTAACCCTAGAACAGAAAGCTTATTTTTATTCTCTTATTGCTAAGAAAACGTCGAATCGACGAATATGTGTATTAAGGCATTATTATGCCTAGAAAAAATACAAAAGTTTCATTTTTTTTTATATTTCTTAAATTATTATTTATATTTCGTGTGTATATTGCTTAACGAACATTTATTTTGAATATTTGCTGCATAATTTTTGTTATGCAAAATAATTTCTTCATTTGTATGATCATCAACCGTTGTCAGTATATCAAATGAAAAAAACAACAAAAAACTATCTAATGGTTTTGTTACGTGAATATCGTTTCCTTAAGGTCCTGGTTTAATATGAACTATATTCTTTGATTTAGTTTTAGAAGTAAATGGGACCATGTTAGGTTGACTTTTCCAAATAAATCCATTTTTTCCAAATATATCATTGCTTTCAAAAGATATTAAAAAACCATTTGACTGTTCTGGCGTCTCATTAATATTGGAAGATTGTTTTTTTCTACTCATATTTTTTGCATTTGTCGCAATCGCATTCTCTATATTGTACACATCTTCTATTAAATATTCTTCTTGAAGTGGGTAATAGTCTGGATCAGCTACATTGTCATCATCATCTTCAGTATACTCTATTTGATCCTCAATTTCGCTATCATTTTCTTCATTTAATATTTCATATATCTCAGATTACTGTTCTAGGGTTAAAAAGTGAAAAAAAATAAGAGTTCTGTTCGAAATAAAAGCAATACATTTGGTTTATGCAGTAGTTTTCATTTATAATTTATAACGAACTCGCTTCAACTTTTATTATAATAAACTTTACACTTTTTGTCACAGAATTAAATTTTACCTAAGAATAAAAGTTTTTTATTACATTGATATTTCTTTTATTTAAAATTATTATATCTAATTATGTTGCTAGGCGATAAATTAAGTGTTTTTAGCACATTTTCAAAAAATTTTGTAAAAATGTGCCTATATAGCTTCACTCTGTCCGTCCGTCCGTCCGTCCGTATGTTTACAAAAACTTTTACACCGTTTGAAATAGAGAAAAGAAATTTTAACCATGGGTAGTTTTTGCAAAACAAATAATTTCGTAGAAGAATTTTTTTCTGTAGCCCCACCTGTTCCGGGGCTACAGCCTCCCAAAGTTGGAAAAAGCCCTATATATAAATTGTTATAACAAGAGTTCTGTTACAGATATTTTCAATCTGAAAACGGAAAATGATAGCTGGTTTCATAAACTTTATAAATTTTTACAAGGCAAATGTTTAGGGTTGCCATACGCTACTAAAATTTAACATTACGCAAAACTCAATTTTCGCAAAATTTTTGGCCACACATATCTTCTGAACGGTTCAAGCTAGGGTCTTGCAATTTTGGGACAAGTTAGATACCTAGAAATTAGTAGGAGTCGGTTAACAAAATTTTTTTGTCAAGCCCCCTATTTAGGAGCTATAAGGGCTCGAAAATTGAAATTTTGCTATTTTTAAACACCTGTAACTTGAATACCTGTCCAAATTTTTTTTTAGTGATAGACAAAATTTAAAGCTCTATAATTATATTTCAACATGTATCAAAGGTTTTTCTTAATTTTGAAGGGTGACGAAGTTACAGCCCCCAAAAATTCCGAAAAAGCCCTATATTTAAATTGATATAACAAAAGTTATGTTAGGCTTATTTTCAATCGAAAAACGGTTTTAGAGAGCTGCTTTTATAGGCTTTACAAAAATATGTCGCTTATATGTATAGGGTTGCCATACGGTACTAAAATTTACCATTATATAAAACTCAATTTTTGCAAAATTTTTGGCCCCACATATCTTCTAAACGCTTCAAGCTAGGATCTAGCTAGAAAATTTTTGGGAGAAGTTAGATCCTAAAAAAATAGTAGGAGTCAGTTAACAAAATTTTTTTGTCAAGCCCCCTGTTTAGGAGCTATAAGAGCCCGAAAATTGAAATTATGCTATTTTTAAGCACCTGTTACTTGAATACCTGTCCAATTTTTTTTTTATTAATATACAAAATTTAAAGGTCCAACATTATATTTTAACATATGTTAAAGGTTTTTCTTAAATTTAAAAGGGGTTCCTTAAATTGAAGAAAGTGTCTCTTAGTTTTACCCATTTTTGCTTAGATAATAAAATTCTAAGTAAAATTCCAAATTTTAGTGTAATTCACAATTTAATCCCTAGAATCTAAAAAACTAGAGGATAGGGGGGGGGGGGGGAGTTGAAGTTAGATTCTTGAGTAATTTGGCAACCTCCCCCATTGAAGGGCTCTAACAACTGTTAAATAAAAAATTTACTGTTAGCAGTAAATTTTATAAGTCAGTAGTAACTATTTCCAAGTAAATATTTCCAAAGTTAAACTCAGTATGTAATACAATATAATTTTAAAAATGTGCTTTTTTAAAAACCCTTGGTTTTTTTTCATCACTTCTTTATTTACTTTTGAGTTTTAAAAATAAATTACAATAACGCATCAAAAATACAAAAAAAAATTTCAATAGAAAAAAAAGCACTATACATAGGCTTGAGGCTTAACATCAAATATAATTCTAGCAAATGAGTTCGAAGTGTCCATTCTAGAATTAGCACTGTTCAAGTCTTATACTAATTTTTCAAAATTCACAGCATTCTTTAAAAACGACATTCGTTTATTACGACGAATATTTTCCGTCCCATCATGGTCGTTATAACCGAAAAGTACTGCATTTAGTTTTTGCTTGCAACATATTATAATACAGTTATAAAAAAAAAATTTTTGTAAATCGTAAATTGTTGTTGCTTTTTGTTGTTTTTTGTAAAATAAAAAACCGGCTTCTGAAGTTGCCATTACGTCTGAGAGTAATGATATTTAAAAAATATATGTATTTGCAAAAAAAAATTGAAAAAAAATAACAAATAATCTTTCTTAAAAAAATAATAACAGAACAGAACTCATATTTTTTTTTAGAAATTGACAAAGCGAAAAATAAAAATAGAAAATTTAAAATAATATTTTTGTAAAGAATTTGTTTATTAAAAAATACCTATAATATGTTTGCAGAAACACAAAAAAGAAATAATATTTCTTAAGAAAAATGATTTGTTCCTTATGGATCAATCAAATTCAGCATGTACGGCGTTCAGTTTCTGTCAAAAAATTTTGAAATAAGTAGTTATGTAAACAAATTTACATGAGAGCATACGCGACGTACTGTACCTCGGAGTTTTAAAATTTAAAAATTGACAAAGCGTATAAAAATATTGTAATTGTTTTTTCTTATGTTTCTACGATTAAATTTTAAAAATAAAATATTTTAAAATAATATTTTTTTAAAATATTTTTTTTTAAAACATATATTCAAAATAATTTGAAAATACCAACAATATGTTTGCAAAACTAAAAAAATTATCTTTCTTAAAAAAAAATTATTTGTTCCTTACGTCCCAACCTAAATAAAAGCGTACGGCATATAATTGCTGTCAAAAAATTTAGAAATAAGTAGGTACATAAATTTACACGAGAGCAGCCAAAATACGCGTAATTACGAAATATTATTTCTTTTTTATGTTTCTGCAAACATATTATAGGTATTTTTTAATAAACAAATTTTTTACAAAAATATTATTTTAAATTTTCTATTCTTATTTTTCGCTTCGTCAATTTCTAAATCTGAGATACCAGTACGTCGCGTATTACGGTTGCTCACATATAAATTCATGTACCTACCTATGTATTTCAAAATTTTCTGGAAATTTCCAGAAATTATGTACCGTACGCGTTGATTTTGGTTAGGTCCTAAGTAACAAATCAATTAAATTACAAATTATTTTTTTAAGAAAGATTATTTGTTATTTTTTTTCAATTATAAAAAATATTAAATCTCCTTGTTCATTGAACATTTGAACTAAACAAAAAAAAAAGAAAGACATAAGTCGGTGCCTATAATAAATAGTTTGATTGAGCTGCGAGTTACAACCGAAAATTAATTACATTGACATAGAAAGTCGGCTGAAAATTTGCCTAAAATAGTTTAGTGTAATGGTCAAAGTTTCTGCAAAATTTGGTTAATCTACTGCAGAGGGTACAAATAGCTGCCATACTACCCCTTCTTTTATATGAGCATTAATCTACACCTAATGAAGCTGGATTTCTGAAATTTTTTCCAAAAATAGTTTAGTGTAATGGCCAAAGTTACTGCAAAATTTGGGTGGTCTAATGCAGAGCATTTGAGTAGCTGCCATACAACTATATGAGCATTACATTACACCTGATAAAGCTGCATGTTTGAAATTTTCCGTAATTAACCGGATGATATAATGTTTATATTACGGTCATGTGGTTATTCCAGAGTTGACACAGTCTACTCTACTACACTTTTCTTCGTTTTATCTTAATATGGTATAGTTTTTTATTGCTTCAATTTTAATAAATTCAATATATTAAACGGTACAAAATTGCATTATTGATAAACTTAATATTAAGCTTGCAATATGATTTTAAAAGAATTTTTAACATATTAAAGTTATATAAAGACCACCTCTTTATATTGCCAAACACTTTAAAAGATCAGATTCTTAACTTACAATATTGAAATATTATTTATTTTTTAAGACAATATTTTTTATTTTTTGTTATATCTTATATACACTTCCTTAAGATTTTCATTTGTTCGCCATAAAAAAAAAAAAATTGGAAATTGATAATCTTATCATTGTCCTGCAACAGAAAGCTATAATATCTTAAGACTAAAGTTCTGGAGAAGATATTCTAGCGTTATATAAAAAAATTTCTTTCTTGAATTGGTGTTGTATTTTGTAATGTTTGTTTGTAAGATACAATTTTTTTATTACATTTTAATGGTAACCTCCAATATATAACCATTTTACCGTATTTAAAATTTAAACTTTCGTTAAAATATTATAAATTATTGTTATCTTATTGTTATTAAAAAAATATTTAATTTTCTAACAAAGGAATATAATTTAATTTGACATTGATTAGTTATTAACTTTATTAATTATTCTATATTGTAAATTATATTATAAAAGTAACCATAGTTTTTGAATATTAAAATATAGTGTATATAATAATTTTAATTAAATTAGAATGGAAAAATGAATTTAATTATAATTTATTTGTTAGATTAAAATTTAGTTACCATGGCAATATAATATTATTTAAAATTTTAATACAATACAAAATTTGTTTCAAAATTGTTGTTGTTTTCGATAATCTTGCTTTTTTTTAATAATTAGAATTTTAAATAAAAACCATATAATTTATTTAATTTTTTTTTTTTACAAATAATTCTCTAATCTTTATTTTACAAAACGTTCTTCAACATAAAATTTTTGTTTTTTAAATTTTTCTGCGACATTTTTTGTTAACTGATTACACACCCACAAAATTTTGCCAAATGTTGCAGCGTTATTGAATTTTCTATCCGGGGCAAAATCTTTAAAAAAATCAATTAATAAAATATAATATCAAACAAGCTTGATTTCCAGGGCTAGAATTGCCGTAATGAAATGGCATATAATAAGGCAAAACTAACGATAAAAAAAATTATCTTTCTTAAAAAAAAATTATTTGTTCCTTACGTCCCAACCTAAATAAAAGCGTACGGCATATAATTGCTGTCTAAATATAATCGACTCCACTTATACTAATGCAAGAGCACAAAACAACTTACTATAGAAATTAAAAGGAAGAACAATGGGCATAACAACCGCATCTACATTCCATGTGCGAATTCCATGTGATTTATAAAATAATATACTTTAGTAAAAAAAATTACTCAAAAATTTTGGGATTAAACAACTTGATTCTGAATGAGTGGTTCACTATTCTCTTACAAAGCTTTCAATTATCACTCAACGGCAAACTCAGCGCAGGGTCTGAACGGACAGCTGAAAATATAACATTTTGTTTTAGGATATCCGTACAGCCAACCAAAGCAAAGCATTTGAAGCAAAATGAACAAATAAAATAAATATAATACAACAGACTCTCACCGCACATTGAATTTAGAATTGGTTTTAAAGTTCGTATACAGTAGGAAACTAGAGATAAATTTGTAACAATTAGTTGTTTTAAGATAGGTTTAGTTTCTGACTTAAAATTGCGCATCCTTCAAGGAAAGACTTTATATTTTCGGGTAAATAATCATATAACGTTCGAATAAAATATAAATTAAAAAGTAAAGGAAATTCTTATTTAAAATCACAGAAACTATTAGACTATTAGAGAAAATATCAATTTGGGTTGAAATTGAAATTTATATTAATTACTTTATAATTTCAATACAAATCCTCAGAGTTTTTTTTTGTTTAATTTCCTAAAGTATTTCATATCTTCTAGTTTATTTTCATTTTGAAATACTTTTTAATATCGAATTACTTTTAGACAATTTTCTACTACTTTGACAAATATTTAAATTACGCTTTATTTAAATATTACTTTTTGAACTATTTTTTAAAAATAAAAATTTACGTTTTTAAAAATTTATTTCCAATACATTTTACTACCTTGCAGTGTATTGTCAGCGTTATGATTTCTAATAAGAAGTATGCAATATTATCCATTCATGTTACATAAATGCTGCGTTTTGTAAAATATACAATTGCCGTTGTAAAATATAAATTCTGACATTAAAATGTCATTTGTTATTATCATTTTTTATTGGTTTGCAAGACTGCTGTCATTTTGTTATTTTATTACTTGTATCTTAGTTTTTGAAAATTTTCCAAGTAAGTTATAGAAATTTTTTTTATTTGATTTTTTTTTATATTAAATTTTAAATTAATTTATAATATGTGTGATTTTTTAGTTTTTAAAATAGCTTTTCGAATATTATAACGTTTTCAAAAGTAATGCTTTGAAAAAATAATGAAAACTTTTACCAAAAATAATGAACTCCTTAGCAAATATATGACACCTTTTGCATCGAAGATTTCTTTATATCGTGAAAGGTTTTATTTTTTTTTTATGTTTTTAATTTTTTTTTTAAATTCCTTCATATTTTTTAAAGTTTTAAATCTTAAAACATATCATTATGTTTTTTTAGACAGTTATATTAACAGTTTTAGTTTTTTTTAAGTTTCTTCTGAAAGGATTCAAACATTTACTGGAAAATGTAATGAGGTTTTACTGACAGATTGCCGAACCTAGAGTTACATACATTAAAAGAAGATTGAAAATATCTTATTATATAAAGCGGTATATAATATTATTGTTAATTTTGTAAACACACGTAAACAGAGTTTTCTAAACTTCAGAAATTGTTCAGATTAAAATTTACAAATCAGATTAAAATTTAAAAGTGAGCCGATTTATTTATAAGATCCTAATAAAGTTGGCTAGCTGAAATTTTGACAAAAGGAGTCAATGTCAAGGCCTTCTAGTACAAACAACGAACGAAATCCATATTCTTATAATTAGCCAAGACTTCTAAAATTTTTTTAAAAGTGATAAGGTTTTATGGCAACAACTTAAGTCTTAACTTATTTGTTGACCTATACACTGCACGCGCTTTAATTAATTTTATTTTAATAGTTTATTACTTATTAATTATTAATTTCCGCAGTGCAATTAAATTTTTGTTAATATAATAAATAAAAATCAAAAAAAAAAAAAAAATAAAAATTAAGTTAACAAATTCTTTCTTACTGTGTCATTACATTATTGAATTTTTTTATTAAAAGTGACACTTACATTTTAAAAGCATTTAATTTAATTTGCCTTGTAGTTTTCTTTTTTTTTATATTGATAATATTTCCAAACTTTTTTTTTTGCCCACTGTATCATATTACATTATTGAAATTATTTTTTATATTCTATTAAGTGATACTTAATTTTAAAGGCATTTAATTTAATTTTTAAACATTTTAAAAACTTTTTAGAACATTTTTTTTTGTTTATTTCTGCTGAATTCATAACTTTTTGGTTTTTTGTTAAGTTAAATTTAAAAATAAACTTTATTATGGAATTCAAATGTAATCTTGCTAATTGTACAATTTCTGATAACAAATCTAATTTTGTGGTTTGTAAAGCGTTCTGCAAACGTAAGTTACATGGTGTTTGTATTGGAGCCAGTAGGGATTGGTACCACCCTTCTTTACAGAATTGGTTTATATGTGATGACTGTCAGCATCATGAATAGGTTTTAAGACATATGTTCGACAACCTTAGTAAGTCCATAGCTGATATGAACGATAGGAATACCGGCTTATTAAATAAAGCTTTTTTAGTAATTGATTCAAATCGCAATTCATTCAATATGGCTAAATCATTTGATTTATTATGCAACACAATGGCGGAGAAATCTACCGGTTCTAATCACACATTAAATAATGAGTTTAACGACTTAAAAACTGAGCTATTAACTGAAATTTCTGCTCAATTTACTAAAAAGTTTGAGAATATTTCCAAGTCGTTAGAAGCTGGTTCCAGCAGTGCTTCATCAATTTTTGCAGTTCTTAAAAATTTTTAACGTATGGAAGCAGCTGTTATTAAGCATATTAATACGGTTCACCAGGACTATGCCAGCACTAATGTTGAAATGTTACATAATTTTTGTACCGAACTGCATAATTCTAGATCACAAGCTCAAAATTCCGAATATAGCAGTAAAATACAAACTTTTGATAAGGCAATTCAAGTTGATACACTACTTGATTCTCCTACAAATTGCGTTAAAAGCGTGCAAACAGATTTTGCAAATTTACATAAATTTGGGACCCAATAATGATGAATGGAGTGCGAAGAATCACCAAGCTAATGAATTGTAATAAATCATCAATCGTCAAAGATAGTAACTATTCGTCTACTTTTGTAAAGGGCGTTCCTTGCTCGTTTGATGAAAATTAGTTAACTCAATTTATAAAAGCAGAATTTAACATTGGTTCGGTAGTGTGTACTAATTTAACACCTAACCGTATAAAGAAGAACAAAATGAAATATTTATGCTTTCTTATCTCTGGTTCTGTTTATTCTATGAGAATTTTACAACATCCAAGCAACGTCAATATATGGAATAAAATTGGTGCAGCTATTGAATTAAGTAAGCCTCAGATCAAAGGTAACCTAAACAAAAATATGAAAACTGTTTTACAAGACACTAATACAGGTTATACAATAAGAAATTCTAAATTAAATTACAAATCCTCTTTAAACACTAAATCTAATTTAACAAATTTACTTGATTTATCTTTTCCTATACCTCCTACTAATTTTTCTAAATCAATTGATATTTCAAATACTAAAACACTAATTAATCCTAACAAATCTGATATTATTGCACAAACTGATACTAATACTATTCCTATTTCGAATATTAATATAAAAAATAATTCTAAAAATATCATTTTTAGTAATTCAAATGATCTTACCAAATCAGGTAATAACAAACAAATTAGCGATTCTTATCAAAAAAATAAATTTTCAAAATTCAAAAAGTCTGTATCAAATAAATTTAATAAATATCAAAATTTTGTTCAAGGTGAAACTATTATGCCCCAAAGTAAACCACCTAGCTTAACTGTAGCAAAATCTTCTTCTAGTAAAATTAATAGATCAACTTCTTTATCTTTACATCCTGAATCACAAGCTAATCCCTTCTTAGCTAATTCTGAGGATATTTTATTATCTAACTCAAATACAACTCCACCAATTTTAGATCCTCTTTTACCGCCTGTTGTAAAACTTACTCAAAAAGCTCTTCATGAAAGTAAAAATAACAGTAGGTACGTTTTTTATTAAGATTAACTATTTATTATCAAAATGTAAGAGGTCTACGCACAAAAACTAAAAAAATTTTCTTAAATTCTAGTGCTTTAGATTTTGAGCTATTCGTTTTAACAGAAACCTGGCTAATTTCTTCAATAAATAATCTTGAAATTTTCTCTTCTTCTTACACTGTTTATAGGAAAGATAGATATGATTGTCGTTTATCTTATAATGTTCCTGAAGGCGGTGGTGTATTGATAGCTGTTAAAAATACTTTTTGTTCATCGCAATTGTTACTTTCTCAATGTGATCCTACCGATATTATCGAAGTAATTGCTGTTAAAATTGAACTACAACTAAAAAATGTTATTATTATAAATTGTTATATTCCTCCGGGATCTAGTATCGAAGTGTATACTAAATATATTTTAGAAATTGAAACACTAGTCAGTAAACTTAATGTTAATGATGATATAATTCTCTGTGGTGACTTTAATCTTCCCAACATTAAATGGGTTCCGCACGATGAGGAATCCTACTTCATTCCATTCGAATTAGTTAGTAATACGGAGTGCTTTGTAATTGACTCTTTTAATTCTTTTAATTTTCAACAAGTATCTTCAATCTGTAATAATCGTGGTAGACAGTTATATCTTTTATTTTGGATGAATTTTGCTATTATTAACTGTCCATTTGAACTAATTGAAATTGATGAGCATCATCCTCCAATTTGTTCGTCTCTCTGTTTTCTCATACCTCCAATTATTGATTCTGAACTTTCTTATCGTTTTAACTTTCATAAAGCCAATTTTGATGCTATTAATAACTATTTAAGTTGTTATGATTTCTCATTTTTAACCTCTTTTAATTTAAATGATGCAGTTAATCATTTCTATAAAATTGTTCATTCTATTATTTCACAATATGTTCCGTTAGTTGTAGACAATAGTTATAAATCCAGTCCGCCATGGTTTACTAAAAGTCTTAAAAAATTAAAAAATAGAAAAAATAAAGCCTGGCGTAAATTTATTAAAAGCAATAATAATTATGACTTTAATGTTTTCATAAATCTATTTAATGAATTTAAAACAATGTCTGATAATTTATATTCTAATTATGTGCAAAACATGTCTTTTAATATTAAAAATAATCCAAAACTCGTTTGGAAATTTTTGTTAATTCCAAAAGAAAAAGTGATCAATATCCAATGTGTATGAATTATAAAAATTCTAGTAGTATAGATTCTAATGTTATTTCAGAATTTTTCCGTGATTTCTTCTCAAGTAGTTATTCTTTGCCCGCTTTCTCGTTAAATGAAGATAATTTTTTGCATTTATCAAACTTTCCTAATACTACACTGGGTAATATTCATATTGACTCTAATTTGGTATTTAACTATTTGACTAAAGATTTAGGGGTACTCTTTGATAGTAAACTTTCATTTCAACTTCATTATTCTGATATATTAAATAAAGCTAATTCTATGCTCGGTTTTATTAAACGTTGGGCAAGAGAATTTGAAGACCCTTATGTATTGAAATCTCTTTATACCTGCCTGGTTAAACCTAATTTAGAATATGCCAGTCAAGTTTGGTGTCCATTTTATGGTGTCCATATAAATAGAATTGAATCGGTCCAGAAAAAATTTCTTAGGTATGCTTTACGTCTTCTTCCTTGGGAGGACCCTTTTAGATTACCTCCTTACGAACATAGAATAAATTTAATACATCTCAATACACTTGAAATGCGCCGTAAAGTTGCAGATATTGTATTTCTAATTGAATTAATTAAAGGCAACATTTCTTCTCAACTACTCGCTAAACTTAATTTTTCTTCGCATTCTAGATTAAGATCTGCTAATTTGTTTAATTTACAGTTTCACCGAACTAAAAATGGTAAATATGAACCAATTAATAGAATGATGTCTCTCTGTAATATATACAAATCCCATATTAACTTTTCCCAAACTAAACAATCATTAAAAAATAACTTGTATTTGTGTTCTTGAAATTTTTGGACTTACATTCTTTGACCTTTGTCTTCTTAATTGAAGCTTTTTTGTTTTTTTTTAAATATAATCAGTATAATTTTTAACTTTTTTTTCACACTTTTTTTTATTTCTTAAAAATTTTTTTTATGTAAAATTAATTATTAAATTATTAATTTCTATAATCTTTACTTTCTTTTTTGTTTTTTTTAATGTTTAATTATAGTTTATTAATTTAATATAAATTTTGTAACTTGCTTGAATTAAGCTCGGAATAAATAAATAAATAAACTTCCAAAATTTAATTGGCATGGTAAGATACCATAAGATTTGGTTTTGTTTGTAAAAGATTCCAGTAGCTGCAAAACATGTTATTACAAGTTCTTAAACCAGATGTATTACTTTTATTAGTTGTTAGTATGGCTCTGTTGCAGTCTTTTAAGCATTTAAGTATATTTTGAATTCAATTTAATAAATAATTAAAGATTTAAATAGGTTTATTGAGTTTCTTTTACAATGATTTTTCTTAATTAATTAATTAATTTATACCAAAACAAAAAGACTTATTAAAAGACTTAAAAATATTAATTTATTTATTGAAGGGCATTATTTATCAAAAATGAGAACTAAAATTTTATTAAATACTAGCTAATACCCGGTGCGCGTTGCTGCGCCTCTCAATGGAGGTTTAATTGAAGTTGATGTTACTGCAAAAAGTTAACACAAAAATTACACTCGGTTTACACATGTAAATTTTAAAATGAATGAAAGCAATCTTTTTAAAACTATTTTTCTAGGTTTTAAAAAGAATAATGTTCTAGTAATTTTTGAAACTTTCTGTAATTCAAAGCAGTACAAACTACTTTCCAAATTTTGACGTAATTTACTTCCAAAAAATTTTTTTTGAACAATCGTAAGACCGACTGTTAGCAGATTCAACTCTATTTTCAAGTTGTTTCACACATATAACCGGTCAAATCGTTTTTAATTTAGAGTTAAGTAACGCAAAAATCTATTAAAAGCCACTGTGCCCCACTGGGTTAACGGAACTACACTTTCTCTTTGGGCAAAGCATTATTACGCAAAAATGGACGTAATTTGCTTCCAAATCACTCAACAAAATTTTTTGAAGCTTTCTTTTTAGTCAAAGCAGTACTTCGCAAATTTTGGCAATATTATCTTCCAAAATTATTTTGACCAACCGTCGGGCCGACATGGGTTAACAAATTCCACATCTGCTAATAGTGTCAACTCAATTCTCACAGGGGAGCACGTATACAAAATTTGAAGAAAATCGGTCAAACCGTTTTTAATTTAGAGTTAGGTATTGAAAAAACCTATAAAAAGCTGTTGGGCCCTAATGGGTTAATGCAAGTCAATAAAATTTTTTTGTGGGTTTTCTTTTTAGCCAAAGCAGAATTTCATAAAATCGGACAAAATTTGAACCCAAATTTTTTTTTGACCACCCGTCGGCCCGGTATGGGTTAATAAATTCCAAAACTGTTAATAGTGTCTACTCAATTCTCAAGGAGCATCACGTATACAAAATTTGAAATCAATTGGTCAAACCGTTTCGAATTTAGAGTAAAGTATTGAAAAAACCTATAAAAAGCTGTTGGGCCGCAATGGGTTAATGGAACTCAACAAAATTTTTTTTGGGGCTTTCTTTAAAGCCAAAGCAGAATTCCGTAAAATCGGACAAAATTTGGACCCAAAATTTTTTTTGACCACCCGTCGGCCCGACATGGGTTAACAAATTCCAAAACTGTTAATAGCGTCTACTCAATTCTCAAAGAGCATCACGTATACAAAATTTGAAGTCAATCGGTCAAACCGTTTCGAATTTAGAGTAAAGTATTGAAAAAACCTATAAAAAGCTGTTGGGCCGCAATTGGTTAATGGAACTCACCAAAATTTTTTTTGGGGTTTGCTTTTAAGCCAAAGCTGAATTTCATAAAATCGGACAAAATTTGGACCCAAAATTTTTTTTGACCACCCGTCGGCCCGACATGGGTTAACAAATTCCAAAACTGTTAATAGCGTCTACTCAATTCTCAAAGAGCATCACGTATACAAAATTTGAAGTCAATCGGTCAAACCGTTTTCATTTTAGAACAAAGAAGTTTAAATACTTGCACCACAGCCCCAACTTGGCGGTCCGTTAGAGCAAAATTTTTGGGCCACGATTTCCTTCCGTACCCAAAAACCCCTATATACAAATTTTCATGAAAATCGGCTGGGCAGTTTAGGAGTCTATTCGCTACAAACAAACATACAAACAAACAAACAAACAAACAAACAAATAAACAAACTTTAATTTTTATATATATAGATAGAATTTTTAATTGATTTATTTTGAGTTGAAAATGAATTATGAATGTTAATTATTAAAATATAATTTATGTATAAAACTTTTCCACTAAATTAATCCATTGGCAATGGCTTAATTAATAGTTGTTTTTTTTTTTTTTTTTTTTTTAAATACTATAAAATTTGTAAAGCATTAATACACTATGAAATTTATACAGAATACAATATACAAAATATTAAATTAAATTTTTGATAGTTTAATAACTTTTACAATTATTATACCCGTATGACTGTAGGTCAAAGAGTATAATAAATTTGCCATCACGTTTGTGACGCAGAGAAGAAGGGGGGGTAGATATAGACTCAAGTGTATTGATCGGATCAGAATCGAAAAAAAAATCGATTTAGCTATGTATACCCGCCCGTCCGCCCGTCCGTCCGTACGATAACTCGAAAACTAAAGGAGGTAGGATGTTGAAATTTTCGCAAATTAGTTTTTTTGCGTTAACCGTCATCGCTGTTTAAATCCAGCCATTTTGGTCCATGGGTTCGGGTAGCTGTAGCTGCGAGCTTTACTCTGTACCTATTATAGCTGCGTGTCTGAAAATTTGTGAAAAGTAGTTTAGTTTTATGGGCAAAGTTTCTGCAAAATTTATTTGGTCTGCTGCAGTGAGTTCGAGTAGCTGCCATACAACTTCGCATTTTATATAATGTTCATACGGGTATCCCAGAATTGACACAGTCTACTCTACTACACTCTTCCTCGTTTTTAATAATAAATTACTTAGATACCAATACTAAATAATCATAATAATTGTTAGCACATTTTCAAAAAATTTTGTAAAAATGTGCCTATATAGCTTCACTCTGTCCGTCCGTATGTTACAAAATCTTTTACACCGTTTGAAATAGAGTAAAAAAATTTTAAACATGGGTAGGTATTGCAAAAAAAATTATTTCGTAGAAGAATTTTTTTCTGTAGCCCCACCTATTACGGGGCTACAGCTCCCAAAGTTGGAAAAAGCCCTATATTTAAATTGTTATAACAAGAGTTGTGTTAGATACATTTTCAATCTGAAAACGGCAAATGATAGCTGGTTTTATAAACTTTATAAAATTTTAAAAGGCAAATGTTTAGGGTTGCCATACGGTACTAAAATTTACTATTGCGTAAAACTCAATTTTTGCAAAATTTTTGGCCCCACATATCTTCTAAACGGTTTAAGCTAGAGTATTGAAATTTTGGGAGACGTTAGATCCTCAGTAGGAGTCAGTTAACAAAATTTTTTTGTCAAGCCCCCTGTTTAGGAGCTATAAGAGCTCGAAAATTGAAATTTTGCTATTTTTAAACACCTACAACTTGAATACCTGTTTAAATATTTTTTCCTTACTATACAAAATTTAAAGGTCCAACATTATATTTTAACATATGTTAAAAGGTTTTCTTAAATTTAAAATAGTTTCTTTAAATTCAAGAAAATGTCTCTCAGTTTTAACCATTTTTGCCTAAATATTCTAAGTAAAATTCCAAATTTTGGTGGAATTCACAATTTAATTCCTAGAACCTAAAAAAAATTGAGAAATATGACAACCTTCCCCATTGAAGGGTTATAACAATTTTAAAATAAAAAATTTACTGTTAGCAGAAAATTTTATAAGTAAGAAGTAACTATTTCCAAGTAAATATTTCCAAAGTTAAACTCAGTATTTAATGCAATATAATTTTGAAAATGTACTTTTTTAAAAACCTTTGGTTTTTTTTTCATCACTTGTTATTAAGTATTTGTTGTAACTAATATTTTACCATAAAATTTTTCATGGAAGAACTTTAATATTACTCGGATATTTTGCAAAGTTTTTGTTAAAGATAACTTTTACACTACATTTTACATTTTAATTTATGAATTACTTCTGTTTCTTTTGAAATTATTCATTTTATAATAATAAAAAATACTTTAAAATATATTTGCATTTGAAATTTTCTAAAAATTTTAAAGTTTATAATTTATTTTAAAATATTTTGTGATTCATAGTGGGTACTCAGAAAAATAAATTTTATTTTTAATTTGTTTAAATTTAGAATATACAAGTTAATTAAACACATTTTGTAATCTTTTGATATACTCTTTTCACATAAAATTTGGCAATTTTCTAAACAATTTTTTTCTTTTTTTAATAGACGTACTTTTCTTGTACATATTTTTTGAGCTTTAGTGGCTTCGGCTCCTTTGTTTTGTAGCTGCATTTGGGTGCAACTGTGAAATTTTCCAATTTTCTTTTTTCCAATATTGATTCTACTGCTTGATCCCAGGAAAGTCGGTCCGATTATTATCCCACTTTATTTACTTGTGCGGTTTTAATTTTAGCCTCGTAGCTTCATTAGATTCGCAGTTATTGAAACGTCAATTCTGTATGGCAGCTCCCAAAAAAAAAAGCCTCAACATTTTGAAACTTTATAAAAGTGCTGGTAAAAGTGTTTTCATGTGAGCAATTTCATGTGAAAAAGGACCACGTTCACATGAAAAGAGTGTATTTTTGCACAATTTGTATTACATATGTTAGGACTTTTGCATATTCGCAACTCAAGCAGAAGTTTTTAATTTTATTAAAATATGATAAGTTTAGTTTTGGAACAAATATAATACTAGATTATTATTAGATTAAGGAATTGCTTATTTGCTGTAATTCGTACTTTTTTGATAAGATCAATAGATCGCCAATGAATTGTTATATTTAAGAAAAAAGGAAGGAATATTTATCAATGTAATCTTATCAAAGAGTGGTTATGATTCAACATCATATTTTCTCAGTATTTTTAATGTCCTAAAAATAGGTTTTAATAAATCGAGTCTCAGATTAGTAGGAAACAAATATACCTATGCAAAAATCAAAACAAAAATTCTGAATTAATGTTCGACAATTTAGAAAATTGCTACGGAAAAACCGGAAAATAATTTGCAGAAAAAATCCGGTTCAATGTCCAATTTTTTTTGGAATACCTACTGTCCAAATTTTTTTCCGAAATACTGACCATACTGATATACTGACCATACTGAATAGTTTTGAATATTAATTTAGAATTTTTCTAGATTTTCTTAAGCTCTATTTTTAATTCTTTGACTTTAAAAGATGTATGAAAAAAAATAATTAGGAAGAGTTGGCTATAAAATCAGGACTAAACCTTTTTCCAGAATATTGACACAAAACGTATTGTTTAGTTGGATTCAAAATTAGAGTTCCAATAAGTAAGTAACGCATGTTTGAGGCGGCAGGTTTCACTTTCTTGCCTAATGTCCAATTTTTTCGGACTAATGCCCTTTTTTTCTAGACGAATGTCTTCCAGTCAAATGTGACCAGTAAACCTCCATAAAATCCGGTTTATATACTTAATTATGGTTTGATGCCACCTTATAATTTTTTTTAAATTAAATTGATTATCAGTTCTCTCTAGTTTTTATTTTTGAAATCACACAATATGCACTCTGGGAAACATTGTCTTATAACATTGTCAATAATATGATATTTGAATAGTGCAATATGACAAGAAATATTAAAAATAATCGATTTTCATACTTCTACTTACAATATCATATTATCACATATGAGAAATGAATCAAGCATAAATGGAAATCAGATGAAATGATAATACAATATCATCCATTAATATCTATGATATGCTTTTATTTAGAATTTCTAACAAAATTCGTTTTCTCAAATAAATAAAATGTATTTTTTCATTTGATTGAAGTTTGCTCAAGATATAAGAAATAGTGAAAGTTCATGCCTTGTCTAGATTTTTTTGTTACAATAAAGTGATATGTTTTGTGATAGACACGTTTATTACACATAGAAAACATCACTTAAATGTCTGACAATTTCATATTTTTTGGAAAAAATTTATGCAGGAAAATAAAATAAAAATTGTATGACATTTTTATAGCAAAAGTAAATAAGCATCTCAACTTACATCGAAATTGAGAAATTCTTTTATAAGTTTTTTTTTTAAATTTTATCTGCTCATGTATCACTTGAGCTGATATCATGCGTGAAAATGAATTCTTCAAATTTAAAATTGATTTTTCAATTCTTCACTTGTTCACTTGTTGTTGCATCACTTGTTCTTACATTAAGTACAAATGATGCAACACTAACAAAATTATAAACCGTCAGAAATATATAAAATGTGTTAAACTTTTTTAATATTTTTTTGAGAACTTTGAACTATTACAGAAACAGATTTCAGAAGCTACAATATTGTATAATTTTAAGATTTTAATTTCTAGATTTTTTCACTACATTGAACATTAATGCTATTATTAATCATAATATTAAACTTATATACATATATATTTATTTTTGACTATTCGATTGTTATAATTTTATAAAACAATAAATAGAAGAAAATATTAAAAACGTATGAAATTGGGTTGTAATATATCAAGATACTGTCTTGGAAATAAGGAAAAATAATTTAAAATATATTGTATTCCTGCATAACAGATATAATTCAACTTTCAATGAAAATGCGGGAAAATTTTGTTTAAGAATGTGTCCTGAAATGGGTTTGTGTAACTTATTCAATTTTCGTTGATAAAACTCTTTTATCCCCAGAATATGCTCTAGCACCCTTGACACATTTAATATTAATTACACTTATTATTGTCATGTATATCCTCCAAAAGCTGTTGACTTTTTTTCTCACATTCTATCGTCACTTAGCAGAAAATACTTCTAACAAAAAGCAGCTGAAAATAAATAACACAACACCAACAACAAAATTTTGAGCTTTTCACTACAAATTTTTTAATTCAAATATAAAAAATTTGACAAGAAACATTGAAAACGATTACTTCATTGGTCAATAAAGTAAAAAAAATTAACAAAATTTGTAACTCTAGCATTCTTTAAACGACCAACACTTTTTGAATTCAATGAATATTACCATATTCAGTGAATATTAATGTACGTATCAGGGGCCTCTAATAAGGTCATCTCTAAATCATCGTGCCCTAAAAGTATGCAATCATTTATTATTTTGAAACTGATATAAGAACTGTCAAGAAGAAGTTAACTCACTAGTGATAAATTAAAATTGTTAAACTATTATTATCGTACTTATACATTATATTCTAATACAGCATCGTGGTCCTAATATATTTATTTATTACTTAATTATCGAGTTCAGTATTAAGAATTTACAATATATACATAACCCAAAAATTAATTATTTATCTTCTTTAAAGAAACAGAATGCGAATTTTTAAAAATCACGTTGGGAATCGATCAATAAATGTTTGAAGTTAAATAGTTGAAATGTTGCATTTAAAAACTTTACTTGAAGATTTAGAAACATGTTTTGAAAATAAATTTTTTTATAATAGATTTTATTTAGATCACGACAAAAATTTTAGTTAGTTTAATTTTTAAAAGTGACACCTTGATTCAAAGATTAAGATCTGTAGGACCAATAGTTTGGAGTTTTATTAATATAATATAACTTTATCACTTATGACACAGTTGATTACGCGTTCAGACCTCTCTAATTATCGAGACGTTCAGACCACAGTCGTAGAACTTCACTGTGTTTAAGTTAGTTTGAATGTATTTTATAAAAATAAATTTTTAAACATGTTAAGAATTTCAATTCAATTTCAATTTAATTTGAAAATTGTAATGGGTATTTATTTATTAACTCAATATTGTACAGAACTTTGTAGATAATACGGAAATAATAACAGAATCGATGAAGTTTAAGGAATGACGTATTGTTTATTATAGTTATAAAAATAGGTCTACAAAAAATTGATTTTCACTTTTTCATTTCATACAATTTTATATGAATTTATACTCAAAATATTACGTTGTTATTGCTTTAAGTTTTATTTCAACTAGGAACTATTTATTAAAACTATTATACTTAAATTGCTTTCAAAAACACAACAGAATTATAAACATAAACGATTTAAATCAAAAACTATATTTTGGTCATAAACATGCCAGAAAAACGCTATTAAATTTTGTTTTTTTTTTTTTTTTAACTTCTATTGTATTTTAATCCTATTAAATTTTTCCTTTGAAATACTGGCATTACGAGTAATTTAACAAAGTGGATGGGAATTATAAAAAAACTTTAAGTATAGCTTTAAGGTATAAATCGATTAAAATTTATTTATTATAAAAAAAAATAAACTTGAATTTTTTTTTTAATAAATTTAATACATATTTCATTATATTTTATAATATGTATTGTAAATATTACATTTATATAATACTAGCTAATACCCGGTGCGCGTTGCTGCGCCTCTCAATGGAGGTTTAATTGAAGTTGATGTTACTGCAAAAAGTAAACACAAAAATTACACACGGTTTACACATGTAAATTTTAAAATGTATGAAAGCAATCTTTTTAAAACGATTTTTCTAGGATTATTCTAGTAATTTTTGAAACTTTCTGTAATTCAAAGCAGTACAAACTACTTTCCAAAATTTTACGTAATTTACTTCCTAAAAAATTTTTTTGACCAATCGTAGGACCGACTGTTAACAGACTCAACTCCATTTTCAAGGTCAAATTGTTTCTAATTTAGAGTTAAGTAACGCAAAAATCTGTTAAAAGCCACTGTTTCCATTGTGTTAACGGAACTACACTTTCTCTTTGGGCAAAGCAGTATTGCGCCAAATTGGACATAATTTGCTTCCAAATCTTTTTTTGTTAATCGTCGGGCCGGCATGGGTTAACCAATTGCAAGTCTGTTAAAAGAGCTAATTTCATTCTCAAAACAGAACACATATACAAAATTTGAAGAAAATCAGTTAAACCGTTTTTAATTTAGAGTTTAGTATTGATAAAACCTATAAAAAGCTGCTGGGCCCCAATAGGATAATGCAACTCAACAAAATTTTTTTGTGGGCTTTCTTTTTAACCAAAGCAGAATTTCGTAAAATCGGACAAAATTTGGACCTAAAATTTTTTTTGACCACCCGTCGGCCCGACATGGGTTAACAAATTCCAAAACTGTTAATAGTGTCAACTCTATTCTCAACGAGCATCACGTATACAAAATTTGAGTCAATTGGTCAAACCGTTTCGAATTTAGAGTAAAGTATTTAAAAAACCTATAAAATGCTGTTGGGCCGCAACGAGTTAATGGAACTCAACAAAATTTTTTTTGGGGCTTTCTTTTGGCCCAAGCAGAATTTCGTAAAATCGGACAAAATTTGAACCCAAAATTTGTTTTGACAAACAAACAAATAAATAAACTTTCGCTTTTATATATATAGATTATATTGTATTTAAACAGTTAATTGTAATATAAAGTTATATATTCCGTGCAATGTGTTTCCTAAAGTTGGTAATTCGTATGTGTACGACTTAATTAAATTTATGAAGAATATTAACACATTTCTGTTCAATATTCCTCCAAATTTTCCCCTTCCTCCATAATTCAAAATTCCCAAATAACCTCCTCACAATCCCAAAGTCCTTACCCATATTCCCATCCCTGTAACCAAACTGTACATATTTCACAAGTTCCTTCCTAAAGTTTGGTTAAAAAGACTGAGGTTTTGGTGCGTTAAAATTGCACACAACCCAAGGAAGCAACGCTGTAGTGCATTCACTATTTCACTCATTGATCAGAATTTCACTCATTTATTTGATTACAATACTTAACTATATTTCATTAGAAATAAAACATATACCTTTAATTACTTTTAAAAAAAAAAACATAAATAAATATATACCGTCATAAAAGTTGACACAGCACTTTTTACATATGATATTAATAAAAAAATAATATAACTTTTACTTTTTAATTTTAACTTAAAAATTCTAAATTCAGCAAAAATAAACCGTAGCAACAATGAATATACTTACCGTTAATATGTTTGAAAATAAATATTGTACATTTAATTTATATTATACATAAAAATGCATACGGAAGGGAATTCCGGTGCATTGCACTCTTTTATTTATAAGACTAAAGAAATTTATATGAAACTAATGTGTGTCATATATTGTCACCAAATACTATTGTAAATTAAAATATTATTTTAAACTTTTTTTTAGATTTTATTGTTTTTTAGTAAATTGCCCATTTGGCATTTTATTAGTTAATAAGTCAATATCCAATAAATAATTGTAAATAAATTTTGTATAAATAGCCTTACATTTTTATAATAAAAACAGTTCAGAATCATATCTTGACTACCAACAGTCAAGAACCAAAAAAATATTAAATCTTTTATTTAAGACTTGACATGAACAGAACTCCAAATTTAGCGTATGCTTAGGAGTACTACTTTGATACTAAAAATTAGCTTGCTAAAGGTATCTTAGTAACTGACAATAGTACGAGGTAACAATAAACGAGCAATATATATTACGTGATATAAATATATTGCATGGCGATCCTGCAACTATAGACGATCCTGCAACGATAGACGATCCTGCAACTATAGACGATCCTGCAACGATAGACGATCCTGCAACGATAGATGATCCTGCAACGATAGACGATCCTGCAACGATAGACGATCCTGCAACTATAGGCAATCCTGCATCTTTTCTATAATTCACTAAACACTAAAATGGGCAAAGCAAGAAGAAGTAATTTTTAACAATGCAGCTCAAACAGCTCCTATAACACCAACCAACACCTACAAACGCCGACGACACCAGAAGATTTGTAGCTTTCTGCAATTACTACCGCAGATTTATACAAGATTTTGCCGATATAGCAAAACCATTAAACAACTTATCTAGAAAGAACACAATTTTTAAATGGACTCCAGAATGTGAAAAAGCATTCATAACTTTGAAAGAAAAACTGATTCATCCACCAATATTAAAATTTCCAAATTTTGATGAAGAATTCATAATAACAACTGACGCATCCAACTTTGCTTTAGGCGCTGTTTTGTCACAAGGAAAAATAGGTAGCGACCGGCCAATCGCTTACGCTAGCAGATCTTTGAACAAACATGAGTTAAACAAGCCGATAATAGAGAAAGAATTATTAAGTATACACTGGGCAATAACATACTTCAGACCCTATGTATATGGCACAACGTTCACAGTAGTTACAGATCACAGACCTTTAGTCAGTCTGTTTTCTCACAACAATCCTTCATCAAAAATGACTAGAATTAAACTGGAATTAGCAGATTATAATTTTAAAATAATATATAAACAAGGAAAAATTAACACAAATGCCGACGCACTATCCCGAATACAGATTGATTCAGAAATATTAAAACAAATGATTCCTAGTAATAAAATTAACGTAATTACAAGAAGCAAACAAAACTTAAAACAGAAACCAGACAATAATAACAACAGCAGTACATTGACACAGAAGTCTGATCAACTTCATACGTGGCAATGCACCTCTCTGTCTGAGACAAGAAATATTAAGAAAATGAAATTTGAAATCGTTAACGATATGAATAAAAATATAAATATAAATGAAAAAGGGGAAATTACTATACCGGTAAAGATAAGCGATAATCCATATCAGGACTTAGGTCGGATCTTGGAGAAACTTATCCTATTTTTGAAAAACAAAAGAATAAATAAACTAGCGCTAGGTGATGATGATATAATATTTAAAAATATAGAAATGAATAAATTTAAAACGTTGTACAACGAGATAATGAATAAAATGAAATTAAATAAAATAAAAATTTTAATATATACCCCACCAAAAATTATCACAGAAAATGAATCAATGCATAAAATAATAAAAGAATATCATGACACTCAACAAGGAGGTCACACGGGAATAAAAAGAACCATTAATAAAATAAAGCAACGTTATATATGGAAAAATTTGAATAAAATGGTAAAAGAATACATTAATAAATGTAAAACATGTGCGAAAAATAAAATTTACAAACACAATAAAGAGAAATTCACAATTACTAATACACCATCATCTGCTTTTGAGTCCATAAGTATAGACACCGTAGGTCCGTTGAGGATATGTAACGACAACAGATACATATTAACAATACAATGCGAATTAACAAAATACATCGAGGCTATTCCAATTAAAACAAAAGAAGCAAAAACGATAGCTAAAGCTCTAGTTACAAACATTATTTTGAGGTATGGTAACTTTAAAAGCATAAAAACAGATCTTGGTACTGAATTTATTAACGATATTTTCACTAATATCTGTAAAACATTCAACATAGAACATCTAAAGTCAACTCCGTATCATCATGAAACCTTAGGTTCAATCGAACGGAACCATAGAGTTCTAAATGAATATCTTTTATCATTCAAACAAGACTACGAATGGGAAGAATGGATACCGTATTTCACGTTCTGTTACAACACAACACCACACACAGACACAAACTATTCTCCATTTGAATTGCTTTACGGAAAGATATCAAACCTACCGACAAATTTTAGTACAAATACACACATACCTATACAGGATATAAATGATTACGTACTTGAACTAAAAACTAGACTGAAATTCGCGGCTAAACAAGCAAAAAATATGTTAGAAATAGCTAAAGTAAAAAGAAAAACTACACATGATATAAAAGTCAAACCGATAATATTTAAAATTGGCGATTTAGTTCTAATTCAAAATGAAAAGAAAAATAAATTATGTAGTCCATATATAGGACCTTATAAAATAACAAAAACAAATAATGTGAATTCTGTTGTGAAAATTAAAGATAAAGAAAAAGAAATTCACAACAACAGATTAAAAATATTTAACTATTAGACATAATGTATATATTATATATTTCAATTTAAAAATAAAATTTTTTTTTACTACTATAAACTATAAAATAAATATAAATTTACATGTAAATCATAAATAAAAATTATATATAAGTATATAGAAAACATTTTTTTAAAAAACTTTTTAAATATAGACATTTTATATGTATAGAACAAATAATGTATAAACCAAAAAAAAAAAAAAAACAAAAAAACTTTTTAAAAATAAGAAATTGTAAAAGCATAGATAAAAACAGTTACAAGCCAAAATTTTTTATATAGGTACTAATTATAAAAATAATAAAATTTCCTTTTAATAAAATAAAAACAAATTTAATAATAAGTTTAAAACAAAAAAAGAATTTTCTTTTGTACAAAATTCTTTTTTTTTCTTTTTACGGTAAGGGTGTAGTGCATTCACTATTTCACTCATTGATCAGAATTTCACTCATTTATTTGATTACAATACTTAACTATATTTCATTAGAAATAAAACATATACCTTTAATTACTTTTAAAAAAAAAAACATAAATAAATATATACCGTCATAAAAGTTGACACAGCACTTTTTACATATGATATTAATAAAAAAATAATATAACTTTTACTTTTTAATTTTAACTTAAAAATTCTAAATTCAGCAAAAATAAACCGTAGCAACAATGAATATACTTACCGTTAATATGTTTGAAAATAAATATTGTACATTTAATTTATATTATACATAAAAATGCATACGGAAGGGAATTCCGGTGCATTGCACTCTTTTATTTATAAGACGAAAGAAATTTATATGAAACTAATGTGTGTCATATATTGTCACCAAATACTATTGTAAATTAAAATATTATTTTAAACTTTTTTTTAGATTTTATTGTTTTTTAGTAAATTGCCCATTTGGCATTTTATTAGTTAATAAGTCAATATCCAATAAATAATTGTAAATAAATTTTGTATAAATAGCCTTACATTTTTATAATAAAAACAGTTCAGAATCATATCTTGACTACCAACAGTCAAGAACCAAAAAAATATTAAATCTTTTATTTAAGACTTGACATGAACAGAACTCCAAATTTAGCGTATGCTTAGGAGTACTACTTTGATACTAAAAATTAGCTTGCTAAAGGTATCTTAGTAACTGACAATAGTACGAGGTAACAATAAACGAGCAACATATATATCACATGATATAAATATATTACAACGCACAGTTTCAATTGGGGGCTTTCGAGCGTTCCGTTACCTCGTTCCATTATTTGGATTGCTTGAATTTTTTAAAAGATTGTTGAAAAATATTAATAAAGTAAAGGAAGCTCAAAACCAACTCAAACTTAAATGGACGATTATTGATGCTTTTTTCAAACATTTAAAATAAGTCATATAGATTTTATTAATAACATACAAATTAAATTTAACATTTCTTAAGCAATTATTTAACAGCCTAAATTTATGCAATGATTTTTAACTTTATATTTTAAAGATTTCTAATTTCTTTGTAATACCCTACAACTAATATTACCTTTGGTGTGGTGTTTGTAGGCATCAAAAGAAGACAAGCTAAATCTAAAAAAATATAAATTTTTGATTAGCTCTAGCTCCAGAGTCGATTTAGTGATGTCCGCGCTTCCATTCTTCCTTTAGCCAGAAAATTCAAAAATAAACAAGGTATCTTAATGAAATTTATACTGAAGGCTACTAATGACAAAAGAAAGTCGGGTATTGTATACGGGAGATCCTAACAAGCATCCTAATAATACAACCCTAATAAGCGAAATCAAATATATATAACCAATGAAGATTGGAAATGTTATACAAGGATGTTCCTTCCTTTTTCCTGTGTGTCTCTGACATTTGGGATTCATTGGAGTGGTGGCCACATACATGCCAAGATCTTAAACAATATTCCAAATTCTGTTTCCATTATATTCAGTAAAATAAGGAATTCATTGTAGTGATTATTCAGGTATCTTCGAAACATCTCCACAAATTAATAACGATAGAAACCTGAAATTAATAACAAGGTGATTGTGCCCTGTTTTCATTATGTTCTTGAGTTTTTAAATAAATTCGTGTAACTTTCAATTGAATTTGTCATGTGTAAGGTATTACTATAAGTCGCTTGCGATGATTTCTCTTGTTTTTAATTTCAATTATTAATAGAAACTTTAATTTTAATATTCAAACTATATGCAGCAACATAAACTCCCACATAATTAAAATTTAATTTAACTTAAAAACTGTTAAATTTGAAGAAAATATATCGTTAATTTAAAAATATTACCTATTATAATTACTTTGGAAATAATATCAAATATATTGTGTACACAAAAATGAAACTAATTTTAAAACCAATTTTCTACATTTGGTTTACTACAATAACACAATTCTAATAGAAAATATTTCCAATTTTATTTACCAGTAATACTGGACTTTGGTTTCATCACATAAAAGGTAAATTAATATCTATTTTAAGTTCTATTTGAGGGAATTAATTTTTAATTATGAAAGTGCATATAAAATTTTATAAATTTTTTTAATTCTAGTCATTCTAAATTCTAGTAAATTTTTCGTGATTTAAGTACAATTAATTATAGATAATAATGAATTTTTAAAAATAAGTACCTACACAATAAATATTATTTCCATTACATTAATTAAAAAATATTTGGGGATAATACTGTTTTTGAGTTAAAATGCGTTTTTTACAAATTCTAGGTACTGTATAATACTGACAATGAATGTAATGTGAATAGTTTTGAGGCAAAACCATTTAATTAAAAGTGTTTAGATACTTATTGGAAATACAGACCAATGAAATAATACCTAGGAGCTGTAGAAAAATATCCGTAATTTGGTTGTAACAAACCCAACCAAGTTAATATGAAATGATTTTGATGATGAAATTCAAAAAAATTATGATGCGCTTCCATATCGTCAGTTTAATTTGAATATCACATGTCACCTTTGAAACGCAGACTACGTGAGATTTTTTTGAAAACCTTAATATATATTTGTCTATATAGAAGAAGAACAGACGAGCCCTTAATATTGAGGCTATCCTTGGTGATGGAAAAATCGTTTGCTGTTTATGTCTACGTGTTTAAAGCCCTAACCAATAAATACTTGTTATTCCTTATAATACAATGTTATCTACTGCTAGTAATAAATTTCTATTAGGGGAACCGCAGAAAAAGGGCTCCAAAAAATCGTCCAGGGTTTTATTTTCTTATTTGTAATTTCGAAATAAGACCTATGTGCAAAATAAAACATTAGAGTATTATTTCTCTTTTAATCTAACTTCCCACTATTTGACAAATAAAGCCTTGGGTAATAATCTCAAAAATTGTGGCCCCATTTCTCAATTACATATTAATATACCATTTTTTATTCTAAAATTTTATGAATATAAATGATATTCTGGAGGGATTGTTATAGAAGTAAATTTAAAATCATGGTAAGATCCCTTTTTCCAGAATTTTAAAATGAAATCTAAAATCCCTCCGAATGCAAAATCTTACGTTGAGTGTGAAGTAGAATGTGAAACTAAGAAAAAAATAGCACCTCAAACCCGAATCTAATTTCTTTTTTACCAATATAAAAATAAAAAAAGCCCCGAGGCTTTATTTCACGGGTTCTTATTTCATGATTTCGCTGTTAAATATGAGAGGTTCAAACTGAAAATATTTTAATTGAAAGGATAAAGTACGAATTTAGTTTGATGCAATTACGTAAGTTTTTTTTCTGCAATATAAAACGTCTTGAAATTAATATTTATAATACCTGCAAATTAAGTTTAGAATATAATGAACCTAATTTTAAAATTAAATTAAAGCAGTTTTTGAATACAAAGTAAATAATTGCTAATTTGTTGTTTGTGGTATACCAATAAATATTACCAATATTTGGAATATCTATTGTTAATTTTAATCTATTGGATTGAAAATAAAATTTGTTGCAAATAGTATGCAAAAAAATAAAAATTTTTATTTAAATTTATTAGCTAAAAAATGTTTATAAAATACGTGAGATATTTTAAAAAAGTAAAAATTTATAGCATTAGATAAAAAATGAGCGAAAGAATTTATGAGTTTAAAAATGATTTATACTTTAAATTGCTATTATAGAATCGATTTTTTTTAAACATTGAATTTACTATTATAGAGTTAGGTATTTAAAGTATTTGTAATAAAATTAAAATTGGAAAATGTATATTTTAATTATTAATAAGAAATATCACAGTTATGATTACAACATGATTTTTTAGACTTAATCTTTAACAAGATCTTTATAAAGTTTTCTTAAGAGCTCCGTTATCTTATATTAAAAATTACGTAGCTTCAATTAATTTAGATTAAATTTCGTAAATACTTTAAACTTCAAACTTAAAAAAAAATTTAATAAATGAAAAACTATACTACTATACAAATTTTTTATTTACAAGTTCTTTTGATTGACTAACTTGGCTTTCACAAAACAGCGATAAAAGTATTCAGTTTTCAAAAGTACAATATTTTTCCTTTATTTTTTAGGAGCATAAGATCTCCCACTGGACATTTCAATTGATGTCTGTTAATTGCTATTGTTATTGCACTCTACTAGGTTTTTCCAATTGAATTTGGCTCCATTATTATTATTTCGCGCCAAGTCTTCCGAACCTTGTGAATTACATTCAAGGGCCATTCTTCTGATGTATTCTTCGTGTTTTCGCATAATTTGTCCTATCAACCTCTATTTATTTTTCTTTATTTAACCCGCTATTGATTGCGCTCTCTAGTTATAATGCAGAAATCTCTATTCAAGATTGATCTAGTCATAATATCCTACATTTTCTTGTAAGCCTTTTATTTGTAAATACCTTTAGTCTGTTGCTTGTTGTACTTGAAGTTAGTCAGGTCTCGCTACCAAATAATAGAAATAAATTAGTCATTTAGGTTTCTACAAGTAAGTACATTCAACAATTTCAAAATTTTATTTTTGGTTATGTTCTTTACTCGTAGATCATTTAAATTTTGCATCACTCATGTATTTAACTTTAAAATTATTTATTACAAGAGTTCTATTAAATGTATTTTCAATCTGAAAACGGCAAAAGTTAACTGGTTTTATAGACTTTATAAATTTTTAAAAGAGAAATGTTTAGGGTTGCCATACAGTACTAAAATTTACCATTATGCAAAACTCAATTTTTGCAAAATTTTTGGCTAGACATATCTTCTAAACGGGCCAAGCTAGGGTCTTAAAATTTTGGGAGTAGTTAGATCCTCAGAAATAAGAAGAAGTCGGTTAACAAATTTTTTTTATCACGTCCCCTGTTTTGCAGCTATAAGGGCGCGAAAACTGAAATTTTGCAATTTTTAAACACCTGTAACTTGAATACCTGTTCAATTTTTTTTTCGTTCATATACAGAATTTGAAGGTCCAACATTATACTTTGACATATGTTAAAAGATTTTCTTAAATTTAAAAGCGGTTCTTTAAATTGAAGATAGTGTCTGTCAGTTTTAACCATTTTTGCTTATATAGTAAAATTCTAAATAAAATTCCAAATTTTTGGTAGAATTCACAATTTAATTCCTTGAACCTAGTGAGGATTAGATCCTATTAGGACTAAAAAATTAAAAAAATTACTGTCACAAACGTATATATTTCTTAAATTAAACGTTAACATTGAAGCTTCAACATTATATTCCGATAAAATACTCAGTATGAAACAGTCTATTATTTTGAAAATGTGCTTTTTTAAAAACCCTTGGTTTTTTTCATCACGAGAGAGAAATGTAGGCTTATTTTTTGGAAAAATTGTTTTAAAATACTATGTTTTTAAGCATTATAAATATAAGAAATTGAATTTTTTGATTTTTAGATTTCATTTGAAGAAACTGAAAATTTCATTGAATCTTTGTTCAAAACGCACAAACAGGTCAAAACCAAATTAACCATGTGGGTTTTAATTAAAATGTTGGTAATTAAAATACTTTTAATCGTAAAGAAAATAAAATTTATAGAAAACTTCATGGCGTCGTCGTGGAAAACGATTTAATCGAACTTAACTAAAACATTTTGCAGCCTCTCTTTAGACTGCAAAATCAACCTGTAAAATTGGACACAAATCGAAAACAAAAAATTTTTTGAAAGTCCGCCAGGCCGAAATGGGTTAAATTATTTCAACCAAATTTATTCAACTAATTGCGGTTGCTCAGAGGAAAATTTGTGCAAAATTTCAAGTCAACTTGTCAAACGGTTTTGACTCGACATCAAAAACATTGAAAAAGCTTCTTTGCGCCCTCGTGCCCAAACGGGTTAACCGAATTCAACAAAAATTTGTGCCAGACTCTATTTTCGACTGCGAAACCACCTTGTAAAATTGGACACAAATCGGAAACACAAAATTTTTTGGAAGCCCGCCACGCCGAAATGGGTTAAATTATTCCAACCAAATTTATACAACTAATTGCGGTTCCTCAGAGGAACATTTGTCCAAAATTTCAAGTCAATTTGTCAAACGGTTTTGACTCGACATCAAAAATATTGAAAAAGTTTCTCTGCGCCCTCGTGCCCAAACGGGTTAACCGAATTCAACAAAAATATGTGCCAGACTCTATTTTCGACTGCGAAACCACCTTGCAAAATTGGACACAAATCGGAAACACAAAATTTTTTGGAAGCCCGCCACGCCGAAATGGGTTAAATTATTCCAACCAAATTTATACAACTAATTGCGACTGCTAAGAGGAACATTTGTGCAAAATTTCAAGTCAATTTGTCAAACGGTTTTGACTCGACATCAAAAACATTGAAAAAGCTTCTTTGCGCCCTTGTGCCCAAACGGGTTAACCGAATTCAACAAAAATTTGTGCCAGCCTCTCTTTTTGACTGCGAGACCACCTTGTAAAATTGGACACAAATCGGAAACAAATAATTTTTTGGAAACCCGCCGGGCCGAAAGGGGTTAAATTATTCCAACCAAATTTATACAACTAATTGCGGTTGCTCAGAGGAACATTTGTCCAAAATTTCAAGTCAATTTGTCAAACGGTTTTGACTCGACATCAAAAATATTGAAAAAGCTTCTTTGCGCCCTCGTACCCAAACGGGTTAACCGAATTCAACAAAAATATGTGCCAGACTCTATTTTCGACTGCGAAACCACCTTGAAAAATTGGACACAAATCGGAAACACAAAATTTTTTGGAAGCCCGCCACGCCGAAATGGGTTAAATTATTCCAACCAAATTTATACAACTAATTGCGGTTGCTAAGAGGAACATTTGTGCAAAATTTCAAGTCAATTTGTCAAACGGTTTTGACTCGACATCAAAAACATTGAAAAAGCTTCTTTGCGCCCTCGTGCCCAAACGGGTTAACCGAATTCAACAAAAATATGTGCCAGACTCTATTTTCGACTGCGAAACCACCTTGCAAAATTGGACACAAATCGGAAACACAAATTTTTTTGGAACTCGCCGGGCCGAAAGGGTTTAATTTATTCTAACCAACTTTATACCATTAATTCCGTTTAATAAGAAGAACATTCGTGCAAAATTTCAAGTCAATTTGTCAAACGGTTTTGACTCGACATCAAAAACATTGAAAAAGCTTCTTTGCGCCCTCGTGCCCAAAAGGGTTAACCTAACTCAACAAAAATTTGTGCCAGCCTTTCTTTTCGACTGCAAAACCACCCTGTAAAATTGGACACAAATCGGAAACAAATAATTTTTTGGAAGCCCGCCACGCCGAAATGGGTTAAATTATTCCAACCAAATTTATACAACTAATTGCGGTTGCTAAGAGGAACATTTGTGCAAAATTTCAAGTCAATTTGTCAAACGGTTTTGACTCGACATCAAAAAACATTGAAAAAGCTTCTTTGCGCCCTCGTGCCCAAACGGGTTAACCGAATTCAACAAAAATTTGTGCCAGCCTCTCTTTTTACTGCAAAACCACCCTGTAAAATTGGACACAAATCGGAAACACAAAATTTTTTGGAAGCCCGCCGGGCCGAAAGGGGTTAATTTATTCCAACCAACTTTATACCATTAATTCCGTTTAATAAGAAGAACATTCGTGCAAAATTTCAAGTCAATTTGTCAAACGGTTTTGACTCGACATCAAAAACATTGAAAAAGCTTCTTTGCGCCCTCGTGCCCAAACGGGTTAACCGAAATCAACAAAAATTTGTGCCAGCCTTTCTTTTCGACTGCAAAACCACCCTGTAAAATTGGACACAAATCGGAAACACAAAATTTTTTGGAAGCCCGCCACGCCGAAATGGGTTAAATTATTCCAACCAAATTTATACAACTAATTGCGGTTGTTCAGAGGAACATTTGTCCAAAATTTCAAGTCAATTTGTCAAACGGTTTTGACTCGACATTAAAAATATTGAAAAAGCTTCTTTACGCCCTCGTGCCCAAACGGGTTAACCGAATTCAACAAAAATATGTGCCAGACTCTATTTTCGACTGCGAAACCACCTTGCAAAATTGGACACAAATCGGAAACACAAAATTTTTTGGAAGCCCGCCACGCCGAAATGGGTTAAATTATTCCAACCAAATTTATACAACTAATTGCGGTTGCTAAGAGGAACATTTGTGCAAAATTTCAAGTCAATCGGTCAAACTGTTTCGGCTCGACATCAAAAACATTGAAAAAGCTTCATTGCGCCCTCGTGCCCAAACGGGTTAACCGAATTCAACAAAAATTTGTGCCAGCCTCTCTTTTTGACTGCAAAACCACCCTGTAAAATTGGACACAAATCGGAAACACAAAATTTTTTGGAAGCCCGCCGGGCCGAAAGGGGTTAATTTATTCCAACCAACTTTATACCATTAATTCCGTTTAATAAGAAGAACATTCGTGCAAAATTTCAAGTTAATCGGTCAAACCGTTTCGACTCGACATCAAAAAAACGAAAAAGCTTAAAACGGCTCTGGAGCCGCAACCTGTTGACTTATAAAAATGCGACATAGCCTATGTCACCCCCCGGACTCCCAAAATTATTCCTCTAAAATTTGGTGTCAATCGGACCTGTGGTTTTCACGTGAATCCTGGACAAACAAACAAACAAACAAACAAATAAACAAATTTTCTTCTTTATATATTAGATAAAATAAGAACAATTTACTTCGGATTTACAGATATTTCGAATAAATATAAGATGATGGAAGTTTGAGCAAACTGTTAAGATTCTTGTAAAATCAAGTTCGGTAAATCATCACAAGACCTTCAATTATAGTATAGGTATTTTTAATGTCACTTTATTCTTTTCTTATACCCACATTGTAGATCATCAAATAATTCCCTTGCTTTGTGGGCGATATCATGGTTTTCAAAATTTTATAAACCAAAATTTTGTATTTTTTTTTAACTCGAAAATCAATATTACGTTTTTTTAATTTTCGACAATCATCATCTATTTTTTGCTTTACAAGATTTTAAAAATTGAGGTATAGTATCCGACCTCTTTGAAAGTACTTTGTTGGTTGGTAATGCTTTATATTATATGGTACCTAAAATATTAATTCGTAGATATCTTCTACATACTCGTATTTTGTTGTCAGCTTAATATTTTGATTACCCCCATTTGTATTTACCATCGTTCTGTTATCGTGAATATATATAACATGAATAATGCACAAGGCAATTTAACTATAAAGTATTATTACTCATTTCAACAATATTGGTGATTTTATTTCTCACCGAACTTTAATTTAAATTTTTTGGTTCTATTTTCCATTTTGATTCTATTGGGACTTAACCAAATTTTTTTTTTAAATTAAATTGAATAAATTGTAGTAAATTAAAAAATCCTTGAGTTCTTTATCCACGTTCGAAATTAATGTATATCCAAATCTTCTATCAATTTTCAGGGGTACCTTTACTTTTTTTTCAACTTAAATCAAGAATCTAAAAGTTACTTAAGGAGCTCGAGCTAAATGCATTCATTATATAAATGAAATTCTAAACCGTTTTGGAATACGAGATATCTAATGATTTTTAGAATAAAAAAAAATAAATTAAAAACAAATATTTTTTTCAATATATACTTTTATTAAAATAGTACTAGCCCCCTAAAATGTAGAAATTAAAAAATTGATATAAAAGTAAATTGCTGATATAAGAAACAGTTCTTTTAATGTTTGAAAACTTTTAAGATTAAAATATTGAAAATTTTCATTAACCAAAAATTTATGGTAGATCTTTTGCATTTAAAAGTGTTTTAGTATAAAAGTAAATTACATTTACACACTATTACATTTTGTCTTACGCACTGTTGCATTTTTAAAATTTTAAGATGAATAAGTAAGGTAGTCTACTTTTTGTATTTTTCGTATTTTTTTAAAATGTTGGGGTCGTTGGTTCAAATTCTCTTCATGGTGATATTTTTTTTTAATAACTAAAAGTTTTTTTTTTATTTAACTACCTACCTGTTTGTTTAAAATTGAAACGATCCAAATAAATTAATTTTATTTGTAATGTTTTTTTTTATTTCTGTTGAATTTAAAAAAAAAACACAAAAAAAAATTTTTCTTCAAGGAGGATCGAACTCAGATCTATTTACACCTGAAGCCACTTCGCTAACCACTGAACCATACCATTCTTATAAATTTGTGGTCAGATTTATAATATAAATGTATCAGTAACTGACAGAATGAAAAATAAAGCCATAGACACAGACAAGTTAATTTAAATGTTTATAATAAAGTCTTATTCAGCCTTATGCAAAAGAATTTGAAATTTAAATTATGCAAAAACATTTGGTTCCGCACATGATTGATTATTAATTCATTCTTTATTTATTTATATACACAACATTTTGAATATTCGTTAGAGGGTTTTAAGTCATTTCATGGACATTAACTTGAAATTCAAATTATTTATTTAAAATTATTGTAGAATATTTAATTACTACAATAAAATATAATATAATTTTCCTTAGGATTCAAGTGAAGGGCATTATATGAATAAGATTAATGACATTCCTAGGAAGAATAAAGTACTTAATACCAATTTACAAATTATTCAAATTTATGTTGTGTTTTCTTTGATTTTCAATTTTGTTTATTCAATTGAATTCAATTATTAATTTTGCATACTATTATTATTATAAAATTTAAATCAATTTATCTTTCAAAATTTGAAAATATTTTATTTGTTCTGAGTGTATAGTAGAGTAAACATTAATTAATATCTTTCGTAAACTTACTTATTGTAAACATTATATCTTTGGATTAATTACTTTTGGCAAAATTTTAAATACGGCTTTCAGTTAAGAAACTATAAGTTGAAAGACAGCTCTTCGAACCTCTTCCACTACACCGACTAAATTTTATTCAGACTTTCACCATTAAAGTTAACTTCTATTGACAAAATTTACACATCTAGTTGTATTAGGTATATAATAGTGCTCCTATAAAAGAGAAAAAGCATCACAGTTACTCGAACCCTTGCACCAAACTGGCTGAATTTCAAAAGCGATAACGCCTATTGCACAAAAACTAATTTATTAAAATTTCAGAATCCCAGTTCCTTTATTTTTTGACTTATCGTGCGGACGGTTCAATTTCCAGTTCTTTTTCGAAGTTGAAAACAACACCAATAAATAATTCATCAATAATTCATATTGCTAAAAATAAAAAATATGTACATTCATACATTCATCATGCACCCAAAATCTGCTGGCAATCATCTGATTCGACATACAATCATAAACTGTGCCAACTCTGGGATACCCGTATTATGTACAAAGTAATGCTCAAGTGAAATATGAAGTTGTATGGAACAGCTCGAACCTACTGCAGTAAATTCATCAAATTGTGCACAAACTTTGTCCATCTAAACTATATTTGGCAAAAATTTCAAACACCCAGCTTCATTAGGTGTAGAGTAATGGTTATATAAAAAAAAATTGTATTGCAGATACTCGAATCTGTAGACCAAAATGGCTGGATTTCAATAGCGACGATGGCTATTGCATAAAAACAAATTTGTGAAAATTTCAAAAATCTAACTCCTTTATTTTTTGAGTTATCGAGCAAACGAAAGGACAACGTTATTAATATAAAAACACATGTTTATCATAATGTATTTTAAAAGTCTTTATAAAATTAATTTAAAAAAGAAAAGGTATTCCCAAATTTAACTTTTAATAGATAATTGATAGCTAACTGAAGCGTTGAAATTTGAGATCTGAAAACATTGAAAATAATCAAAATTTGAATAGGCAACTGAAAATTTGGAGGCTGCTGCTAATACTATTTTACTGATATTCTTGCTGTGCTAAACTAAGTAATGTTAGATATCAAACATGTGATATCAACAGGCAGAAACTGAAGTATTCCTTAACAAATGTCTCCACGTAATATGGAAAGTATTCTGGTCTGCCAGAATATGCAATGAAGATCTATAGAAATTACAGGAGACGAATCCTTGTTTGGCCAAAGTAGACAGGAAAGCAAGAAGGGAAAAAAATGGGCCTATCCAGCTCTATATATGTTAAGAAAAGATCAAAAAATTGTATTGCAGATACTCGAATCTGCAGACCAAAATGGCTGGATTTCAATAGCGACGATGGCTATTGCATAATACCAAATTTGTGAAAATTTCAAAAATCTAACTCCTTTATTTTTTGAGTTATCGAGCAAACGAAAGGACAACGTACGGCCATACATAGCTAGATCGATTTATTTTTCGATTCTGATCCGATCAATAGGTTTCAATTTAAATTCCAGTGTTAGCTTTTTCTCGAACAAAATATATTTATATCTTCTGTAATAAAAGTATTGTTTTTGATACAAAACGGCTTACAACACTCTTCAACAAATTGCAAATTCTATTGCAGGATGTGATTTCCTGAAATTATTTATTTGAATTTTTAATAGAATTTTTCCCTAAATAATTAGGGTTTTTTAACTGAAATTTTTAATAATAAATAAGTGTTGTTATAATATTCATCAATTAAATATTCATCATAAAAAATGGTTGTTGTTATAATATTCATCAATTTTGTTGAACTTCTTTGTTTCAACTGGATTTCAGTCATGATTTCCGTAATAATACTTTTACAATAACTATTAGCAAATTACTTAATAGAATTCTGTACTTTTATACGTTTTTTTAATTAATTTTTAATGAAAATTAAATTAATTATTATATTATCTTTTACCTAATGGAAATTTTGTAGTAATTTTGTATAAGAACTCTTCAATTCTAAAAATTTCAGTTTTTAAAACAAGAAAATTTCGTCTTAAAAATCTTATAAAATTTTTCCTTAAAAATGAACCAAAAATGAATATTAATACTTTAACTAAATAATAATTAATAATTTAAAAAACAAGGAAGTTTGTAAAAAAAAGTTTTAGATCACATCCTGGAAAAATTATTAGAACTTGTAAAAATAGAATTATTGAACTGTATAATATAGTGAAACTTAGGCATTTTCACTGGAAAAATTTTGATCAAAATTAGGTGCCTGAAATTAAAAATTTTTTTTATTTTTTAATACTTTGTTGCTTAGAAATTATAGTAAAATACAACAAGGTTCCTTAGTTTCATAAACTATCCTAGTTTACAATGCATAAACGAACGCATAAGAGGTTTTAAGTTTGTACCTGTAAACGTTGAGGTGATAAGGTAGAAGTAAAAATTTTAGAAACTAAATGTTTTTGTGTGATGGTGAAATTAAGTTCCGAATTAGAAAATTTTTTACTCTTGCTTACCCTGTTTTTGAAAGCTTCAAATTTAGTTTCGCAACTGATAGCACAGCATAAAAGTTGTACAAATCAAAAACAAATTTTCATATCCACTATGACTATAGTTCAAAAGGGAATAATAGATTTGACATTACGGATGTGACGCTGGAAAGGAAGAGAAAGGGGAGGGGGGGGGCGGTAAATATTGGCTCGAAGTTATGGATCAAATCAGAATCGTAAAGTGAATCGATCAATCTATGTAGACCTTTTTCCGTCGGCACGATAGTTCAAAAACTAAAACAGCCAAGACTCTGAAATTTTCACAAATTCGACATACGGTTATACTTGGTATGACACTTTAATTAAATAACTGACAAATTAATTAATTATGAAGCAATTTCTAGTTTTGCTAATATTCTAGTGACCTATTTGTATTTGAATTAATAACTTGGGTAATATAAAATAAAGTTTAATGTATCACCTTTATTTTATTTGAAAATTTAGAAAAAAGCGTAAGTTTTAGATAACAATTAATAGAGGATACCAAAAAATAGAGGAAATATTATATAATTATAAATAGGATTGATGCTAAGTAATTTTACATACAATTAATACATAAGATTTATATTCCTTAAAACATATAGAAAAGTATTTAAATTAATTATTATTTGATTAATTAAATAATTTCAAATAAAAATTTCTTAAATGTAATAATTTTATGATTGAGTTAAAAGTTTTTTTTGTATCTGTGAGTTGTATTATTCAATTTAACTATTTATTTATATTTTATATACTATTAGGTATATTAATGCATTTTTTTTATAACAGCTGAACCAAATGAAACTTTTATTGGGTTTTGAACCCGGGCCTCCAAAATGCAAGTTCTTAGTGCTGCTCAGCCGCTCAATGATGATCAAATCAATAGTAATATTTCGTATACATGATAAGTACCAAACAGTTATATAGATATTGTATAGAATGTATAATATTTAAAAGGAATACATTTTGTAATAATGTTTTTTTGATAAAAATATTATTTAACTAACGTTGATTTTTTGGTTATATTTGAATCATCATTAATAATATGGTAAAATATAAGCTTGTACCTATGTCTTTTTCTGTCTGAACGAAAAAAAAAAATATTTATGGGACCCTTCAACAAATTTTAGATCTGTTCTTCACATAAGAGGTGCAAATATGAATTACCTTTTTTTTATTTGGATGATAATAAATAAGGAAATACCAAATGAGGAAAATTCTAATGTAATATAGAAATTGTTAACTAATAGGAAATTTTTTACTTAACACATTCAACCCAATTTTTGGAGATATAAAGCAAGAAGATAAACTGCTTATCTTTATACTGAATTTATAGGTTCTATCTTGATTGATAACGAAGATAGACTTTTTTGCTAGTTACCCGAACTGCATTAACTAGTTACCCGAACTGCCACTTCTTATAAATAAAGTAGTTATTAGGAGGTTGGCTCTTAAAACGAAAGGTCTTTTGTTCAAGCTTCGGTCAAACCATATTTAATATAAAACGAAGAACAGTGTAGTAGAGTAAGCTGTGTAAACTCTAGGATACCCATATGACCGTTATATAAACATTGTATCATTATTATTAAAACATTAATTACTTTTGGCAAAATTTCAAACATACCAGCTTTATTAGGTGTAGTATAATGCTCATATAAAAGAAGGAGTTGTATGGCAGCTAGTCGATACCTATGCAGCAGACCAACCAAATTTTGCAGTAATTTTGGCCATTACACTAAACTATTTTTGGCAAAATTTCAGACACCCAACTTCAATAGGTGTAGAGTAATGCTCATATAAAATAAGAAGTTGTATGGCAGCTACTCGAACCCACTGCAGTAGACCAACCAAATTTTGCAGTAACTTTCGCCATTACACTAAAATATTTTTGGCAAAATTTCAGACACCCAGCATCATTAGGTGTAAAGTAAAGTAATGCTCATATAAAATAAGAAGTTGTATGGCAGCTACTCGAACCCACTGCAGTAGACCAACCAAATTTTGCAAAAACTTTGGCCATGAAACTAAACTACTTTTGGCAAAATTTCAGACACGCAGCTGTTGTAGGTACAGAGTAATACTCATGCAAAAAAAGAAGTTGTATGGCAGCTACCCGAACCCATGGACCAAAATGGCTGGATTTAAATAGCGATGACGGCTATTGCAAAAAAACGAATTTGCGAAAATTTCAATATCCTAGCTCCTTTAGTTTTTGAGTTATCGTGATTACGGACGGACGGACATACATAGCTAAATCGATTTATTTTTCGATTCTGATCCGATCCATACACTTGAGTCTATATCTACCCCACCTCCTTCTCTGCGTCACAAACGTAATGGCAAATTTATTATACTCCTTGACTATATAGTCATACGGGTATAAATATAATAAAATTAATTATATAAGTTACAAATATAGTTAAATTAATAAATCAGATAAGGATTATAATTAACATTTCAAACTAAATAGAAACATGGGCTACAGGTACTTGATATTGAATCATGGTACCTTATTATTATATAAATAAATAATTTTCAGAAACAATAAAGTGATATGGCAAAAATATACTTTTATACTAATTTATGAGTTTTTGTCATTGAAATGCTTGTTAGATATAGGCAAAGGATTCAGTACCTAGATCAGATTAATTAGGTAGATAAACCAATCAACCAAATTAGAAAATTCTATTGTTTCCTGTTTCGAAGCTATGTTCGTTTGTCCTTGGGTTTTTTGAAGCATCCATAATCCAAAAATATATTCTCCTTTTATCCATTTGTAATCCCGGCACCTTCTTAAATGGTTAATTGTCTATACTCTATAATTTCATCAAGAAATCAAAAAATACGGAGTGCGTTGTACCATCCAACCAATTCAGTACTTCAATATTCAATAGCCAACACAAATAGGACCTACAGATTATACCTAATTTAATGCCTTTTATCTTGAAAGGAATTTCAGTAACAGAAGAAAATATCGAATTTATATTTTTGGACAAAATTTTCTGAAGGTATCTTTAAAAAATAGAATTAGTAAAATTAAATCTTTATAATTTGTTTTTCTGTTCTTCATTTTTATACCCGTATGACTATTAGTCAAAAGAGTATACTAAATTTGCCATTACGTTTGTGACGCAGAGAAGGAGGAGGGGTAGATATAGACTCAAGTGTATGGATCGAATCAGAATCGAAAAATAAATTTATTTAGCTATGTATGTCCGTCTGTCCGTCAGTCCGTAATCACGATAACTCAAAAACTAAAGGAGCTTGGATCTTGAAATTTTCGAAAATTCGTTTTTTTGCAATATCCGCCATCACTATTTAAATCCAGCCACTTTGGTCCATGGGTTCGGGTAGCTGCAATACAACTTCTATTTTTATATGAGTATTACTCTGTACCTAATACAGCTGCGTGTCTGAAATTTTGCCAAAAGTAATTTAGTTTTATGGGCAAAGTTTCTGCAAAATTTAGTTGGTCTACTGCAGTGGGTTCAAGTACCTGCTATACAACTTCTAATTTTATGTGAGCATTACTCTATACCTATGGAAGCTGGGTGTCTGAAATTTTGCCAAAAATAGTTTAGTGTAATGGCCAAAATTTCTGCAAAATTTGGTTGGTCTACTGCAGAGGGTTCAAGTAGCTGCCTTACAACTTCTTCTTTTATATGAGAATTACACTAAACCTTATAAAGCTGTATGTTTGAAATTTTGCCAAAAGTAATTAACCGGATGATATAATGTATATGTTACGGTCATACGGGTATCCCAGAGTTGACACAGTCTACTCTACTACACTCTTCCTTGTTTTCTTTTAATTTATCAGTGTAATAAAAATCATTATGTAGAAGATTCATTAAGTTGGATTTATGTTTTATTATTTTTTATTACATCTTAAAATTTTATTTCATTTGTTTGATTGTCGTAATATCTGCAAAAATTTAAATTGTTTGTATAATTTTTTATTAAACTTATCTATTTAAAAAATACCCTGTTGTTTATTTAATGATAATTTTAAAAGAAAATTTGGGAAACAAAAAGAAACAAACTCTTAATATTAGAGATAGACTCACAACAATTTTGTAGAAGAAAAAATACTCTGGGGATCATTAATTTCGAGTTAAAGTAAATTGACCTTAGGGATAAAGATAAAAATGGTAGAGAAGAAAATGGTTAGATGAAAAATATTCAATGGATATTTTGTATTTTAAATAATTTTTAAAAGAAAGAAAAAATGATAAAAATAAATTATTTTAACTTAAAAATTCTCAAATATTTACAGTTATACTCAATGAATTTTTATATTACAGCTATTAATATAAAAACACATATTTATCATAATGTATTTTAAAAGTCTTTATAAAATTAATTTAAAAAGAAAAGGTATTCCCAAATTTTACTTTTAATAGATAACTGATAGCTAACTGAAGCGTTGAAATTTGAGATCTGAAAACATTGAAAATAATCAAATTTTGAATAGGCAACTGAAAATATGGAGGCTGCTGCTAATACTATTTTACTGATATTCTTGCTGTGCTAAACTAAGTAATGTTAGATATCAAACATGTGATATCAACCAAGCAGAAACTGAAGTATTCATTAACAAATGTCTCCACGTAATATGCAAAGTATTCTGGTCTGCCAGAATATGCAATGAAGATCTATAGAAATTACAGGAGACGAATCCTTGTTTGGCCAAAGTAGACAGGAAGGCAAGAAGGAAAAAAAATAGAGCTGGATAGGCCATATGTTAAGAAAATATCAAAGCATCATTAGTCGCATGATCTTGAAATGGAAACCCCAAGAAAGTAAAGGATGTGGGCATCCAAACAATACCTGGACATGCAGAGTACTAAGTGAACAAAACACATGGGTGAAGGTAGAAAAAGAAACAGGAAACCATGTGATATGGAGATATTAAATCGAGATACTACTTATAACAAAACTGTCAGGCCTAAGAAGTTGCCTAATAGGTTGAAGCTAGTGGTATTGTCATCAGTATTGATATTATATTATTAGTAAAATAAATTTTATTTTTTTATTTATTTATTTACAGTCCCCTAGCACATACAAAGTGAAAAGTGAGTGAATCTGCTTTTCCTGTCTTCATAATTTTTATTATATATGATTTAACTAGGATTTAAACCCGAGAGTACTCTAACCACTAAGTTATGTGTAATGTTAATGTTATATTAATACATAAACAAATTCTTTAAAATAATTTTTTGAACTGATAATAATTTTATTTTATTCTCTGATTTTAAAATTAATTTAAAGTTACTGTCCAATTTTTTAAAATTAGTGTTTCCATAACTCAGTCCTGCATTGAATTTTCTGTCTTGTTGAAACGCTTCAGTTGGTTGTTTTATTTCCTTAATTAATAAAAACTTTATTACAAGATAAATTTAATCGAAAGGATTTACTATTTAACAAACCATATTATATTCTTTTGAATTCCATTTAAATTGTAAAAGCTTCAAATGGGTTTTATACTGTTTATAAACTACAAAATACTCCTAAATATTGGTATTTAACCAAACCAATTTCTGACTCAAGTATACAACGTGCCGTTTTTAATTAAACTGTTCATACTTTAGTTTCACTTCGTAATTGTGAACTCCCGTCAAGAAATCGTAAGCCTACTGTAAATAAATAATATTAGTAAAGTAATTTTTTCAAAAGTATTAAAAATTATTTTAATTACAATTAGTTACTTTATACTTACATTATATTGATTTTTTTATTCCAAAATGGTATTGCCAAATATTTTCTATTTTATACTTTCAAAAGCCAACAGTTTGCCCATTTCAAATTCTGCAATTAAGATTTTAATTTAATTTCTAATTTTTTAAATATTTTAATATAATTTCTAATTATTATATCTTTTAAAAATATATTATTTATTTTTAGTAAAAAACAAAAAACAAAAATAAATAAAATTTTTTTATGAATTTAAATTATTTTAAAGGTGTGAATTAGTTCATTTACGTTTTTAAAACTCACAGAACATTTTCAGGAAATTTTATATAAATAGTAAAACATTTTATAAATAAAAATTAAGAAGACTATGCTTCACAAGAAAATTGTGTAGTAACTCTCAATTATTTTCTGTGAAAATCTGAAATAACCAATGTACGCTTTGTTGCATTGCTTGTTTGGAAAAGAAAATAAACCAAGTAATGCAATCAAAGTATTTTCAAAGTTCCCTCAAAGTTCCTTCATCTCTCTCTCATCCCTTCTCTGCATCTTTCCCTGATAATTCCTTTTAATTATTTTTTCTATTTAAAAAAAGTTAAAAATGGGGAAAAAATGGTGTAGAGTTGGCAAAGTGGCTTAAGGTGTACAATACTTGAGTTCGATGCACCCAGGATTCAGCACCATAGAAGCCAAACAAATAAATATTTTTTAACTTAATTCCGTATTTTAAAAAAAATTCCAAGTAAAGTTTATAATTCAAAATTTATAAATAAAGCAAAACTGAATCCAAAAATCAACATTTAATACAATTTTAGGTACATAAATAGGTACATTTTAGCATGTTTGGTAGGTACATTGTAAAATGTTAGCAACAAACAAATATTTCGCTTTGAATCTAAGCAATGATTGTGAAAACTATGTACAGCAATATTTTTTAAAAATATGTGTACAAAACATTAATAGATGGAGAAATAGATCATTATTGAAACAAAATAAACCTATAAAAAAATTTAAAATCTTTTATTAATTTATTTAATTTAAGCAAGTGCGCATTTAAATAAAAAAGAAATATTAAAAAAAATTTAAAAAAATTTGAACAAGAAGGGACTTGAAAACGTAAAAAATTCATCAAACATTATTTGAGTCATTTTTTTTTTTTGTGTATCTATTACTAGAATCGAGGCCTAATGTGCGTTATACAAAAAGTAACGGTTGCGATTTCATTTAAGAATATGGTATTGATGTACAATATATGTATATGTATATAATGAAATTGGAAATAGTTCTTAATAAGAAAAAGTTCTTATTTCAATTGGCCTTCCGTCATTCTCTGACGGGCCAACAGCTAGTATGAAAATAAATAAGTTTTTTAGAAAATATTTTTTGATTAAATAATATTATACGCTTCAATTTAGGTACATTAATCAAATTGTAATTCAGTAATACTTAAAATTGAGATATGGATACTAACGAAGTTCAACAGCAAGTCTTGCTAATAAGCAGCAAGTCTTGGTACATAAATATTTTTGAATCATATCCAGAATATTCTGACGGAATAAAATCAGCAACAAAGATATATGGGACTTACCGAATGAAGAACCCCTTATAAAGCAATCAACCAGAAGAAGGTAAAATTTGATCGGACACACTTTTAGAACTGCACTAATCTGCACTATTTTGAAACCTACAAAGTCTACATAGACGTAGAATAACATGGAAGCGAATTATTTTAGAAGAAATAAGTAGATGCGGTTTGTCTTGGAAAATAATTGAAAATGCAATGCTGCAAAGTTTTGTTTGGAAAGGTCAAGAGATACTAAACAAAAGATCGCATCGTGACATTATTTCATGTGACCTAGCAAGAGCTTTCGATTTAGTACCAACTTCCACAATTGTTAAAAGTCTATCTAATTGGAACACGGGCATTAAAATAACGAATGTTATTAAATCTTTCCTGGAAAAGCGAAAATTTATAATTACAGTCAATCAAACACATTCCAAAATTGGTAGTATTAACATAGGACTTCCTCAAGGATCGCCTCTATCGGTTCAACTCTTCAACATATATATAAGCGGCCTAAGTAAAAAAATTAAGCCAACCTAAGAATTTAACACACTACATTTATGCTGATAACATTGTATTGCAAACAGAAGGAAAAGTTATAACTTCAAGGCTATAACCAGCTATCCAAAGCAATGAGTGTAATCACCGAATGGACTGTACAAAATGGAGGAAGAATCGCTCCTGACAAGACGGAGGCACTACATATATGTAGGAAAAGAACATGTAAACAAGAAAATACAAAACTTGGTAACCAAACTATTAGATATCAGAAAAAACTAAAACTTCTAGGTCTATTTTTAACCCCAAAACTAAGCTTCACTAGACATGTCGATGAAGTTAAAAAACAGATGACAAGAGCAAATAATTTAATTAAATATATCTGCAGGCGCAAAACAGGACCACCAGTTCACATTGCAACTAAAATAGGCAAGACCATACAGTACGGGAAGCTGGATTTCTGCTTACAGATATATGGACACACAACAAAAAACAACATAGAGAAGCTGCAAAAGGTAATCAATCAGACCGCAAGAATTACATTGGGCGCACTGATCCCCACAAGGATTGCAGCACTTAACTATGAAGCTGGTTTTCCAGCGGTAATAGAACGTCGCGACTACCTAACCCTTAAAAATATCGCAAAAGCTATATATATAATTGGGCATCCGTTAAGTCAAACAGTGCACAAAAACTCAAAAACACAGTCAGTTACAAGCCCACTCAAAAATAATCTGGAAACCTTTTCCAAGTACTATTTAGTTAGAAATTTGACCAGCACAGAATCAATTACGAACACAGTACTTCTATATATACAGACGCATCAAAGTCTGAAAAAGGCGTCAGCTATGCAATTGTAATAAAAGGAAAAACAGCAAGACATGCCCTACTGGACGATCGATGTCCAATTTACACAGCGGAGATGAAGGCAATTGTTGAAGCCATAAAATTTATAAACAAAGAAAGAAAGTCAAATCCAAAAAAATCATTTATCGTATATACGGACAGCCTTAGCGCCATTAAAGCCATACAAAACATCAACAACAAAGAAGTAATGGCATTAAAAATCAGGAACCACTTATACAAAAATAAAGGCTACACGTATCTAATGTGGACTCCAGGACATGTAGGTATAAAGGGTAATGAAATGGCTGACCAAGCAGCAAAGGAAGCTCATAAATATCCCATCTGATATGAAACGACATCATCATGTGCCATAGCCTACAAAATCATCAGGGAACATATAGAAAAAAGATGAAGGAAAACTGGGAGAAATCTAATTGTTTTACAAAACTGCATACTAATTCAAATAAACAAAAAGGACCAATTCAAGTTTCCACGAGAGACTTGGGTATCAAATATTCAAGAATTCGCATGGGCTGCACTCTTGCAACTTATAAACACCTTTTTACTAGGGAAGATAGACCAACCTGCCTCCACTGTAGTGAGCCTAGAACAATAAAGCACGCTCTAACCGAATGCCAAAACAATTGGTTCATAAACAACCAATATCAACACAAGCATTAATGTTTGACTCCGATTCCAAGAAACAGCACATTAAACAGTTGTTACTGCACCATGGGATATGGAACGAAATATAAAACCATACGAAAGCAAACCGCATCAAAAAATTTATAACTTGATTAGAATCACAAGAACTTATATGTACACGTAAAATGCTATAAAAAAGCCTGTTAGGAATTAAAATAATATTAATTAACACAAAACCCACATTTGTAAAAGGAAGCAGGCTTCTCAGCTATTGGGAACATTTACTGTAACCCAATACCTTTTTAAATAAATAAATAAAAACATATTATTATTATTTTATTTTATTAATATATTTGTCTAGAATGAGGTGTAACAAACGCATTCAATTAAATGTTTTTTTTTGGATGTGTTTAATTATAAAAAAATAAAATATTAATGTTTTGTTGGATGTTTTCTATTTTAGAAAATAAAATATCCAAAACTATCATAAGCAGGCCAAAAAATATTTTATTTATTTTTAAGAAAAAAAAATTTTTTTTTGATGAAATAAAATTTATGCATTAGTTTATGAATTAATTCATTTCAGCTTTAAAAATCAAAGATGATTTTCTGGAAATTTTGAATAAATAGTAAAACATTTGGTAAAAAAAAATTAAGAAGACTATGCTTCACATGAACATTTGTGTAGTAAGTCTTAATTATTCGCTTTGATGCATTGCTTGATTTGCAAAGCATAATCTTTTAAATATTTTTCTATTTAAAAAAAGTTAAAAATGGAAGGAAATGGTGTAAGTTTGGGTAAGTGGCTTCGGGTATACAATACATGAGTTCAATGCAACATAGAAGCGAAATAAAAAAAAATTTTTTTTAAACTAAATTAGGTATATTAAAAAAATTCCAAATAAAATTTATAATTTGCATTTGATAATGCAAAATTCAACTCAAAAATCTACATTTATTTAATACAATTTTACGTACATATAAATAATAGATACATTATTTGGCAAGGTTGAGTAGGTACATTATAGAATGTTAGCAACAAACAAGTTTTTCGATTTGAATCTAAACAAAAGAAACAATATAGAATGTGTAGCAACATGTTATAAAAATATAAATACAAAACATTAATAAATGGAGAAGTAGATCATTATTGAAACAAAATAAACCTAAAAATCTTATAATTTAAAATCTTTTATTAATTTATTTAATTTAAGCAAGTACGCACTTAAATAAAAAAAAATTATACCAAGAAGGGATTTGAACTAACGACCCCAACATTTTATAAAATACGAAACATACAAAAGGACAACCTAACTTATTCATCTTCAAGTTTTTAAGATACAACAAGAAATTATAAGAGTCATTTATTTATTTTTTGTTTATCTATTACTAGAATCGAAGTATAATATGCGTTATATAAAATGTAACGGTTGCAATTTTATTTAACATACTTTTAACATAATGTACATAATGAAAATAGAAATAGTTTTTAATTAGAAAAAGTTCTTCTTTCAATTGACCTTCCATCATTCTGTGACGGGTCAACAGCTAGTTATATATAAGAAAATATTTGCATATTTGCCAATATTTCAATATTTATTAACTTTTAATATTTTTCTCAAAATCTCTTGGTATTTAATTTAACCTCTCGGTGTTAATTATAATTTTTTGTGGTCTTATTTCCCAATTACATATAATGAGCAATTCAATTACATATTAGAATGTTTCGATAAATGTGTTAATTAAATCTACTTTTGTATATACTTAATAGTATATAACTTAATAGTAATAAGACAGATAACTACAGAATATATAGCAGGCTGAATTAAAAGAAAAAGTTTATTGCCCATATTAGAGGAATTTTATAGTCACTTTCGCTCAATCCAAAATTTCACTCACACATGTATATAAAAAGGTGTGAAGAGACGGAATTTCCTAATTTCTAATACAATTTCAAAATTGCCTTTTAATGATCGAATAATTCAAAAAGATGCTCATTTTTTCAGGTGTTTTTGTGAGGTTGTGTGGGCTCGTAAGTTCTTTGTAGGATTTCTTGAAGGAAGAAACGTTTGAAACCATATTCCAGATTCTCGCCAACCCGCGGCTCTTCACTCACCCTCTAATTTTGAAAGGTATTTTTCGCACCAAAAATAGGATTATAGCCACACACTTTATTGTACCCTATTTTATTAATTATTAATATTTTAGATAATATTATTAAGATCTGTCCCATTGAAAATTATCATTTTTAAATTTTATCTATTTTTCCAATAAACCACATCTAATAATTCAAGTATAACACCCATAATTTTTCAGTGATCCATGATTAGCAGAGTTTTTTGGCATTTTATAACTTTTTCTATAAAAAAAATTAACTACTTCATAAATTTTAAAAATTTTAATCAAAAAAACTTAATTCTTTTTACTCTCCATCTTAAAATAATTGTTATTTACCCCCCTTTTCTTAAATAATAAACTCCATCAATTTTAATACCTTTATTCATAATTTTTTTTCAAATTTGATCACCACCTATACATTTTAGCTGATGACTACCATTTTAATAAATTTTAGTATAGATTGTATTACATAAGCGTACACATTGTTTCTCTTACGGTACTTGAAATTATTCCTCTTCTTTTGATACCAAAATATATTAAGGGAAGAGGGTAGAATTTTAAAAAAAATTCTGTCACAAAAAAAAATCTCAATTAACGGGGATTTTGCTTTTTTAAGCAATATTAATAAGTGGCATTAATATAAATTTTTTGTTTTCACGTTTAATTTTCTTGGAAAGAATGATAAGAAAATCAATGATTTCAAACTGCTGAAATATATCATAGAAATAGGGAGTTTTCCATTTGACTTTTTCGTATGATTCTTTCAATTTCACTATAATAATCTGAAGTTAATAGTTGTAGTTAGCTTTGATATTCTTTTAATATCAAAGGATCTGGTTTTTAAAAAAACGTAGAATACAAAAATAAAATAAAATATATTTCAGGAAGATTTCAATAAGATTTAAGGGCAATTTTTTGAGTATTAATTCTTTTTATTCATTTGCAGTGGTTAAATACAATAAGTTCAAAAACGAAATACAAAAGAGTATTCAGATGGTGTTCATAATTAATACGAGAAAATATGTGTGTGTCAACCCCTGTATCATTTATATAAAAAAATATGAGTTAAATGGCAGCTTTTCAAACTTCTTGCAGTCTAATTTTCAAAACTGATACTCAGCTTCAGATATTAAGTTATTCCATATTAAAAACAAAAATTATATGACAGCTATACCCATTGCATTAGACTTACCAAATGTTCTGCAAACTTTGGCCATAAAACTCCATTCAGATTTGTTAAGTATATAAAGTAATGCTTATATAAACAAATTAGTTGTGGGCCAACTACTCGAACCCGTTGGGAAAACTGGAATTTTTAAAAATTTCAAAGTCTAGGTCCCTTTAGCTTTTAAGTTATCTAGCGGATTAACGGACACACATAACTCTTTTGACACATCAGTAGATTTTAAGTAATAACAGAACAAAGATAGTTATACAATAGAAATAACGGATTATAGTTTTTGATTAAGCTCTGGTGCCACATCGGTAAAATGATTTTACGAAACAAATTAATAAATTTATGATATAATCTCTAAAACTTGATTTAATTTAATTTCTATGCTCCAAAGGGTTAATGGCATTTTCTCCAAATATTTTTCTTTAATCTTACATCTTTGAAGAATCAAAGAATTTTAAAAATACTTTGTAAGTTCTTCAAAATAGGCAAAATAAAGTAGGAAAAAATTTGATACTGCTAGATCGTAACGGGTTAAAGGAATTTTTTATATGGAAATCCTAGGCAATAAATAATCTTTCTTCTAAAATCGATGAATATTCGATAAGGACATACTCTAAAAAATCAAAGAAATTTTTAAAAACTTTGTCAGTAATATTTATTTCCTGAACTAATATGTAAATTATTATTATTTTTCCTAATTTATTAATAGATAGTTTAGTTTTAAATTTCAATATTAAGGATTATTTTTGAAAATAAAGGTACTCAGTACTCACCAAAAAACAATGACAAATTTGCATAAATTCTTTTCCATTTCTTATAAGTTTGAAAGGATCATCTCTTTTTAATTCGTCCTATTTTATAATTCATTTTAAATTTATTTAATTTTTGCTTTTTCCTTTAAAGGCTTTTAATTTTTTTTTATTTTCATATTTTCAGCTTTGAACTTTTTTTGTGCTTTAATATTTTTATTTTTTCAAAAAACATTTTCTTTTTTTTATAATAAATGTTATTATCTTGAATAATTTTTCTTTTTTTTTGCACAATCTAATATTAAATTTTCTTTTCTTTGTTTTACTCTAATAATTTTCTTTGTGATGTTCTTGACTTTATTTTTCACAAGCATCTCCTATAAATATTATTAAACAAATATAAATTGAATATACTTATATAGGGGCGGTACCAAAAGCTCGAAAATCAAAATCTTGAAATATGAAAATCTCGAAATATGAAAATTTTGAAATATCAAAATTAAGAAAATCAAAATCTTAAAATACTAAATACTCAAAAATCAAAAGCTCGAAATTTAAAAATAAAATTGGATATGGAATATAATTCTGTTTTTCAAAATCCCGCTTTTATAAAATACCGTTTTTCCGCTATTGATAAATATTCTGTTTTTTTTATTAGTCCTACGCGTTTGGACAAAGCAAAATGGAATATCTCCTTTTTCCAGAATATTTAATTTGAATTATTGTATAATTATTTGTTGAAAAGCCTGAACCTTAAAAAAGGGTTAATGACGAGTGAATTTTAGAAAGCTGCATCTTGTATCAGACCAAAATTTTAATTTATTTTTCAAAAATCAAAACTGTTATTATTGTCTCTTTATATTTCAACTATTATAAACTATTAATTTATTTTTTAAATACTCAAAAAGGATAATTATTCTCTTATGTATATGATATTTTTGAAATTTCGAGATTTATATATTTTGATATTTTTATTTTCGAGCTTTTAATGTATTATTATTATTAGTGAATTTTCGTAATTTTGTGTTTGACTTTTTTTCGAACAATTTTTTTCATTTAGAAATTTGACGACGATGACTCCTTTAATGTCTAAAATTTTTAGCTAAAAAATATACTAATTTGGTACAAAAAATGTTATTATTATGTTAAAATATCTTATATTGGAATTATATTTTTCTTTTTTTAAACATTTAAATTTAACATTCCATTTAATGAGATTATCTATCCATGGCAAAATAATCATTATAACTGATTTTATTATTATTTGATTATATAAAAGTGTGCTAGTGTACAGTATTGGAATGGTGAAAATAAGGTTAATCCTTGAATATTAATGAAGATATTTTTAATATTTAGATATTGTAGATTACGTATTTATTGAGTCTGGGATAAGGTATTATGTAAGCCTGTATGTACCTTGAAATAATTTAAATGTTTAATCGTACCTTGAAACTAAATAAAAAAATTAAAGATTTTTTATTCTTTAAGAAAAGAGTCGAAAATGAGATTAAAATTGTGAAGAAGTATAAAATGTGTAAATAAAGATCAAAACACTTAGAATAGTATAACTGCATGCGTTTATAAGTTAATCAAATGAAAAATATGTGTATTCTGATTTAATTTAAAAATTCAGTTTTTTATTTGCAAAATCCCAATTTTTAGTTAGTTATAAAATCAAGGTTATATCTTTTTCCTAAATATTTATATATGTATATTCTTATTTAAAATCCCCACTCCTCTTCCATTATATTAAATGCTCTGTTGCTGACTTATTATTTATGGAAAAAAAGTTAGAAAGGATTTCAGAGTTGGATACAAAATCTGGGTTCCAATAATTTGTTTAGCAGTGTTTCGGGGCGATAGAAAAAGTAATAACCCTAAGTTTGTAACCATAAATAATATAATAAAGAAGTTCCATAACTTGCTATAAAGCATTTAAAATAAGAGTTTCAATAACTGGTGTAACGGAGCTAAATATCTTTTACAGATACCTATATGTTTATTTATACGTATATTTGAGATTCAGAACTAGGAGAGAGGAGGGAATGAATTATGATAACGGTAGTTGTTTGGGATTTTGATATTTAGGAATTTAGAATTTTGGGATTTTGGGATTTTGGAATTTTTCGATCTTGGCATTTTAGAATTTTGGTATTTTGTGCATTTTGTATTTGGGATTTTTTATTTGAGATTTAGTGGCCAACCCTATTTTTATATATTTCTTATATTATATTGCGATATTTTAAAACGTCGGAGACTTAACCACAACACTATTATTCGAAAAGCCGTAATTTATTAAAATTTTTCAATTGTTCTGAATAGTTTATGTGGTCCATTTTGACATCGAATTAAGAATGGGACTTACTAATTTTAATAACTGAATTTGTAAAGTCTCAGCTATTATGTTATAACATTGTTAATCCTTTTTAAACAATTCTCGAAAAGTATTATATGATTTATTTTAGAATAGTAAACATAGTTTAAATTCATAAATGTATGAAGAAGTCAAAGGGAGAGTCATTTGCTTCTATCTGTTTAATATTATAAAATAAATCTATAAAAAATGTTATATATTTTTTATTAGCTTAAAGACTCAGTATTTTATACTCATTATTTTAGATATATTATAATATTTATTTTAATATATAGATGCATTGTATATATCGCAGTTCTTATCAAACCATCAAACCATTAACAAGTTAACGGTATTTTTATTAAACCCGCTTTTTTTTTTATATTTAATTCGTTTTTAATATATAACTTTTTTAATAAACAAAAACTTTTAATAATTTTAAATAATTTTCAAAAAGTGCTGACATATAACTTTATAATAACTTTAAAATTAGTAAGACTTTTTTTTTATAATAATTTTAAATTTTAAATTGTTGACGATCAAATTTCAATCTAGGTCATTTAAGTTTATTCACTTTTAATAATACATTTTGCAAGTGTAATTTTTTAAGAACATTAAAAACTGACCTATTATATTTTAAATACATTTTTTTTGCCGTTATAAAATAAAAAAACAATATTAAATAAAATGAATCAAAATAAATGCAGTGCCGTACTCTGTACAATTACAGATTTCAGAACCGAAATTATTACATGTAATGGTATCTGTAAAAGAAAATTTCATGGAGTTTGCATTAATGCACCTAGGGGCTGGCAAACATGCAACTCGTTCATTTCGCATCACTTTGTTTGCGATAGTTGCTTGGATTTGAACCAGCCTATACAAATACTTAAAGATGAGTTAATGGTTACACTAAATGATATAAAAAGTGACTGCCAAGGTTGCACGACTAAAGCAGTAGATGCTTTAAAAAACAATTCGGTATGCTTTAACGATATGGCCAAAAGCTATGATAACTTCAATCAAGCTTTATGCAGTTTTCTTTCTGACCGGAAAAAATATTTGAAAAACACTATGACAGATCTATTAAATGATCTCAAAGGTGAACTTATATCGGCAACATCAAAGGAGCTGGTTGGCATTCGTGAAGTGGTGGATCTAATGAAGGACGACTTAAATCGTATGAACGTATCCCTTCATGCTTTGGGTTCAGATCAACAAATACCCAATCATAAACAGAAGGAAATTCAGTGCGATGTGGAGTTAATTAAACAACAGTTGGATAAATTAAATAAACCACCAATAGTTTATAAAGATGTTTTTATCCAAACTGACAATATCACACCTATCACAACGGCAAAGAGTAAAATAAATAAGACAAAACCCGGAGTTAAGGCTTTACTAACCCCGATTGTTACAACAAAGCCTTCGTTTACTCTTTGCATTTCAAGGCTAAATTGTAAAATGACTGAAAAAAGCCTTGAGAGCTTTATTAAACAAAAATTTAAGTGTGATATTGCAATTTGTAAAAAAGTTACTCCCAAAAGGATCCGGAATCCAAAATACCTGTCATTTAAAGTGTCCGTTCCTGATATGATGGTTGAGAAGGTGAGAAATCTTAAATTTTGGAAGAAGGGAACGAAAATTACAAAATTTCGGGATGTTAGAGGTAATAAAAATAAAATTAATAAAAATAAAAATAATGATAATAATCGTAAAAATAAAAATATATCTAGTAATAAAAGTAATAAGACTAATAAAAATAAATATAATAATAACAATAATAATAATAATAATAATAATAGTAATAATAATAATAATAATAGTAATAATAATAATAATAATAATAGTAATAATAATAATAACAATAACAATAATAATAATAATAATAGTTCTGAAAATAGTAATATTAACTCTGACAATAGAAATACTAATACTAGCATTAACGTTAATAATATAACTGTACATCCTAATAATAGCGCAACTGCTAACAATTCAACTAATTCTAACTCAACAGATTCAAATAATTCCATAAACACTAAATTAAATACTAATAACAGTACTTCAAACATAAATCAGAACAACATTTGTCATAACCACAGTACTATTCAGAACAATAATAACAATACAAACACTTTAAATACTTCATCAGTAACTAAAGAGCTTGAAATTGTCAATGCTAACTCTACTACAGTTATTGAACCTCCTCCTTCTTCGTTGACTTCTCCAAACACTCCTTCTACTTCTAAATTCGTAAAATTTGTGCAAGGTGAAACTCTTCAGCCTTCAATTATTAACCCACTTTTACCACCATTAACTAGAATGACACAACAATCTCTTGCCAACAAGGACTATACAATAGCTCTTTCCAGGCTAAGAGATGATAAAGTTTATAACATGGTCAGATTGTATTTGTCGTATTTGTTTGACGATAATTATAATAAGGTATTGGAAGGTAAGACTAGAATAAGTGTAAAGGTCTTAATTGATAACGAAGGTTTACCGACCGATTATAAAGAACTCTATAAATTATATATTAAATTTCACGAAATTAAAGGTATATCTTCCAAAGATGTTTCTGACGACTTAAAGGCATACCGTAACCATTGTAGTAGTAATTATTACAATCACTTGCAGGTTTCAAATGATAACCATAATAAATATTTTCATATTAAATAATATTTAAATAAGACCTCTACATCTTTGATTGATCCTTCAAATTTGATAAATTTATCATTATATTATCAAAATGTCAGAGGTCTTAGAACAAAAACTAGACAAGTCCTACTTAATTCAATAAATTTAAATTTTGACGTATTTGCTTTAACTGAAACTTGGCTAAATTCTTCTATTAACAATCTTGAGCTTTTTGATAGCTCATACTCGGTTTTTAGAAAAGACAGATACTCTGAACTTAATGTATCTAATAGTTACATTCCTAAAGGGGGAGGAGTATTGATAGCCGTAAAAAAACTCATTTAATGCAAATGAAATTCCTATTTCTGACGCGGACTGTCTCGAAATAATTGGTGTGAACATAAAATTTTCCAATAAAAGTGTTAATATTGTTAACACATACATTCCACCTTCTTCGAATTTAAATATTTATATTACTCTTTTAAATGTAATAGATTCGATTTGCTGTAATTCTGGTCCTAATGATGAGTTAATTTTATGTGGAGATTTTAATCTCCCTAATATAACTTGGATCAATCATGACGAAGAATCTTTTTTGATTGCTGATTCTTCAGTGAATGAACCCGATTCTCAATTTATTGATGGTTTAAATACCAACGATTTACAACAGGTTTCCCACTGCCGCAATTTTAAAGATAAACAATTGGATCTAATATTTACTTCTGATTGGAATAATATTATTTTCTGTGAATCGGTGTCACCGCTTGTTGCGTTGGACCCCTATCACCCTTCAATAAATTTTACTTATTGTTTGACTAATTCCATAAATCATGAAGCAGCAGATTCTTATAGATTTAATTTCAATAAAACCAACTTTCCCGGACTAGTAAATTTCTTAAACACCTATGACTTCACGTCTATATTTAATAATATAGACCTTAATCAAATGACAATTAGGTTTTATGAAATAATGTTCGAAGGTTTTACACAATTTGTTCCTATTTCAAAAAACAGATGTTCTAACTCTGTCCCACCATGGTTCACAAAGGAGCTTAGATCTCTCAGAAATAAGAAAAACAAAGCCTGGCGTAAATATTTAAAAACAAAAGATATTAATGAATTTAATAATTTTGTCATATTGTTTGAGAATTTTAAAACTTCTTCTGAAATACTTTATAATAGTTACATTAACTTAATGGCAACTAAATTAAAGTCTGATCCGAAAAAATTTTGGAAATTCTTAAACTCTAAACGTAAATGTGATGATTACCCAACATTTATGAATTTCAATTCTCTTTCTAGTAATGATCCTTCAACTATTTCAAAATATTTTCGTGAGTTTTTTAGCACTTCATATAGTGAGTCTTCTTTTACGCCAAATGAAAATTATTTCTCCTATATGAATACATATCAAAAAACTTCTCTTACTGACATTAATATTAATGAACAAATAGTTTCCAGCTATCTAAATAAACTGGGTGATAATACTTTTCCTGGACCAGATGGTATACCAGAAATAATTTTGAGCAAGTGTTCTAACATTCTCACTACGCCTTTAACATTACTCTTTAAAAATTCATTAAATTCCGGATATTTTCCTCCTATTTGGAAAATTTCTTATATCAGGCCAATTCACAAAAAGAATGCTAAAAATGAAATCACTAACTATCGCCCAATAGCTAAATTATCTTCAATTCCTAAATTATTTGAATTAATTATAACGGATTCAATTTATAATCATTGTAGGAATCTTTTAATAGATAACCAACATGGCTTTGTAAAACAAAAATCTACGGTGACTAATCTAGTTGAAACCACATCTCTTCTTCTTAATAACATGGAAGAAGGATTTCAAACAGATGTTGTCTATACTGATTTTAGTAAAGCATTTGATCTATTGCCACATAATATTATTTTACTAAAACTTGAAAAATATGGTTTTCCACTATTTTTCCTTAAGTGGATACATTCTTATTTATGTGATCGCTCCTATAGTGTTATATTTAAAAATGTGATTTCAGAACCTTTCGTGGCAAATTCGGGAGTTCCACAAGGTAGTCACCTTGGCCCTCTACTTTTTATCTTATCTGTAAATGATGTTTCTTCTTTAATTTCTAATTGCGAGCTTCAAGTTTACGCTGATGATATGAAACTTTTTAAAAAGATTACATCTTATAATGACGCCATCCTTATGCAGAATGATCTTCAAAATTTTAACAATTGGTGCGTTAATAACTGTTTACTACTTAATGTAAATAAATGCGCACTGATATCTTATACACGCCGATCTAGTCCTATTTGTTTCAATTATAACTTAGATGGTATTAGTTTACCTAAAGTTACCTCAATAAAGGACTTAGGGGTGTACTTCGATTCCCAACTTAGCTTTAAAATCCATTATAATAATATTATAAATAAAGCTAATTCACTATTGGGATTTGTTAAACGTTCTGCAAAGGAATTTTCAGATCCTTATGTACTTAAATCGTTGTACACTTGTCTTGTAAGACCAAACTTGGAATATGCTAGTCAAGTTTGGTCTCCGTTTTATATGGTACACATTGATAGGATTGAGGCAATACAAAAAAATTTTCTTAGATTTGCCTTACGCCATTTGCCATGGTCGAATCCCATTATTTTACCACCATATGAACAAAGGCTAAAATTAATTGATTTGTGTACTTTAAATTTTCGACGTGAAGTTTCTGATGTAATTTTTATTACAGAAATTGTCAAGGGTAACGTTAAATCTAATTTAATTTCTAGTAAAATTATTATTAGAAATCTTCAACGCCTTCGCTCTTGCAATTTATTTAAAACTAATAATCATAGGACTAACTATGGCAAATTCGAACCTATTAATAGAATGCTTATTATAGGTAATAAACATAAACATTATATTGACTTTACACTTTCAAAACACTCTCAAAAACAAAAATTATACAATCGCTATTATTAGGATTATTTTTGTTATGTTTTTCTTGTAGTAATGTAAAGTTTATAATTTTTAACTTTTAATTTTAATTTTAGTTTGAACATATTTATAATTAGTCAAATATGTAATTTTTTATATTGATTTTAATTGTATAATTTTAATTGTTATTTGTATGATTTTTTGTAAACTGTTTGTGTTAAGCAGTATAATAAATAAATAATATATATGAGAAATATATGTATCCAAAGGATATGCAGGTTAAAATATCATAAATTATTATTATATTCGTTAGTCGTTGCTATATAGAAAAATTTTTAACAATAGACACGCTTTTATACAATATTGTATAAACGAATTATTTAACATATAATATACATATAATATAAAATTCAAATATTAACACAAGTAATGAAATATAATACACATATATATACTATTTGTATTGTGCTCTAATTTAAACAAAAGAAAAATTAATCCTTTTTTTTTAAATTAAATGTATAGTAATCCTTTTTAATCATCAATTTTGGATTCTGTTATATTTATTTTATAATTATTTAAATTTTTTACTTGTATGTTGAAATGTTCTCAAATCTCAGTAGAAAAATAACATTTAAACCTTTTTATATTCTCAATTGAATAACTTTAAAGTTAACTGTAATAGGTTTGTTTTTATTTAAGTGCTTATCAAAATTTCCTTCATCTAAGTAACTATTATATATTAGATATTATATTCATATTCTATATATGTAATAATCAATTTTCAGTAATAAATTTCACCACCATAGTTGTTCATTTTTTTTATGCGTAAGCCTCAATTAGACTGTATTATGACATGAGTTTCCAGAAACGCGTATTTAATTTTTTTCCCCCCAAATGTACGCGTAGATCTCTACACTTTGACATGGTCAAATAACAACTGAATTTTTATCGAAGATTTTAGCACTAATATGTTGATGTTATTATTATTTAATATTATATTATATAAATTTAGTTAAGTTTTTCTAATAATAATATATTCATGCGGACTCAAATAATTATATTTCAAAAATATTTAGTACAGCAGATTCCAAAAAAAAAATAATATTAAAATGTGCTAAAAAAACGAGGAAGATTATAGTTGCCCTTGTCAACTTTTAGATACCCGTACATACCCACTAACCGTTATTTATTTTCCTTATGCTATTATAAATATTACAAAAAAAAATATAACAAAGTATATAACTTATTATTATAAGTTTAGCTTAAAAAAAAAAATTAAATTTTTAATTCATTATAGGTACCATAATTTTTTCTTAAAAACAAAAAAAAACCCTAAAAGTTGGTCCGCGTGATGTCCAACTTTGCCAACTAACTTGCCCTATTACTTTACCTGCCCAGTTTTAATTTTAACCTCGTAGCTTCATTAGATTCACAATTATCGAATTGACAACTTGGCATGGCAGCTGCCTAAAAATGGGGCCGTAACATTTTGAAATTCCATATAAGTGCTCGATTCATTATATAACTAACAGTGTGTAAATTTCGTCTTCCTGGTATAATTACTTTTGAAGAAATTCATATTGGTATAAATAAGTTGTGTGGCAGCTCCCCGAAACCTTGGTCTGGTCTTAATCAAAAAGAATAGGGAACCTCAAAAATGTCCAAAAAATGTTTTGTGTGAATTTCAAAACTCTAGCTCTAATTTTTCAATTCTATCTCTTTTAATTAATTTTTAATTCACGAATATATTAAACTTAAGCAAAATAAGCTTCATATGATCATATTCATATTAATAATCATCATGATAGATAATAATCATCATATTCATAATGATTATTTCTATCAATATCAATAAGCCATTTACTTAAAAAAAATCTTTGTGTTCTTTTTTGCTTATCTTAAATAAACTACGCATCATTTAAATCATATGAAATTCTAACTCGAAATCGTTATCTACAAAAAAAAAAAAAAAAAAACAAAATTCATATAATTTCATGTTAAATACAAGATGCATAGCAAAATTTCAAATTTTTATATGAAAATATTGGAGTTAAAAAAGTTAGTTGTTCGAGAGCTTCCCGAAGTTTTGGTCCGATCTTAACCAAAAAAAATAGGGAACCTAGAAATTTATTGAAAAATATTTTGTGAAAATTTCAAAACTGTGTATTTTTTTTAACACTACATATTTAATAACAGAAAACAGCTGACTTGTTACGTAATTGTAAAGAAGAGGAATATTTATAAGAAAATATATAAAATTTTTAGAAACTGATCTTAATTTTGTAATACGTTTACTGTTATTTTCTACTCAAAAAGGAATAACCGTTTTTTATTACTGTAGCCTAGCCTTAATTTAAGCTTTCACTTTTCTTATGTAAAGTGTTAAAGAAATTTATGTAAAACTGTTTTAATAAAAACCACATTCATCTTATTTTGTAACAAACTGTTAATTGTTAATAAAATTGTTATTGTTGTGTAATAAACTGCTATTTGTATTAATAAAATTTTACTTTTCAGTTTTACTTTAATATTCTGTAATAAAAAATATACTTACATATACTATAATTTAATAAATTATAAATTATAATAAATTTAATAAAAATATAATCTTATTGCATATATTTTTAAAATTTTTACTAACCAAAACTTCAGTTTCTTTAATAGTTAAACTCACTAAGTCTTTGTTTACTCATCTGTAGCTATTGTGTAAGGCTATGAACATACAAAAATTAATTTGTGCGCCATCTTTTATCTGACACAAGCATTATTTATATATTTTTATTATAAGACTTAAGCTGATCTTACACATCAATTTATACTCAATTAATGTGTCAGAAAGTACTTTGTTTTATTGCTATAATAATCTTTAGTTTCAGTTTGAACTTTCTTGTGGGCAAATTTTCAGAAAATTATAGAAAAGGTCCCTATTTATGTCCTTGCCCATCCAAAATAAAAAGAATTGGCCAATTTGTGTCAGAAAGTACTTTGTTTTATTGCTATAATAATCTTTAGTTTCAGTTTGAACTTTCTTGTGGGCAAATTTTCAGAAAATTATAGAAAAGGTCCCTATTTATGTCCTTGCCCATCCAAAATAAAAAGAATTGGCCAATTTGTGTATAAATCTTAACCCATTATATCCTCCAAGCGGTTTGAGTTAAGAACTTAAAATTTTAAAAGATTTCAGATCTTAATATATGACTTTTAGCCTTTTAAGAACATGTTTTTAGTATGGCCTTTCGTTAAGAAAATGCAAGAAATCAATATCAAAAAATTTGCAATTTTAAAACACCTGGAGGTTAAATACCTGTCCAATTAAGGAAAGCGTTTTTTAAATTTTTACAATTTGTCCAAAAATTTTTAACAAAAGATCTAAAAAATTACAATAAACTGTTAAGAAACATTGCTTTATTTTTAATTACATATTTATTTAACCTTCGTGTTATTCAATACCTACTTGTTTAGATCAAATTTTAAAAGTTCAAATTCTACTCCTAAAAAAAAAGTGCCGTAAAAACCAAAAACAATTTTTTAAATTGAGCCTAAGACACACGTTTCTCGGAATAAGTAATTACGAAAAACCCGAATAAAAGTTATTTTTAAAATCTTATAAGTATAATAAAGAACAAAATAATTGTTTTATTAAAGTAGGTCAGCATATGAGACCACCTACAATATTTCAACTTTCAACCATAATTATTCAGTTCCAACAATCAAATTTTTGTTATTTTCTAAAAAAAAAAAAAAAAATACTTAAAAAATACAAAATAAAAAAATATTTTTATTGTTTTATCTCAGAAATATAAAATAACAAATTACAAAATTTGAAAAGTTTTTTCGTAAATAAATAAATATTATATCATAAAAAACAAAACAATAAGAGAAAAAGAATAATGCTAATAATATTAAACATTTCGATTTATAACAAAAGACACAGTGTTTATATACATTGGTTTTGTATATATACATGTACCTAAAGACAAAATATTCAAAAGAACATAATTGTGAAAATTTCATTGAAATGAATAAAATTTATTTATCAATTTATATGTGTTGCACAATATAAACAGTTAGTTATACGTGACCAAATTCACTATTGTCATATTCTATTATAAAATTACCAATACCAACTGATGATAAAAAAATTTCAAAATTAACCAGAAACCTCTACTTTTCCAATTCATCCAAAACAATTAAGCAACTCTATTGTTTTATTTTGCAATAAATCATTCATTGTGTTTGTTATTGTATGAACAACTGCTGGTTTGTACATACAATTCAACTTATAGTTTGTAACTGTAAAGCTTTAAATGAGCTTAATGCTTTTTACAAAAAAATACAAACTTTTTATGATTAATTGAATGTTCATTTGCTTGCCATCTGCGATTTAATAAAAAAAAAAACTCAAAAATGAGAATAAAAAATTAAATATCTTTATGTTGAAGAAAAATTGGTTTAATGTGGCCCAGTTTCCAATATAAAATCCCGGAAATAACATAATTTCTGAAATTAAAGTGCGGTGAATCTAAATGAGCGACCACCTTGAAATAAATGGATAAATATATAAAATAATTTTTATAGTTTTAGATTTATTTCTAATCTTGGTAATTTTATTGCATGTGAGAAACTTATGACGGTTAAAATTAGAAATATTAAATTTAATTTATTTAAAATTAATATTATTAATTTGACCAATGGCGTAGCAGCTAAGAAGCCGGCCCTTAAAAGGAAAGGTATCGGATTTTAACCCTGGTCAGATCATATATAAAAAAAAACTATCATTAAATTGTACAATAATATCCTATATAACTCTAGTGTAAGATAATAGATAGCGCACAAATTTTGCATTTGTGTATTGATAATCTTAGAGAACAACAATAGCCATGCAATCAATGGTTTAGTGAATATAAAGATTAAAGAAACTGAAGCCTATAGTCTAAATGATAATATAGACTATAGGCTTCAGCTTCTTTATAAATATTTAAAGTGATAACTATTTAGATTATCTTACATATTTAAAGCCTAGGTCCAATACTATCAACATATTAAACCGAAACGCGTAAAACACTAAAATAAGCGCTAAATGATGTCTCCAGGAATTTTTTCAAGAGAACTTATTTTGGGTACATCTTAAATTAGGGGTTTACGTTCAATTTCGATGAAATTAATTATAACGGTACTTTGTAATGCCAGTAACATTTCATAGAAAACAACTTTTACTGAAAATGTCATTTTGATTTTTGAATTATCAATTATTGTTAATTGAGTAATTGAAAATTTTCCTAATATTATGTTGTACTTATTAGAAAAATTGATATTTAATGTGTTTCAAATAGACATTTAAAATGTCAATTAAAAACACATTAACATACAGGAGTCGAATATATTTTATATAATAAACATTTATTTATACATATTTTGACAAAAATTTTAGACTAATATTTCATTCAACATGTTCTAATATTAAATTGCTGTATAGATATTCTACTCTCGAGACTCAGAAGTTAACAAATTATAAAATTTTCAACGTTATCATTCGATCTGTACATCTGTACACATTAAAAGTCGAAAGGATTTAACTAATGTAACATTTTACTCAATATTTTGGAATTATATTTTATATTTGTATTTATTCGAGATAAGATACTAAACAAAATATATAATATACAAAAAAATTGTTCAAAATTAAAGGATTCGGTCTGATTTTGTTCAGGAGCTAAAAAAAAATTGTTTAAATTAAGGGAATTAAAAACTTTCTTTAAAAATATTCTTAAAAGTTTTTTTTTTGACTTTATTCAGAAAATAAAATAATGTTTCACTTTAAAAAAACAATTTGAACTATTTGTTTCTTCATTTAGTGTAGCATCTAAAGCATAGCCAAATATATTATCTTTAAAAATACATGCTGAGAAAATGAAGTATTTCTTTCAATTCAATATAAATATATTTAATTATATAGAGTTAATAAATATACATATCTAATAATATACAATATAATATATCTGATATATTATGCTGTTTTTCAGAACTACACTAAACTCAAGTTACGGATATAATTTTTATTTAACTACTTAAAACCTAATATAAATGTGTAGGTATATGGACATTGTTTTATATATGAGTTATTCGTACAATGTTAATATATTTTTATTTTTTACAAGACTTGCTCTCTATTTTCTATATTAACTAGTCTCAATATGCTACATAGATTTGTATATATAATAATACTTTTAATAATTATATCAAAATGTCTAAATATTAAGAAAAGGATCTTTACTTTATATAAACTTCCAAAACGTCTACTGCCAAAATGTTTTCCAAAAATTTCGATTATATTAAATATTAACTTTTCAAAATATTGACTAGGAGGAATTTTACAGTTGGTTTCAAAATCATGATTATACCCGTTTTCCAGAATATTTAGGGAAGGTTTACGGATTTAAAAGCAGAGCTATGCGTCTTTTACAAAATATGTATATATATTTTATGGACATGGGTCGCGATTCTGAATTGAGACTTTATAGTTGGATACAAAATTAGGATTATACGACATTCCTAAAAGACGTATATAGGATTTATTTATGACTTGAGAATTGGCAGGGATTTGTTTCAAAAACTGGGTTTCAATCATTTCTTTAGCAGGTGTTTTGGAGCTGTAGGTCCCGCTATTGTAACATTTTTATTGTTGAAAAACTAAGGAAAACTTATTGAGAGACATTAAAGGGTTGATTTCAACATCAGGGCTTCAATCTTTTATTTATTAGAAAAATCTGTACTTTTATAAATTCGAAATTTTGTCCAAGTCAATATTTTAAAAATCGACATTGTATTCTTGTAAACATTTTAGAATCTACTTTTGAAGAATCGGCATGTTTAAAATAACTTAGCAGATCCGTTAATTAATACCTAATTAAAGTATATACCTTTCTAGTAATATTGTAAAACTATAAATGAAAGTAAACTTTAAAAATAAAAATGAAAATATATTAATAATATTACTTTAAATATTTTTTTTATATTTTATTAACAAAAAATCATTTAAAGAATCTAATATTAACCTACCCTGAGGTAATATTTTTAAAACGGTTTGTAAATCCTCGAAAAAAAAATTAAATAAAAAATTTTAATAGTTATTTATTTGATTATTTGGAAAATTCAAACAATACAAAAAAAAATTAATTTTATTAAAATAATTTATTTTATTTATATTAAAAGGAAAGAAGTAATAAAAGAACCGGAAGTCGATAATCCTGAAAGTTTAATTTAAATTAAAAATCCGGGTAAACTTTTTGAAAAATATTTTTCATAATTTCTTTGAATTCATCGCTTATTTAAAAAGATTTAGAACTAAAGAAGTAAATTAGAAGTAAAGAGACTGTTCATAAATCTAGTCTGTCTAGTCTTATATAAGCTGAACTGAAATGAAAACCAAAGGTTGAAATGAAAGTCAAAAAAAAAGAAAGCTAAATATAGAAAAGTATATATGTATATATTTTTCCACCGTCACCTATTGAATCAATTAAGCGATGTCCATCTGTTCGTAATTTAATTGAAAAATAATGGGTTCGAGTTCCAGTGAAAGTGAAAAGAACTTTTATCTGGTTTTCGATCCACTTCCATTCGCCATTGGGTTAAAATTAATGGCTTAATCAATAATTAATAACTATATAATGTCTTTAAAAAAAATTGATTAATAAAACATATAAATACAATACAAAAGATAAAAAAAAATTTTATTAAACAATATAACTCACAGACATTGAATACCATATAGTTCAAATACAAAATTATTACAAAATAAGTCAACATAAAATAAATTGTATCTAATGAAAAACTAAGGTGTTTCTACATCTTATAAGACAAGCCCTATCTCATGTTTAAATTGTATGTATGAATTCCACATAAGATCAATTCTAATAACAAGAATATAATATGACCTCCTGTTTTAAGATTTTGATTACTATACCTCCGTATTTCTAAGTCGATTGCATCGAGTTGCTGTTATTTCATTACTAGTTTATTTTTAATTAAATGTTGAATTAACTATTTGATGATGTATAAATAAAATATAATTAATAAATCTTGTACTGTGTTGCATACTGAGTTCTTGTTTGTTGTTTTTTTACTAATAAAGTGTAAGTTTAAAGAACAGGAAAAGGAATAAGACATAAATACTATATTATTCTTTATGTAACAAGAGATAAATTTTAAGTTTTAAAATAAAAAAAAGAGGAATTTAAAAACAAAAACAATTCCTTTTAAAAGTAGGTACTTTATAAAAAAAAATTTATACTTCTTTTTAAAACTTTAAAGAAATTTTAGTTTGCTTGTACAAAAATAAAGTTTATGCAATCTAACTTGCAGCAAAGTACATAATATGTTAAAGCAAGGATTGTTTGGGCACACATTATGAAAAGTTCGTTAAAAACTGACAAAAATTCATGAATGTGATTATATAAATGATGAATCGTTGAAATACTTCAACTTCAGATATCCTTGTTCAAACTTTCAATAAATCCCGATGGTGTAGAAAGCTTAGATTTAAATTTTATAAAAATACTATTAGTTTTCATAAAGCTGGAGATTTAAATTACAGATTGTAAAATAGTACGATAGCCTTGTTTTTCATATAATTTTTTTAAATACTTAGATACTCTAGCCATCTTTACTTTCATAAACTAATAATAATAATAATATCTAAATACTAATAATAATTATTAGTTTTAATTAAAATAAAATGTTTTCTAAGAAAAAAATCCATAATTTTAATATAACTAAAATACAAATTAGACTTCATACCCTAAAATTATGCAAAATGTTTAAACTATGTTTTAAAAAGCATAAGAGGAGTTTCGATGGATTAGTGTCAAAATATAATTTCAAATACATATAAATTCAAAATAAAACGGTGCAACAGTTTTCTAAGTAGATAGATAGACAGACGAAACTACAAAAATAAATATAATATAGAAAATTTTTAAATCAAATCAAATGTGTTAGAAGATAAAAAATATTCAACATCAATAAAATAGAAAATAGTTTTGTGTTACATCTGAACTGTCAAAGAGAAAATTATATATATATATATATAATTAACTGTATGAAAATGATATAAAACAATATTAAAAAAAAGGATTCCACGATACTTCAAACAAATTTACTTTGTAGGAAAAGAAATTCATTCTGGTTTTATAAAATATGTTTAGTAAATAAAAAAAATTTTATTTAATAAACAGTTAAAGTACAATAAATTTTATATTTCTCTTCAGAATCGTCCTTTTATTATTTTCACATTCAAAAGAAATTGTTTTTCCATAATTCTACAAGTATAATTTTATTTTATAAGTTTACCTATAATAAAATAACACAAATTAAAATTAAATAAAATGTAATGAATTAAGAAAGCAAATTATGCTTTTTTTTTGTAAAATGTTCTGCGAGACATAACTTGAGGACAAATTAAGAATTTATTATTTAATATTTATTTATAATTATTAAACAATCACCATTATGATAATATGAGTTAGAGTTAATTAATGTTGTAATCTTTTACATATATCAAAGTATTCACTTCAATTAACTAATGCAGACGATTTTCTAAGAAGCACGTACTTATCAATCTATAAAATAAAGAGGTATGTTATATTATATCTATTATTGTAACTTCTGTTTTATTTTTTAATCAAAGTTGAGAATAAAGTTTTCCTTTATATAATTATCTTTGTTTATTATTATAATCTTATTTAAATATGCGTTTTTAAGTAAATTCCTAGAATTTAAATGTAGTTCATTTTTGTCTTTTGATCTTTTACTATGGGATATAACTATATGAAAAATGTTGAACTAATATATTTGCATCATATCGTTCGACTCGATAGGTTTTTATTAAAGTGATGTAATATAGAGTTATAAAATATATTTTTATGTATTATCCTTTAATTATCTCATATTGAAGACAAGTTAAATAATTTATATCAGGTTAAGAAGTCATAGTATGAATAACTACTAAACAATAAGTGCTTAATTATATCTTTGATTTTAGATTAAAAGGTTTAATAAATTTACCATTATGTTTGTGTCGTTGAGAAGGAGGGAGAGGGGAGTATATATAGACTCAAAAAATTGTCTCTCGTCAGAAGTAAATTGATTTAGCTATGCATGTCCATCCGTCTGCACCATAACTAAAAAAATAAAAGAGCTGGTATTCTGAAATTTTCACAAATCCGTTTTTATGCAATAGCCGTCATCGCTATTGAAATCCAGCCATTTTAGTACACGATGTTCTTTTTTTTATGAGCATTACTCTATACCTTTTGAAACTGGTTGTCTGAAATTTTTCCAAAAGTAGTTTAGTTTTATTATCAATGCTTCTGCAAAATTTGGTTGGTCTACTTCAGTGGGTTGGACTAGCTGCCATATAACATCTTCTTTTATATGAGCATGACTTTATACTTAATAACCTCTGGGTGCCTGAAATTTTTCCAAAAATAGTTTAGTTTTATGGCCTAAGTTTCTGCAAAATTTGGTTAGTCTACTGCAATGGGTTCGAGTAGCTACCATACAACTTTATCTTTAATATGAACATTACTCTATAACTAATAAAAATGGACCTCTGAAATTTTGTCAATAGTAGTTAACTTTAATGGCCATTTTCGAAATAAAATATAGTCGATTTAGTGGAAGAGGTTCGAAGAGCTGCTTTTCAACTTACATTTTCTTTTGTTCATAACTGAAAGCCTAATAAGTGGTGTATTTAAAATTTTGCCAAATGTAATTAACCAAATGATATAATGTTTATATTACGGTCATACGGGTATCCCAGAGTTGATACAGTCTGCTCTACTACACTCTTCCTCGTTTTCTTTAAAACAAACAGCAATACAATATTAATGTTATATAATTATTTCAAAAAAATATATTTATAAAAAATTTTTGGAAAAATTCTGCCAATTAATACAACTTTTATTCAAAAAATTTTTGTAAACATTGCAAAAGCGAATGTCCTTGAAAATCAAAAATAATTATTTATTTTTGAAGCCATAAGCCCGCTTTCACGGAACAAAAAACTGATATCCTTCATTTAATACATCATGAATTAAAAAACTTAATTATTAACCTTTGTTGAATACATAAAGTTTTCAAAAGGATTTTTAAGCTTTTCCAAAAACATTTGATATATTAATTTTCTAATTGTACACTATCTGTTTGATATCAAAAGTAAACTTATGATTTGTAGGATTTAAGAAGACAAATAATGTATGACAAACTATTATAATATCATATTTTGTTATAATCAAGTACTTGTAACTACTATTCAAATGAAAATTTAGTCTTCCTTTTTTCAATTCTGACATTCTGCAATTTTACAAGTACTTTGATAAGAATAGCTACTAAGATCAAATACGTAACATCCTAATATTATAATATTATGTAATATTATAATATTATTTAAATATTAATAAGGAAAGAATGATGACTGTTAAAATAATTTTTTAGAGTAATTGAAATTGTTTAAAAATTTTTTGAAACTTTAAAAATTTTCTAATATAATTTATTACATTTTCTAACTCCCTCTAATTTCCTTGTTAAAAGTCCCATAGAAAACTTTACTATTACTATAAAAACTTAATATCCTTAAAAAAAACCGTAATTTAATTGCTTTTTAAGAATTCGATTTTAAATGGCTGTTACATCATATATAAGAGTTTTTCATTGGTGAAAATCAATTACAATACACTTAAGGTCTATTTTCCAATAATTACAAATCACAAATTAAAAATAAAATTTCTAATTTTAAATAAATTCTAATAGCATTTTCGGTATAAAACGAGGAAGAGTGTAGTAGAGTAGACTGTGTCAACTCTGGGATACCCGTATGACCGTTATATAAACATTATATCCTTATTATTATAAACATTAATTACTTTTGGCAAAATTTCAAACATACCAGCTTTATTAGGTGAAATATAATGCTCATATAAAAGAAGGAGTTGTATGGCAGCTACTCGAACCCTCTGCAGTAGACCAACGAAATCTTGCAGTAACTTTGGCCATTACACTAAACTATTTTTGGCAAAATTTCAGACACCCAACTTCAATAGGTATAGAGTAATGCTCATATAAAATAAGAAGTTGTATGGCAGCTACTCGAACCCCTTGCAGTAGACCAACCAAATTTTGCAGTAACTTTGGCCATTACACTAAACTACTTTTGCCAAAATTTCAGACCCGTAGCTGTAATAGGTACAGAGAAATACTCACATAAAAAAAGAAGTTGTATGGCAGCCACCCGAACCCATGGACCAAAATGGCTGGATTTAAATAGCGATGACGGCTATTGCAAAAAAACGAATTTGCGAAAATTTCAAGATCCTAGCTCCTTTAGTTTTTGAGTTATCGTGCGGACGGACAGACGGATGGACATACATAGCTAAATCGATTTTTTTTTCAATTCTGAACCGATCCATACACTTGAGTTTATATCTACCCCCCCTCCTTCTCTGCGTCACAAACGTAATGGCAAATTTATTATACCCTTTGACTATATAGTCATACGGGTATAAAAAGTTTACCGCAAATTGTTTGGGAGTATCTATTATAATATACAATACGTATACCTTTTATCCTTTGCCATAAAATCGTTATTTATATAAGAATTAACTGTATATAAAATAAAACGCATATACTATATTATATTCTAATTTTCACTATATTATAACCCTGAAATTTGAAATTAAGGTTGACAACATCAGCTTATAATCGCGTTTGCATATTTATATGCATGTATGGTATATTTAGTTTCTGAAAATAAATTGAAGTCCTTTTCTGAACAGGATATAAATGTTTGCGAATTTAATTTTCCTATACCATCATTATAAAATAGTAAAATTGTATTTTTAAACCTGTAATTGCTATTTAAAATTTTTAGTTTTTTCCTAATCAATATGTAAATATATTTTGTCAGAATGTAAATAGTTACTTAGATACTCAATGAGGCTTGAAAAAAAATGTATAGACTATAGAATAAGTTTATATGTGTTAATATATGAATATTGTATTGAATGCTTACCAAACGTATTGCGTTGCAGAAGCAATTCCAATTATCATACATGTTTCTATGTTTGTATAATCTGTTATAGCTGATGGTTTTGTTAAAAAATAAAATTAGTTGAGATAGTGAAAAAGTAATCAGTAATCACAAGCTAATTATATACTTCTAATATAATGTTACAAGAAGGTTACCAGTAGGGTTTTTCATCAAAAAAATTTAACTGCCAATTTATTAAATTTTATGTTCGATTGATATTATAAGTTTCTGCAAAATGAAACTTTGCAAATTTGAAAAATAGGCATTTGCTAATTTAAAAGCAAATATTTGTAATTTCAATTTTATTTTACCATTTACTAATCAAAAAATTGTTCATATCGAAGGACTTTTAGTTAAAAATAGGAGAAATTAATTATTTAAAAAATATTTAGAGAAAACAAGTAAAGGAAAAAATCAAAGGGCTTTAAAAAATCACACTTTCATGATCGAACAATATTCAATAATAAGTTTTGAAATATATTGATTTGTAGAATAGAACAAGGATAGATTGATTGGGATAGGAACATTGGCTGTTTATTATTAAATTATGGTTTTTTAGGTATATTTGGTTAGAATTTTATTCTAGAAGAAGAAACTGCAACAAATCAAGAGACAGTTTCTTCTAATAAAAAATTTTTAACCCCTTAGAGCTTCTAAACAAAAAGCCATAAACAATTTTCTTAAAAGACCGATACTTATTTTTAATAATTTAGCTCCTTTTGAAAATTCAATTTCCTAACTCAAACCGTTTGGAATTGTTATAAATGGGTTAAGATTTTTGGAAAAATTGGGTTTCGCAAAAAAGTAAATTTGAATATAAGTTTTTTCGCACTTTTAGCACCTTTACCTTCATAACGGTTAGATTTACAGAAAAAAGTTCTTTTATGAAAATTATTTTGTAATACAATTGTAAAAAGTTTGGTTTCATACGAACGAACTGACAAATGAACAGAGTTTATTTAAATATTTATTATTAATAGTTTGTATTTAATATTAAAAGTTTCAATCTTCATCTCAAGATTTGTATGTATGTTTTCGTATGTATCTCAAGATTTGTGGTCATTTAAAAATTTTTCAATAAGAATTTATAGATTTTTATTTTTAAATATTTAAAAAGACAAATCCAATGTAAATTTAAATAAACTCTTTTCAAATTAACATGGTCCTTTTTCATATAGATTTTATTTTTATACCCGTAGGACTATATAGTCATTATACCCGTATGACTATATAGTCAAAGGGTATAATAAATTTGCCATTACGTTTGTGACGCAGAGAAGGAGGGGGGGTAGGTATAGACTCAAGTGTATGGATCGGATCAGAATCGAAAAATAAATCGATTTAGCTATGTATGTCCGTCTGTCCGTCCGTCTGTCCGTCTGTCCGTCCGTCTGTCCGTCCGTCCGCACGATAACTCAAAAACTAAAGAAGCTAGAATCTTGAAATTTTCTCAAATTCATTTTTTTGCAATAGCCGTCATCGCTATTTAAATCCAGCCATTTTGGTCCCTGGGTTCGGGTAGCTGCCATACAACTTCTTTTTTTATATGAGTATTTCTCTGTTCCTATTACAGCTGCGTGTCTGAAATTTTGCCAAAAGTAGTTTAGTTTTATGGTCAAAGTTTCTGCAAAATTTGGTGGGTCTAGTGCAGTGAGTTCGAGGAGCTGCCATACAACTTCCTACTTTATATAAGCATTACTCTCCACCTAATGAAGCTGGGTGTCTGAAATTTTGCCAAAAATAGTTTAGTGTATTGGCCAAGTTTACAGCAAAATTTGGTTGGTCTATTGCAGAGTGTTCGAGTAGCTGCCATACAACTCCTTCTTTTATATGAGTATTCCACTAAACTTAATAAAGTATGTTTGAAAAACTGCCAAAAGTAATTAACCGGATGATATAATGTATATGTTACGGTCATACGGGTATCCCAGAGTTGACACAGTCTACTCTACTACACTCTTCCTCGTTTTTCAAATCAATTTGATCTGTTATTAAAATGTAAGAATGGTGGGAAGAGGACTAACATTGTAGAGGATTTTTTCTTATCCAAAACTAAATAATTAACTATTATTAATTTTGTAAAAAATTCATTCATTGAAAAAACTAATTGCCAAAACGGATTAAACAGGAAATGCTATTTTTATGCCCTACAGGAAGTTGTAAATCATAAAAAACAAACTTGTGTTTAAAAACAACATCTATATCATCATAAAATTTGTTAAAAATTGTAATATTGTTATTTTATATTAATTTGTGTTTATATTAGAATATTAATAGTAAGATATAAATACATATTTCATTAAAATGATGATTATGTTGTAAAATATCTTTGTAATGACTTGGATTAACAAGATTTTATTTTCTAAAAAATTCAAAAAATAAACATGGTTTCTATAAAAATTATTTTAGTTTTTATAAATGAAAACGAGGAAGAGTGTAGTAGAGTAGACTGTGTCAACTCTGGGATACCCGTATGACCGTACCATATACATTATATCATGAGGTTAATTACTTTTGGCATAATTTCAAACATACAGCTTTATTAAGTTTAGTGGAATACTCATATAAAAGAAGGAGTTGTATGGCAGCTACTCGAACCTTCTGCAATAGACCAACCAAATTTTGCTGTAACTTTGGCCATTACACTAAACTATTTTTGGCAAAATTTCAGACACCTAGCTTCATTAGATCGAGAGTAGTGCTCATATAAAATAAGAAGTTGTATGGCAGCTACTCGAACCCTCTGCAGTAGACCAACCAAATTTTGCAGAAACTTTGGCCATTACACTAAACTACTTTTGGCAAAATTTCAGATACCCAGCTTCATTAGGTGGAGAGTAATGCTCACATAAAATAAGAAGTTGTATGGCAGCTACTCGAACCCACTCCACTAGACCAACCAAATTTCGCAGAAACTTTGGCCATAAAACTAAACTATTTTAGGCAAAATTTCAGACACGCAGCTGTAATAGGTACAGAGTAATGCTCATATAAAAAAAGAAGTTGTATGGCAGCTACCCGAACCCATGAACCAAAATGGCTGGATTTAAATAGCGATGACGGCTATTGCAAAAAAACGAATTTGCGAAAATTTCAAGATCCTAGCTCCTTTAGTTTTTGAGTTATCGTGCGGACGGGCAGACGGACGGACAGACGGACGGGCAGACGGACGGACAGACGGACGGACGGACGGACGGACGGACATACATAGCTAAATCGATTTATTTTTCGATCCTGATCCGATCCATACACTTGAGTCTATATCTACCCCCCCTCCTTCTCTGCGTCACAAACGTAATGGTAAATTTATTATACCCTTTGACTATATAGTCATACGGGTATAAACATCAAATTGATTGCAAGGGAGAAATTCAACATAAATATAAAATAATAAGGTTGATTGTAAACGTTTTTGTTATTATCTCAAAATATCGTTTCTTAAAATCGGGTTTTCTCAATATCTTTCTCTCGATGCAACTTCCTAGCTGATTTTCAGTAAAGAAGGGAAGTTTACAAAATTTGACGAATCTTAAGGATTTTATTTTTTATATATCAATCTTATACAATCTCTAGACTGTAGAAATATTCGGCAATACCGTGTTTTTTATGTTTGTCATATATAAAAGGAAAACCCAAGCATTGCTTTCATCTAAAAGCAATTGAAACCGGAGTAAGTAACTTTTATAATGTACACTGTAGTATAGTATATTATTCTCCCGCTCTTTTTGCTAAAGTTTCATAGGGTTCATAAATAGAAAAAAATAAATTTTCTAATTTAAAAATTTACATAAATTCTTAAGTTAATAGTACATATTGAACAAGCCTATATTTCTAACGTACATTTCATTGACTTATGAATAACAAGTACAAAGTAAAATATTCATTCATACACATGTATAAATTACTCACTTTATCAGAGCACCACATTTCACAGCAGAATAACCACATAAATTTCCAAAAAAAGAAAAATTAAATTAAAAAATTTCGACTAATTTGTAATGTGTTCCGGTTTCCACGAAACTTAAATCACAAAAATTGTAATTTATTACATGTAATTAATTTTTTTAAATTCGTGAACCACATTCATTTTTTATTTTTAAGCCTCCTTTATTCATATTATTACTTATACCATATGTTTGTAATATAATCTTTCTTTGTGTATATGTATATTTATATGCTAATAATATGTCTGTTGGATTTTCTAATATAGGTGCATATATGTTTATTGTGATATAATTAGCAAGCCAAAATTGATGGCACTAAATGTAAAAAATCTGTATTATAGAACCTAACGAATATGTTTATACCCGTGCATACATATTATATGACATCGGGTATATTAAAATTGCTCCTCCGTTTGTAACGCATCGATCTAGACGAGCTAGATATAGTGTCAAGGGTACGTATTGGCTCAGAATCGAAAAATGAGTCGATCTAGCTATGTGTGTCTGTCCGTCCGTCCGTCAGTGTGTCAGCACGATAACTCAAAAACTAAAAGAGCTACAGTTTTGAAATTTTCACAAAATATTTTTCAATCAATTTCTAGGTTCCCTATTTTTTTTGGTTGAGATCGGACCAAAACTTCGGGTAGCTCTCGAACAACTAACTTTTTCAACTCCAATATTTTCATATAAAAATTTGAATATTTGCTATGCATCTTGTATGCATCTACATGAAATTATATGAATTTTGTTTTTTTTGTTGTTTTTTTTTTGTAGATAACGATTTCGAGTTACGATTTCATATGATTTAAATGATGCGTAGTTTATTTAAGATAAGCAAAAAAGAACACAAAGATTTTTTTAAGTAAATGGCTTATTGATATTGATAGATATAATCATTATGAATATGATATGAATATGATCATATGAAGTTGATTTTACATTAGTTTAATATATTCGTGAATTAAAAATTAATTATAAGATATAGAATTGAAAAATTAGAGCAAGAGTTTTGAAATTCACACAAAACATTTTTTGGACATTTTTGAGGTTCACTATTCTTTTTGGTTAAGACCAGATCAAGGTTTCGGGGAGCTGCGACACAACTTCTTTGCACCAATATGAATTTCTTGGAAACTGATTATACTACGAGGATAAAAATTACACACTGTTATATAATGATTCGAGCACTTATATGAAGTTTCAAAATGTTACGGCCCTGTTTTCGGGCAGCTGCCATACAAAGTTGTCAATTCGATAACTGTGAATCTAATGAAGCTACGAGGTTAAAATCAAAACTGGGCAGGTAAAATAATAGGGCAAGCTAGTTGGCAAACTTTGACATCACTCGGACCAACTTTTAGGGTGGGCTATTTTTTTTTTTTATGGTTTTTTTTTTAGTTTCTAGTTTAGTATTTTTTGAAATATACTTTTTTATATTTTTCCTTTCATGATTTCCATATGAGTGGAAATTAAAAGTAGGTAATCAAAAATATATTAAAACGAGGAAGATTATAGTTGCCCTTGTCAACTTTTAGATACCCGTGCGTAGAATAAATAAATAAGAATTTCATATACATATTGCAATTGAACTGTTTGACAAAAAATTTAAAATATTTGTTTCTATATTTAATTAATAATATAATTCAAAAATTTGTATGGCAGCTACCCGAAGCCTTTGCCCGATTTTAACCAAAAACAATAGGGAACCTACAAATTGTCTAAAAATTACTTTGTGAAAGTTTCAGAACTCTAGCTCTTACAATTTTTGAGTTATCATGCTGACGGACACACATAGCTAGATCGATTCACTTTTCGATGCTGATTCGATACGTACCCTTGACACTATATCTAGCTCGTCTATTTCGATGCGTTACAAACGGAGGAGTAATTTTAATATACCAGATTGTTCATATATGTGTGCACGGGTATAAAAAAGTCAAAATGAATCGATAGTAAAATTATTTGAAAAAAATTACAAAAAAAATTATATTACTTTGCTAATACTTATATATACTTGTTTTTATACGAGAGCACGATGTTATATTGAAAAAAAAATCTAGAACGGACAAAATATCGAATTTTTTTTTTCTTTGAAAGTTTTTTCTGTCAAATTATTTTTTTGTTCATAATTTTTGATATTCCGGATTTTTAAATTGAATAAGTACAAAAAATTATTAACATTGTTTTTTATAAAATGAAATCTCTTAAATTTTATCCATAATATAATATATGTTTGTAATTTTATTATTATTTAATTAATAAATTATTAACATATGAGAGTTTTGCAGAGATTTTATTCAATATCAATCAGAATCTGATTCAATATTAGACTTATGCGCTCTTCCAAAATATTAATTTTTATTTCTTTTATTTTAGGGAACCAAAAATTCAACAAGTTGTTTTCCAATATTTTGTCCCAAAAAAATTTTGGTTTTCAAGAATTTGTCTTTCAAGATTTTAGCTTTCTAAATTTTAATTTCAAATATATCAAAGTTGACCCTTTTTATCCACGTATATAGGTATAAAAAAAAAAATTAAGCTTAATGTAAAAAACAAAATCACGATAGAAATGTTATTCAATTCTTGTAAAAAAATTATATCAATTTTAATCTAAAAGTTCATAATAGTTAAAAGTATGTGTAGAAAAAAGAACCTATAAATCTTAAACTTTTTTGGACAAATTTTGAATTTAAAAACATGTTTGTACTAAGTACTCAATGCATTGTATTCAACGAATATTAAACTAAAAATTATAAATAACTAGCTAATATCATGTGCGCGTTGCTGCGCCTCTCCATGGAGGTTTAATTGAAGTTGATGTTACTGCAATAAGTTAACCCAAAAATTGCACACGGTGTAAATTTTAAAATACATGAAAGCAATTTTTTTAAAACGATTTTTCTAGGATTGTTCTAGTAATTTTTGAAACTTTCTGTAATTCAAAGCAGTACAAACTAATTTCCAAAATTACTTCCAAAAATTTTTTTTGAACAATCGCAGGACCGACATGTGTTACCAAACACCAAGCCTGTTAACATACTCAACTCCATTTTCAGGTTGCTTCAAGCATATAAAATTTGGAGTCACCTGGTCAAACCGTTTCGAATTTAGAATTAAGTAACGCAAAAATCTATAAACAGCCACTGTGCCGCAAAGAGTTAACGGAGCTAAACTTTCTCTTTGGGGAAAGCAGTATTTCGTTAAATTGGACGTAATTTGCTTCCAAAACTTTTTTGACAATCGTCGGGCCGGCATGGGTTAACAAATTCCAAGTCTGTTAAAAGAATTAACTTCTTTCTCAAAACGGAACACATATACAAAATTTTAAGAAAATTGGTCAAATCGTTTCTAATTTAGAGCAAAGTAACAAAAAAATTTATAAAAAGCTGTTGGGCCGCAATGGGTTAATGGAACTCAACCAAATTTTTTTTGAGGCTTTCTTTTTAGGCAAAGCAGTCTTCGGAAATTTTGACAATATTAGCTTCCAAAATTATTTTGACCAACCGGGCCGACATGGGTTAACAAATGCTAAATCTGTTAATAGTGTCAACTCAATTCTCACAGGGGAGCACGTATACAAAATTTGAAAAAAATCGGTCGAACCGTTTCTAATTTAGAGTAAAGTATTGAAAAAACCTATAAAAAGCTGTTGGGCCGCAATGAGTTAATGGAACTCAACCAAATTTTTTTTGAGGCTTTCTTTTTAGGCAAAGCAGTCTTCGGAAATTTTGACAATATTAGCTTCCAAAATTTTTTTTGACCAACCGTCGGCCCGACATGGGTTAACAAATTCCAAAATTGTTAATAGTGTCAACTCAATTCTCAAGGAGCATCACGTATACAAAATTTGAAATCAATTGGTCAAACCGTTTCTAATTTAGAGTAAAATATTGAAAAAACCTATAAAAAGCTGTTGGGCCGCAATGGGTTAATGGAACTCAACAAAATTTTTTTCGGGGGTTTCTTTTAAGCCAAAGCAGAATTTCGTAAGATCGGACAAAATTTGGACCCAAAATTTTTTTTTGACCAACTGTCGGCCCGCATGGATTAACAAATTCCAAAACTGTAAATAGTGTCAACTCAATTCTCAAGGAGCATCACGTATACAAATTTTGAAGTCAATCGGTCAAACTGTTTTCATTTTAGAACAAAAAAGTTTGAATACTTGCACCACAGCCCCAACTTGGCGGTCCGTTAGAGCATAATTTTTGGGCCACGATTTATTTCCGTACCGAAAAACCTCTATATACAAATTTTCATGAAAATCGGTTGGGAAGTTTAGGAGTCTACAAACAAACAAACAAACTTTCACTTTTATATATATAGATTTCTTATATAGATTTTTTTTAGAGAAGGTCATAATACAAAATATGATAAAATTTAATATTTCAAAATAATAGCTATGGCATTGCTTTTATCCCTGGCGGCCAAGACTCAAAAATATTTATTTATTATACCGAAGCAAACAAATAAAATAAAAGCAGCCGACTGTAAAATTTTAATTTTTTCAACAGTTTTCAAACAAATTTCCTTATCCTAGTCAGCCCAGTGTTAGTTCGCGTCTTCCGCTACGAGCCACTCTTTGTCCATGCCTTAATTTTTTCCTTCATAACTTCCTGCGAGCTTCCCTTGAACTAATAGTAGCTACCGCATCCGCTTAATACACCACCATCTTTGGTGCGATATATTGGTGAACTATTCAAACTTAATTTTTTCAGAAGTATTATGCTTCACCATTCGTGGGCAATATTGCCCAAACAATATTTGGACCCAAGGCCATTGTGCCCCAATGCCATATATCACGTCTCCTTCGTATTACTTTTAGACAAAGTAAAAAGAGAGCAATTAAGAAAATATAAACTTCATCATACCAACAATAAAAGTCTTCAAACTTTATATTGTAAATATAAATTTTACCAGTCAGTAATACTTGACTTCGCATCTTTCGTGTAGGTTTAATAAAGAATACAAGAAAATAAAAAGTATGTTAGGCGCTCCATTTCCTTTTAAACAAAAATATCTCTTTGTAAAGTAATTATTAAATTTTGCTTTCTACATTTTCTAGGTCATTATCAAATTTTTTTAAATTACTTACTCGCTCTCCTTATTATAATTTAATTTAAATACAACAAAACATCCATAGAAAAATCCTATTAAATATTTTGTTTCATGTTTTACATTTTAATTGATCACGAAAATAGATCTCTTAATTTAATGAGATTCTTATTTGCAAAAGACAAACTGTTTATTTACTTATTTATATACTTTTAAAGAGAGTTTTTAATACGAAATTATGTTGATTTTAATACATTTTACTCATGAATTCAAAAAGTTTCAAATAACGGGGAGGACTTTTTGTTTTTAAAAAGTCAACGAAAACAAAAATTACAAAACATAAGCTATAAAGTTTTTTATAACATTATGAACATTATGAACAAACTGAAAGAGTGTAATAAAATTGTCATTACGTTTGTAACACTGGAGAGTACATAAAGACTCAAGTGTAAGTGGATTGAATAAGAATCGAAATAAAGTCGATGTGTGTCTTACCGAATGATAATTAAAAAACTAAAGCTTTTATTATATAAAATAGAACCGTTTTTAAAATTAAAAACCCTTTGTTGATCGTGTTCGAACCACTTTGATCAACGTGTTTGAGTATCTGCTATACAACTTTTATTTTTATATGAGCATAACTTTAGAATTAATAATTATGCTGAGTCTCTGAAATTTAGTTAAAAGTATTGAAATGATGGTAAAAGTACAGTTAATCGGATTATGTAGTGATTATTTTACATTCGTACGGGTATCTTAGAATTGACGCATCCTACTCTACTAATTATTTTTTCGCATTCAGAAGCAAATAAATGCGTACTTTATAGAATGCTAAAAAGCATTTAAAAGCTTTATTTTAAATAAAAAAAAAAAAAAAAAAAAGATAAAACATTTTTTTTTTTATATATTTTTTTGTAAACTTAATTCTTTAATGTGCTTTTGTTAACAATTAGGTACGAGCTACTTTAAAAATAGCATTTAGAAGACAAAATAATATTAAAGAAGATATATACAAGTCATTATAAGTTTAAAAAAAATTTTTTTAAGTTCTAATGTTATAATCTGTGAAAAACCAAAAGTTTTTGAAATTAAACACTACACGAGTTAAATTTTGTTATAAAAAATATTTTTATACCCGTATGACTATATAGTCAAAGGGTATAATAAATTTGCCATTACGTTTGTGACGTAGTTAAGGAGGGGGGTAGATATAGACGAAAAATAAATCGATTTAGCTATGTATGTCCGACTGTCCGTCAGTCCTTCCGCTTGTCCAACCGTCCGCACGATAACTCAAAAACTAAAGAGGCTAGAATCTTGAAATTTTCGCAAATTCATTTTTTTTGCAATAGCCATCATCGCTATTTAAATCCAGTCATTTTGGTCCACGGATTTGGGTAGCTGCCATACAACTCCTTTTTTTATATGAGTATTTCTCTGTACCTATTACAGCCGCATGTCTGAAATTTTGCCAAAAGTAGTTTAGTTTTATGACCAAAGTTTCTGCAAAATTTGGTTGGTCTCCTGCAGTGGGTTCGTGTAGCTGCCATATAACTTCTTATTTTATATGAGCATTACTCTCTACCTAATGAAGCTGGGTGTCTGAAATTTTGCTAAAAATAGTTTAGTGTAATGACCAAAGTTTCTGCAAAATTTGGTTGGTCCACCGTAGAGGGTTCGAGTAGCTGCCATACAACTTCTTATTTTATATGAGCATTACTCTCCACCTAATGAAGCTGGGTCTCTGAAATTTTGCTTAAAATAGTTTAGTGCAATGGCCAAAGTTTCTGCAAAATTTGGTTAGTCCACCGTAGAGGGTTCGAGTAGCTGCCATACAACTTCTTATTTTATATAAGCATTACTCTCTACCTAATGAAGCTAAATGTCTGAAATTTTGCCAAAAATAGTTTAGTGTAATGGCCAAAGTTACAGCAAAATTTGGTTGGTCTATTGCAGAGGGTTCGAGTAGCTGCCATACAACTCCTTCTTTTATATGAGTATTCCACTACACTTAATAAAGCTGTATGTTTGAAATTTTGCCAAAAGTAATTAACCGGATGAAATAAAGAATATGTTACGGTCATACGGGTATCCCAGAGTTGACACATTCTACTCCACTACACTCTTCCCCGTTTTTTTTTTCATTTTTAAGTAATGGAAATTTTTTTTAAAACTCTTTATAAATTTTGTTTACAAAAAGTGTTTAATGCTTATTATACAATATTCATATATATATATATATATATATATATATATATACACAATTAAGATCAACTAAGGTTACTCAGAAGGTTGAAATGTTACTTTTTATACCCGTATGACTATATAGTTAAAGGGTATAATAAATTTGCCATTACATTTCTGACGTAGAGAAGGAGGGGGGGTAGATATAGACTCAAGTGCATGGATCGGATCAGAATCGAAAAATAAATCGATTTAACTATGTATGTCCGTCCGCCTGTCTATCCGTCCGCACGATAACTAAAAAACTAAAGGACCTAGGATCTTGAAATTCTCGCAAATTCGTTTTTTAGTAATAGCCGTCATTTTCTGCCATACAACTTCTTTTTTTATATGAGTATTACTCTGAACCTATTACAGCTGCGTTTCTGAAATTTTGCCAAAAATAGTTTAGTGCAATGGCTAAAGTTACTGCAAAATTTGGTTGGTCTACTGCAGAGGGTTCGAGTAGCTGCCATACAACTCCTTCTTTTATATGAACATTACACTACACCTAATGAAGCTGGGTGTCTGAAATTTTGGCAAAAATAGTTTAGTGTAATGGCCAAAGTTTCTGCAAAATTAGGTTGGTCTACTGTAGAGGCTTCGAGTAGCTGCCATACAACTCCTTCTTTTATATGAGCATTACACTACACCTAATGAAGCTGGGTGTCTGAAATTTTGGCAAAAATAGTTTAGTGTAATGGCCAAAGTTACAGCAAAATTTGGTTGGTCTATTGCAGAGGGTTCGAGTACCTGCCATACAACCCCTTCTTTTATATGAGCATTACACTACACTTAATAGAGCTGTATGTTTGAAATTTTGCTAAAATTAATTAACCAGATGATATAATGTATATGTTACGATCATACGGGTATCCCAGAGTTGACAGAGTCTACTCTACTACACCCTTTCTCGTTTTTCTTGGTTTTCTAAAAACAAAACATTTTTACTTGGAGTGGCCCAAATTTGTTTTTAAATTTTTTTAAATTATGGTGTGGGGTGGGCCAAATTTGATTTTTGTTTTTTCTTATTTATTTTGTTATTTTTTTTTCAATAAAAATATTATCAGAAAAATTATGGTTTATTTTATTTTAAACACAAGATACTTGTGGGTTCACATAAGTATAAAAATATTGATAAGGACAATCAACCCACTTTGCTTAGAAATGTTTTTTGTTTTAATTGTTTCTAAGGTTCTATGAGTCAACAACTTTTAATCGTTTAATCTTTTATTGAATCCTGTTCCAATTTGCAACAATTAATTAAGATTCAAATTTTCACTCTTATAAACATAATAATTTGTTTCAGGCACAGGCGGTATAAACTACATTTCGAAATACTGTTTTGAAAAAAAGAGCAATCCTAATTTTGTACCAAATTCTCGCATATATGAATTCACAACTACTCTGGTAAAAGAGTCAACTTTGACTTTTTAATCAACTTAAATATGCTTCCTAACAAAGAATCTCGCATAGACAAATATATATATATGAAATACATATTGTTTTACATCTAATATTTTAATTATATGTTCAAATTTTTTTCAGGTTTGAATATTACAAAAATTGATATTATTACATTTATATAATAATAAATCGGGCTTTATTGAAGAGCAACAAAAACCCCCGGGCTCATAAAACGGAAAAAAATACCCGGGCTATTTATTTCGCAGGGTTTTAATTCAGGTTACCTGATATTTCTTGCATGTCAAAAAATATTTACATTTGCTTTTGGTGATTGCAAATGTTTATTAGAAAAAATTAACATTTAACTTTTTTAAAAAATAATAAAAATCTTTTTGTGTATATGTATTGGAATCTTTAAAAAATCTTGTTGAAAATTATTAAGACAATAACATATTAACTTTATTAAATGTTACATAGCTTTTACCATTGGTTTTTAAAAAGCACATTTTCAAAATTATATACGGTTTCTTACTGAGCATTTTATCATTTATTTTTATAAAAATATTTATTATTATAATATTATAATTTAATTATTTCATTAATTTATTAATTATCCAACAAAATTTGGAATTTTACTTAGAATATTATTATCTAACCAAAAATGGTTAAGACTAAGAAACAATTTCTTCAATTTAAAGAGACCCTTTCAAATTTAAGAAAAACCTTTAACGTATGTTGAAATATAATGCTGCAGCTGTAAATTTTGCATATTTGTAAAAAAAAATTTGAACAGGCGTTAAAGTTACAGGTGGTTGAAAATAACAAAATTTCAATTTTCGAGCCCTTATAGTTCTTAAACAGGGGGCGTGACAAAAAACTTTTGTTAACCGACTCCTACTAATTTCGGAGGACCTAACTTCTCCCAAAATTTCAAGACCCTAGGTTGAACCGTTTAGAAGACATATGGGGCCAAAAATTTTGCAAAAGTTGAGTTTAGCTTTCTAAGCTAAATGGTAAGTTTTAGTACTGTATGGTAACCCTATGCATTTTAGCCTTATATTTTTGTGAAGCCTATAAAACCAGCTATCTTCTGCCGTTTTCAGATTGAAAATATACGTAGTAGCAAAACTCTTGTTATAACAATTTAAAAATAGGACTTTTTCAAACTTTGGGGGGCTGTAGCTCCGTAACGGGTGGGGCTACAGAAAAAAATTCTTCTACGAAATAATTTTTTTTGTAATATCTACCCGTGGTTAAAATTTTTTTACTCTATTTAAAATGGTGTAAAAGTTTTTGTAAACATACGAACGACGGACGGACGGACAAAGTCAAAATTAAGAAAAGCCTTTGACACTTATTGAAACTTATGTTTTGGAGCTTTCAATTTTGTATATAAATAAAAAAAAATTTTGACAGGTATTCAAGTTATAGGTGTTTGAAAGCAAAATTTATAGCAAAATTTCAATTTTTGACTCCTTACAGCTCCTAAAGAGGGGGCGGGACAAAAAAATTTTGTTAACTGACCCTTACTTATTTCTAAGGATCTAACTTTTCCCAAAATTTCAAGTTTCTAGATTTATTTATTTATTTGAACCAAAACAAGGTTTTTACAAAAAAATTCTTAAAACTAAAACTTATAATTAACATGAAATTTGATTACATAGCCAAAACTTAATTTTTGATAATGGTCAATTTTAGTACCGTGTGGTAACCCTATACAATTGGTTTTTAAAAATTTGTAAAGCTTATAAGAACTGCTGTCTGTTACCGTTTTCAGGTTGGAAATATACCTTAGAACTCTAATTATAACTGTTTAAATATAGGGCTTTTTCCGACTTTGCGGGGGAGGGGGGGGGGGCTACAAAAAAAGTTTTAACATTAAATTATTTTTATTGCAATACCTACCCATTTCTGATATTTTTTAGTTAGCCGTAGGTAAAAAGGGACGGACGGACGGACGGACAGACGGACGGACAGAATGAAGCTATATAGGCACATTTTTACAAAATTTTTTGAAAATGTGCTAAAAATTATAACATACCTATATTGGTAATTTTTTAAGGAAATTTCACATTTGGCTTATCCTGTAAACCGGTTTGTTCTGTGGTTGGTAACACAGTTTTATTCTAGAGTTTTTGGTTAACCATTATGCATTATTTTAAACATTGCATAACTTTATTATCCCATAATTTTTGCTTAAAAAAAACAAAAGAACAAAAAAAAAATTTAATTTTTAATTCATTATACCATAATTTTTGCTTAAAAACAAAAAGAAAAAAAAACCATAAAAAAAAAATAGCCCACCCTAAAAGTTGGTCCAAAGTTGGAGTGATGTCCAACTTTGCCAACTAACTTGTCCTATTACTTTATCTGCCCAGTTTTAATTTTAACCTCGTAGCTTCATTGGATTCACAGTTATCGAATTGACAACATTGTATGGTAGCTGCCCGAAAACGAGGCCGTAACATTTTGAAACTCCATATAAATGCTCGATTCATTATATAACTAACAGTGTGTAATTTTCATCCTCGTAGTATAATCAGTTTCCAAGAAATTCATATTGGTGCAAAGAAGTTGTATGGCAGCCCCCCGAATATGAAGTCGTAACATTTTGAAACTTCATATAAGTTCTTGATTCATTATAAAACAAACAGTGTGTAATTTTCATCTTCCTGGTAAAATTACTTTTGAACAAATTCATATTGTTTTAAATAAGTTGTGTGGCAGCTTCCCGAAACCTTGGTCTGGTCTTAACCAAAAGGAATAGCGAACCTCAAAAATGTCCAAAAAATGTTTTGTGTGAATTTCAAAACTCTAGCTCTAATTTTTCAATTCTATCTCTTATAATTACTTTTTAATTGACGAATATATTAAACTTAAGCAAAATAAACTTCATATGATCATATTCATGTAATGATTACCATGATAGATAATAATCATCATATTCAAATTGATTTATCTATCAATATCAGTAAGCCATTTACTTAAAAAAAATCTTTGTGTTCTTTTTTGCTTATCTTAAATAAACTACGCATTAAATCATATGAAATTCTAACTCGAAATCGTTATCTACAAAAAAAACAAAAAAAAAAAAAAAAATTTATATAATTTCATGTTAAATACAAGATGCATGAAAAATTTCAAATTTTTATATGAAAATATTGGAGGTAAAAAAGTTAGATGTTCGAGAGCTACCCGAAGTTTTGGTCCGATCTTAACCAAAAAAAGTAGGGAACTTACAAATTGTCTAAAAATTACTTTGTGAAAGTTTCAGAACTTTAGCGCTTATAGAGTTATCGTGCTGACGGACGGACGGACGGACGAACGGACACACATAGCTAGATCGATTCACTCTTCGATGCTGATTCGATACGTACCCTTGACACTCTTGATCATATGAAGTCCCCTGGATCATATGAAGTTTATTTTACTTAAGTTTAATATATTCGTGAATTAAAAATTAATTACAAGAGATAGAATTGAAAAATTAGAGCTAGAGTTATGAAATTCACACAAAACATTTTTTGAACATTTTTGAGGCTCCCTATTCTTTTTGGTTAAGACCAGACCAAGGTTTCGGGGTCTTATTTAAACCAATATGAATTTCTTCAAAAGTAGTAATACCAGGAAGACAAAAATTACACACGGTTAGTTTTATAATGAATCAAGCACTTATATGAAGTTTCAAAATGTTACGGCTCCATTTTCGGGGGGCTGCCATACAACTTCTTTGCACCAATATGAATTTCTTGGAAACTGCTTATACTACGAGGATGAAAATTACGCACTGTTAGTTATATAATGGATCGAGCACTTATATGAAGTTTCAAAATGTTACGGCCCCATTTTCGGGGGGCTGCCATACAACTTCTTTGAAACAATATGAATTTCTTCAAAACTAATTATACCACGAGGATGAAAATTATACGCGATTAGTTATATAATGAATCGAGCACTTATATGGAATTTCAAAATGTTACGGCCTCATTTTCGGGCAGCTGCCATGCCAAATTGTCAACTCGATAACCTGTGAATCTAATGAAGCTACGAGGTTAAAATTAAAAATGGGCAGGTAAAGTAATAGGGCAAGTTAGTTGGCAAAGTTGGGCATCACCCGGACCAACTTTTAGGGTTTTTTTTTTATATTTTTAAGCAGAAATTATGGTACCTATAATGAATTAAAAATTTAATTTCTTTTTTTGGTTGTTATTTTTTTTTTAAGCAAAACTTATGATAATAAGTTATATACTTTTTTATATTTTTTTTTGTAATATTTATAATAGCATAAGGGAAATAAATAACGGTTAGTGGGTATGCACGGTATCTAAAAGTTGACAAGGGCAACTATAATCTTCCTCGTTTTTAAAAACATATTCTTTATACCCGTGCATTCGTATATGACATCGCGTATATTAAAATTGCTCCTCCGTTTGTAACGCATCGATCTAGACGAGCTAGATATAGTGTCAAGGGTACGTATCGGCTCAGAATCGAAAAATTTGTCGATCTAGCTATGTGTGTCTGTCCGTCCGTCCGTCCGTTTGTCAGCACGATAATTTAAAAACTAAAAGGGCTAGAGTCTTGAAATCACGCAAAATCATTTTTAGACAATTTCTAGGTTCCCTATTGTTTTGGTTAAAATCGGACCAAGGCTTCGAGGGCTGCCATACAACTTTTTTGTACCAATATGAATTTCTTCAAAACTAATTATATTACGCGGATAAAAATTACACACGGTTAGTTAAATAAAGAATCGAGCACTTATATAAAGTTTAAAAATGTTAGGGCCCGATTTTCGCGGAGCTGCCAGACAACTTATTTGCACCAATAAGAATTTCTTCAAAACTAATTATACTACGGGGATAAAAGTTACACACGGTTAGTTATATAAAGAATCGAGCACTTATATGAAGTTTCAAAATGTTAGGGCCCCATTTTCGGGGGGCTGCCATACAACTTATTTGCACCAATATTTATTTCTTCAAAACTAATTATACTGGGAGGATGAAAATTACACACGGTTAGTTATATAATGAATCGAGCACTTATTTGAAGTTTCAAAATGTTACGGCCCCATTTTCGAGGGCTGCCATCCCAAGTAACATTTGCCAAGAGTAATACTCTAGATTCTAGAAAATTTGGAAAAGATATCATAAGGCTCTCATAACACACTTGAAGGCTCTCATAACATATTTCTTATTACAAGAGTTAAATTAACTGTTAAAGTGTTCTTGTTGTGAGATATCAACACTTCTAGTGTTAAAAATTCTTTTACTCTCATAGTAAAATTATTTTCATATATATCCATTAAAAGTAAGAAAATTTCTATTCTCATAAAGTCTTTTTTATGAGATTTTAACTCTTATAGAATTGTGTTCTTATAAGAATTCCTTTGTGAGAATCTAACTTAAATAAGTAAATCAATACTCTTGTAACAAGATCAATATTCTCTAATATTCTCATAATAAGAGTAAAAAGACTGATTTATACTTGTAACAAGATCAATGTTCTCATAATAAGAGTAAAAACATTAATTTAGTTTATGAAATATGAATTAAATTTCAAATTAATCTCATAAGAAGATCAATACTCTTGTAATAAGATCAATATTCTCTAATATTCTCATAATAAGAGTAAAAAGACTGATTTATACTTGTAAGAAGAGCAATATTCTCTTAAGAATAAAAAGACTGATTTCATAAAACATGCATTTTTTTTGTTTATATGTAAAACTACAAAGAAAGAGTTGTCTTTGCCAACTCTAAAGATCAACTTTACTGCAAAACTATTTAAAATTAGCCGCAAAATGTTCAAATTATATTTGTGTAGAAAAAAATATACAATGTTAATTAATCTATTATTGTTTTAGTACCTACTACTTAACTAGTTACAATGAAATGATAAAGCCTTTAAAATTCGTCTTTCTTTAAAAATATTTCTGTCATTTTTATTTCTTTATTCTACACAAGATTAAAACATTGCGCACTATATTTTATTAAGTAAGTTTTAGTGCCGGTATTTTTATACCCGTATGACTATATAGTCAAAGGGTATAATAAATTTGCCATTACGTTTGTGACGCAGAGAAGGAGGGGGGGTAGATATAGACTCAAGTGTATGGATCGGATCAGAATCGAAAAATAAATCGATTTAGCTATGTATGTCCGTCCGTCTGTCCGTCCGTCCGTCTGCCGTCCGCACGATAACTCAAAAACTAAAGGAGCTAGGATCTTGAAATTTTCGCAAATTCGTTTTTTTGCAATAGCCGTCATCGCTATTTAAATCCAGACATTTTGGTCCATGGGTTCGGGTAGCTGCCATACAACTTCTAATTTTATATGAGCATTACTCTGTACCTATTACATCTGCGTGTCTGAAATTTTGCCAAAAGTAGTCTAGTTTTATGGCCAAAGTTTCTGCAAAATTTGGTTGGTCTACTGCAGTTGGTTCGAATAGCTGCCATACAACTCCTTCTCTTATATGAGCATTACCCTACACTTAAGGAAGCTGGGTGTCTGAAATTTTGCTAAAAATAGTTTATTGTAATGGCCAAAGTTTCTGCAAAATTTGGTTGGTCTACTGCAGAGGATCCGAGCAGCTGCCATACAACTCCTTCTTTTATATGAGCATTACTCTACGCTTAAGGAAGCTGGGTGTCTTAAATTTTTCCAAAAATAGTTTAGTGTAACGGCCAAAGTTACTACAAAATTTGGTTGGTCAAATTATTATTTAAAGAGTTGAAATTTAGAGAAGAAATTTCATATTAGTTTATTTAATTTCTTGCAAATATAAAGAAGTATAATATGTAGTCTATAAGACACTGTTAGGTAATGTCAGTAAAAATATTTTTAATGATATTTTGATGTATATTTTGATGTATTTTTTTTAATAGATAATTAATTATATTATATAGATATGGTGTTATCTAAATTCTAAAGTGACATCCAGACTTTTAAATACATATAGCCGTGTAGAAGATGCAAAAACTCTGCGTGTTTTTAAATTTATTAGAATTTATACAAAAATCCAATTTTAATATAATGTATAATAGACTACCTAATATTTCTAAATTATACTTCTAAAGTTATTTAATATTTAAAATCACGAAATATGTATTTTATTATATCTTTTAATTTTTATAGCATAGCATGAATTAAAAATAATTTTTAGATTTTTAGAAAAGTTTTAGTTTTACAGAAATTTGCTCGAATTTTCACATAAACATAGATAGAAATAGAATAATAAGCCTTAAAAGGGTTAAAAAATTATTATTAAAATTTTTTAAATTTTAATTAATTTTGGCGCGCGTTGTTTTTTTTCGAGGTAAAATGCCTACTTTTATTAATAAAATTTCAATGCCCTTAGTATTTTGGCTTATAATATTGACGAAAAAGTTATTTTAGTTTCCTATAATTATATGTTTATATTAAATCTAATATACTTCTTTATGATATTACACACATACATATAATTATAAATTTACTTTATTTAATCGTCACCAAAAATAAACCTGTATGTTTTTTAATACTCTTATAGTAGTGTTCTTATGAGCGTTTTATACTTATAGAACTCTTACAATGAAAGCTAAACTCTTGTAATGAGTGTTAATTAACTCTCATAACTGCGCCCTTTAACACTTATAATGATCTCATAAGACTCTTGAAGAATTCTTCAAGAGTAAACTATGAGAGCAATACTCTCAGAATAACCTCTTAAAGAATTCTTCTAGAGTCTTATGAGATATATTTTGTTACTTGGGATACAAAGTTTTCGATTCAATAACTGCGAATCTAATTAAGCTACGAGGTTAAAATTAAAATTGGGCAGGTAAAGTGATAGGGCAAGTTACTTGGAAAAGTTGGACATCAATCGGACCTCCGGACTTTTAGGGTGGGCCAATTTTTTTTTTGTTTGCTTTTTTTTTTGTTTATGGTTGTTTTTTATTTTTTTTTTGTTTTTTTAAGCTAAAATTGTGGGACAATGAATTTTTTTTTTGTTTTTTTTTTTTTATGGTCTTTTTTTTTTTTTTAAGCCAAAATTATGGGATAATGAGTTAAATGTATAAGAGAAGTAAATTACGGTTTATTTTATACACCATAGTGGGTGTGCACTGGTATCTAAAAGTTGACAAGGGAAACTATAATCTTCCTCGCTTTTATTAAAAAAAACAAGAAAAAAAAGATGAATAAAATCTGTCATGAAACATATTAACGTAATGTGCATATATATTGCAAAGGGTGAATACATGGAATTTATAAACAGTGGCATATTCCAACTTAACATTTTTTACCTTTTTAAAAGTGAAAAGAATTAAATAAAAAGAAAATATTTCAGTCATGACATGTTTAGAAAAAAAAACAAACTACAGAAACCACAAAACTCGAACGATAAACTGATTGTATATGAAAAACATTGAAAATACACAATAATAATGTATTATGTGATATTTCAAAGAGGTTTTTTTTTTTGTAGCATAAACATTTCTTATGCGAAAATGTGAATACAATATTCATAAATCATTTTCAAAGAATATAATATGCTGTAAAGATAAAATATAAGCATAAAAAAGAATGAAAAGCGTGGTTTATTCTGAAGGACTAACAAATAACTGTTATATACATAAATTAATATACAATGATACATAAATAAGGAAAATTCTAAAATGTATTTACCAGAAAGATTTATTTGTCGGTAGAAGGCTTTAATATGCGTCATATAATTTTTCATAAAAATTTCAATAGGAGTGATATCACTTTTTATCACGTTATTTTGAATTATTTCTGAGGTTTTCAATAAATTGGTAAAAACCAATTCATTTTCATTAGTATTATTATTATTATTATTATTATTATTATTAATATATTTGTCAAAGATGAGGTGTAACAAACGCATTCAATTAAATGTGTTTTGTTGGATGTGTTCAATTATAAATTCTCCTAAAAATATGCAAAAAAATTTGTCAAGAATGAGGTGTAACAAACGCATTCAATTAAATGTGTTTTGTTGGATGTGTTCAATTATAAAGTCTCCTAAAAATATGCAAAAAAATTATCAAAATTATTTTGATGGAAAAATTTTTTGAACAAAAAAAAAATAAAAATTCTGTGGAACACGAATGAAAGAAATTTATGTAGATTGCATAATCCTACCCACATTGCATACTTTTAGGATGTGTTTTATTTTCTCATAATCAATATAAAAAATTAAATCAAAATCTGTAGGTAATAAATTTTAATTATTTTATTGACCTTTCTATTAATTTTATTTTTATTTTAAATTTTCTTAAATATCCATTTTTTTTTCTAAAAAATTTATAAAATTTTATTGATTTAAAGTTTCTTTTTGAAAATCCTTTTGGAAATTTTTAATTTTTTTTTTTTTCCAACTTTCCTAGAAAAACTGTATTGGTACCACCTGGCTTTATTGTAAATATTTTGAAAGTTATGATCTAAACTTTATTTATATTTTCATTCATTTATTCATTCAGATAATTTTTTAAGCATCTAAATTTTCCACCACCATTTTTCCAATAAAACGTATATTTCTTTTGATTATTGGATATTATAAATTTGAACTTTCATTTATTATTTAGTTATTTTTAGAAAATTCAACATTTCCTTTAATTGTGTCTATTTAGTACAAGTGGAATTTGGGTTTTATACAATTCGACCACACCATAAAGTAGGGCGCTTCCCACCCCTTAAAGCTAAAGTTATTTTATTTAAAACATTAAACTTCTTAATTAAACAACTTCGACATTAGATATGAGTATTATTATTATTATTATTATTATTATTATTTATTATTATTATTATTATTATTATTTTATTATTATTATTAATATATTTGTCTAGAATGAGGTGTAACAAACGCATTCAATTAAATGTGTTTTGTTGGATGTGTTCAATTATAAAAAAATAAAATATTGACGTTTTGTTGGATGTGTTTTATTTTAGAAAATAAAATATCATAAATTATCATAAGCAGGCCAAAAAATATTTTATTTATTTTTAATAAAAAAAAAAAAATTTTTTTTTGAAATAAAATTTACTTATTAGTTTATGAAAAATTTCATTTCAGTTTTAAAAATCACAGAAGATTTTCTGGAAATTTTAAATATATAGTAAGACATTTTGTCAATAAAAATTAAGAAGACAATGCTTCACAAGAACATTTGTGTAGTTGGTCTTAATAATTTTCAGTAAATATCTGAAATAAGGGCGAAAGCCCAATGTATGCTTTGATGCATTGCTTGATTTGCTTAAGCAAATAAACCAAGAAATGTATTAAAGTAATTTCAAAGTTTCCCCTCATCTCGCTCTCAACTCTACCTCATCTATCTCTCATCCCTTCCTTCATAACTTTTTAATTATTTATCTATTTAAAAGTTAAAATGGAAAAAAATTATGTAACAACTGACGGTTGGGAAAGTGGGTTCAGGTATACAATACCTCTGAGTTCAATGCACCATAAAAACCAGACAAAATAGATTTTAAACTTAGTTAGGGTTAGGTATATTAAAAAAATTTCAAATAAAATTTATAATTTGCTTTTGATAATGCAAAACTCAATTCAAAAATCAACATTTATTTAATACAATTTCACGTACATATAAATAGATACATTATTTAGCATGTTGAATAAGTACATTATAGAACGGTTAGCCTTCAAACAAGTATTTTGATTTGAATCTAAACAAAGGAAACAATATAGAATGTATAACAACATTTTTTAAAAATGTATATACAAAACATTAATAGTTGGAGAAATAAATCATTATTGAAACAAAATAAATCTATTTCACATCTCTTATTAACACAAATTTATCGAACTTAATTTTAAAAAGTACGTAATTGAATAAAAAAAAAAATATTAATTGAAATTAAAAAAACATTTCACCAAGAAGGGATTTGAACTAACAGCCCCAAAATTTTATCAAATTCAAAACATAAAAAAGGTAGACTAAATAAATTATTCATCTTCAAATTTTTAGATACAACAACATATAAGTTTTTGTTTTTTTTGTACATAACTAGAATTGAAGCATAGTCTGTATTACGTAGAATGCAACGGTTACCATTTTATTTAAGAAAATGGTATTGATATATAATATATGTTTATGTAATATATGTAATTAAATTAGAAATAGTTCTTAATTAGAAAAAGTTCTTCTTTCAACTGACCTTCCGTCATTCTGTGACGGGCCAACAGCTAGTTTAAAATAAAAACCTTAAAACTAATTTAACCACTATTCTAAAACTATATCTAAAAATAAAACTTTAATACAAAAAAAAATTTTTATACCCGTATGACTATATAGTCAAAGGGTATAATAAATTTGCCATTACGTTTGTGACGCAGAGAAGGAGGGGGGGTAGATATAGACTCAAGTGTATGGATCGGTTCAGAATCGAAAAAAAAATCGATTTAGCTATGTATGTCCGTCCGTCCGTCCGTCTGTCCGTCCGTCTGTCCGTCCGTCTGTCCGTCCGTCTGTCCGTCCGTCTGTCCGTCTGTCCGTCCGCACGATAACTCAAAAACTAAAGGAGCTAGGATCTTGAAATTTTCGCAAATTCGTTTTTTTACAATAGCCGTCATCGCTATTTAAATCCAGTCATTTTGGTCCATGGGTTCGGGTGGCGGCCATACAACTTCTTTTTTTATATGCGTATTTCTCTGTACCTATTACAGCTACGCGTCTGAAATTTTGGCAAAAGTAGTTTAGTGTAATGGCCAAAGTTACTGCAAAATTTGGTTGGTCTACTGCAAAGGGTTCGAGTAGCTGCCATACAACTTCTTATTTTATATGAGCATTACTCTATACCTATTGAAGTTGGGTGTCTGAAATTTTGCCAAAAATAGTTTAGTGTGATGGCCAAAGTTACTGCAAAATTTGGTTGGTCTACTGCAAAGGGTTCGAGTAGCTGCCATACAACTTCTTATTTTATATGAGCATTACTCTATACCTATTGAAGTTGGGTGTCTGAAATTTTGCCAAAAATAGTTTAGTGTAATGGCCAAAGTTACTGCAAAATTTGGTTGGTCTACTGCAGAGGGTTCGAGTAGCTGCCATACAACTCCTTCTTTTATATGAGCATTATATTTCACCTAATAAAGCTGGTATGTTTGAAATTTTGCCAAAAGTAATTAATGTTTATAATAATAAGGATATAATGTTTATATAACGGTCATACGGGTATCCCAGAGTTGAAACAGTCTACTCTACTACACTCTTCCTCGTTTTAAACTCAATTTAAATTTTTTATCCACCAATAATTTTTATAGACAGACAAATCTTTATTTGGGATATGGGTGTCGTATTTCATGGCAACCAATGTCAATATTATTTGGATCAAATTTTATTTTAGTACATGTAGCCCTTCTACTATAATGAAATAGTAGAGAGACATGGTTTTGACTTTGTATAAAACCTTCTTTATCTAAATAAATGAAATGTTCGGGTGCTATGAAGCCCGAATTTAATGTTTTTTTTAATATACTCATTATTATGGTAGAATATATGGGATATTAAACCATTTTCGGGAGTGTTAATTGCTCTATCAAAATGTTGGCGAATCAATTTAATTACGAAATTATCAATTCTTGTTAATTTTGATTTTTTATATATATATATTTGTTTGAAAGATAATGCAAAAAATTAGTTTTGGGTAGAAAAACTCGTTTAAACACCCTCTTATGCACTTTCTCTCAAATTTTCTGATTTTTTCCATCAAACTGGCACTTATGTTGTACCAGATTGATGAAGCTGAGGGTCTGACAATAGCTTGATAACTAATAATTTTAACTCTTTATATAAGCGAGAATAATATTGGTGAGTTCACCGTGCCCTGCATTAGACCATTTTCAATATTATGTAATTTATAGCATTTTGAATCTTTAGAGGAAATATAGAATTTATTACCATAAATCATATTGAGAATAATATTAATAAGGTGGTTCGGAAATTTATATTTATATAATTTGTAAGCTAGACCATCTTACCATATGCTGTTAAACGCTTTTTCTAAATCGATTAAGCATGCTCCGGTAGCATTTTTTTTATTAATGCTCCAGCAAACGTCGGAAACTAGTTTTGTGATAGCATTTATAGCACCATGCTTGTGTCTGTATCCAAATTGGTTGTTTACTAAAATATTATTTTCATTGACAAACATATTAATTTTATCATTTATTATTGTCTCGAACACCTTACTTATTTTGGGTAATAGGCTTATGGGCCTATAATTTCCTGGTATAACAGGGTCTTTACCAGGTTTTTTAAAAATTATAACTTTGGCTTTTTTCCATATGTTCGGAAAATAAGATAAGTTTAAGCAACTGTTAAAAAGAATTACATATTGGTTTATTATTTTGTTGCTTAAATTCTTTAGAATAATATTTGGTATGTTATCGTAGCCACAAGAAGTTTTTGGTTTAAGTGATTTAAATTTGTAGTTAAGATCATCAAAGTTCGTGAAATAACTATTTTCTACATATTGGTTATCTGATTTGTTTTGTTCGCTAAAATTACATAAGGAAACATTGTTATTCAGTTTTTCTTTATTTAATTGTCTAGAAGAGTTGATTTTATAAGATATGTTACTGTGAAAGTTGTTAAAAAGGTGATTGTGTTTTTTATGAGTATGTTCTAAGTATGTACCAACTATTTTATTAATTTGAATGAATTTATCATCATTGGTTTTGTTAAGTTTATTTGAGTCTATATTATTTTCATTTAAAAGGTATTGTTCCGTAGGTTTTATATTTAAGCATTTGATATTGGAATCACCATTTTTTTTCCTAAAAATTTTATTGATTTCAGGAAACATATTATGGTTATTTTCGGGAATGATTTTTCTTATTCTATTATTCCAATATGTACTAATTTCTATTTTGATTTGTTCTTTGATTAGGGTAACAATATTATTTAATAAGCTTTCTAGTATAGTATGATTTGTGGTGCCGAGAAATTGAGATTTTGCTTATATATTTTATGAATGTCATTTATTAAAATACTCTTTTTTTTTAAAAGCTTTTTTAGTTTAATTGAATCATATTTACTTTGAAAGTTGTTTTTTATATTGATTTTCGGTGTATTGTCGTAAATTGTTTTTAAAATTATTTCGTTTAATTTAAAAAATGAAAGTTAATATCATTTGCTGGTATATTAATATTATTAACTATTTTTTTTTCATTATTTTCATAAAAGTTATTAAAATTTTTATCAAATTCTTTTCTAAATTTATTCCAGTTTACTTTATTAAATAGGAATTTATTGTCATTTAGTGGAATTTCAGGTAAAAGTTTATCATTGTTAATTAGAAATTTTGATAGGACACCACAATGGTCACTATCCATAGGAATTGTGGAAGTAGTGCCAACAAAATTTATTCTTGAATCACTAATAATTAAATCTAAATAGGAGTTTGCTCTCGGTAATGTAAGTAGGTTTGTAACAGAGTAGGTGTGTAGCAGCTTACATTTATATAAAATTTTATTTTGTTCTAACCATTTACTTACATCTATGTTATTAATTATTATTATTATTAGTGTTTGTATTATTAGTATTAGTATGATCTATATTATTATCATTAGGGTTAGTACTAGTATTGACACTATTTTTATTATTATTATTTATGTTAGTATTGTTATTGTTTTGACTAATATTTTTTAAATTATGAGAATTATTTCTTACTGTATTGGAATATGAGATATTTGGTTGAACATAATTATTCACCATGTTGTGTCTATACCAGCAATTTTATTTTTAGCCAGTTCTTTTAGTTCTTCTCGACGTTGTATTTTTTTCATTCGTTCTGGACAGCTGCTAAATGATGATGGATGGCCTGCTTGCTGACATAAAATGTAGAATAATTTGGACTTTGGATCTGCATCTGTTATTTTACAATTTTAAGGCAGGTGGTTTTCTCCGCATTTTACACAGCGAAAATCCATATTACAATTGGATGCTGTATGTCCAAATCGTTGACATCTGGTGCACTGAGTCAGGTTTGGTTTTTTAAGGTTTTCCCATCTGATTATTTGATGATCAAGAGTTTTGATTTTGTATAATTCATTAACCATGCTGTTTGGTGAAATTTGGATAACAAAAAAAGGTGAAGCTTTATTATTATTTTTTTGTGTTCTTGTAGATGATTTTATAGCCTTTTCAAATTTGATGTTATCATTTTGATATGATTTTAGTAAATCTAAAACATCTTCGCAAGAATAAGAACTATGGAGATCTTTCAGAACCATTGAATGATTCTTTCAGATTTAGGAGTAAATGTATAGTAGTTAGTGTTCGATTTTTTCAAAAATTCGCAAGCAGTCTTATATTCCGCTAAATTGTAAGTATACAGTATAAAGTGAGTGTCGCTAATTCCTTTGACTGAAAAGTCTTTTATATTATAATTGTTTTTTAAAACTTTTTTGATATAATCCATATCTGATTGAAAAACGCTAATTGGTGGCATTTTTTATTCAGCAATATTTAATGCATTTTTTTGAGTGTTTTGCTTTTCATTACAATTAGTTTTGGTAGAGGTTGATTTTGTAACCTCACTTTTATCTTTGGAATTTGCGGAAATTTTATTTTTTAATTCTTTGTTTTTATTTGCAAATACCTCAATGAAATCATCCTCGATGTCGTTAAGATTGTTGTTAGAATTAGTGCTATCGTGGTTATCAAGGTCCATTAATGGTGAAAATAGATTTCCTTTGGAAACATGTGGTTCACATACATATCTATCTTTTTTTAAACTTTCAATATGTTTTGTGCATATTGGCTAACTGTTCTTTTAGCTTTGCATTTTCATCCCTTAGGTTTTCGATTTCTTTTTTATTTCTATTGGGATTTTGCCCTACCATTTTATTTTTTTGGCTACCTGTCATTTTATTTTTATTCTTATTCAATAATTCACATAATTTTAGGTTTATATTTTCTCTCAAGTCGCTTTCACATGAGTTTTCATTTATTGATTGCATTAAGGCAATCTATAATTGATTGAAAAACTTTTCTTTTAGCTTAAATATTTATTTGTCAAGATAACAAAAAATAAAAAATTAAAATAATTTTTTTTTCTTTTTTTTTGTTTATAGATTTATTTTTTTTCTGTTTTATAAAAATTTTATTTTTTGATTTTTCTAGTGTAAAAATACCACAACCGAATAATTTGAAGATTCCAATTGAACTCGTCGAATTAGAGCTATTATATCTTTGACACGAAAGTGAATTATTAAAATTAGCAAAGTTTTATTAATCGTCAAAATTATGAAAGATTTTAGGCTTAAGTAATTCAAACTCTTTTTAACTGCAACAACATTTTTAATGAGAAAAATTAAACTAACTTCATTTGACTAATGGCGTTGTGATTCGGGACTTGGACTTTCAACCGAAGATCTTGGAACCAAACCCTGATCAAATGATATATAACTAAAAAAATATAATAAATATTAATAATTTTTATTCCAATACAAAATATAATACCTGCCACATCTGAAAAGGAAAAACTGACCCACTTGCTTACCACAATGTATGTGGTAGGGGGCTAAGTATAGATAAATAAATAAATTAAATAAACATTATTTTACTTTTAAAATTGTAAAAATCAAATATTAAAGGATAGTGATTAAAACTTTATTTCCATAATAATTTTTGGGTACTATTTCCAGGTTTTGGAGCTTCAATTGAAATTTGATTCTGATATTTTATTAAAATTCTGAGTTTTGAATAAAAATTCCTGGAACTAACAACCGCTTACAATTTGACTTGTCCTATTTTATGTAAAATACCTAGACTTTTAATGCAACGAACTTTAGTTACCGCGAACATCAAAGAACGTAACTGCTTAAAAAATTACCAACTTATTAACCTGGATCGCTTTTTTTAATCAATACTGTATTTAATTGCAATCTTACAGTATAGTGTTAAATTAAAGTTATATTTGATATTTGTTTAAGGATTGTGGAAAACTAAAGACAAATTAAAAAATTATTTATCATAAAATCAAATGCTAATATTAAGTTTATATATTATAAATAAACTATTAATTTACGTCATATTTCTTGTTACATTTAATGTATAGATGCCTATATATATTAAATATTATATTAAATATTATATTACATATTATTTATTTTTATGAATTACTTTATTTTTTTAAGAACTTTGTAGGCTACAGACATTTTATTTAATAATATAAATAATAATACAAATCAAATTTCTGCAGTTAAAGTATCCACAATATTTAATAATAAAAGTAGGTGTATAATCTTTTATTCCTTGAATGCATTTGCAAAAATATTTAGCATAATATTATTAAAATACATTTATAGAAATAGAATTTTTAAAAAAGACTTAAGATTAAAGGTAATAGAAATTTTACAATCCAAATTATTAAAGTTATGTTGCAAAATAAAATAAATTTAAACTTCAATAGAATTCAATTAATATTAAAAAAAGCCGATGGAAAAATAGGAATTTATGCATTTACAACAATCTTTTATTTTTATTTTTCTTTAGTAGTAAAATATATATTTTTAAAATCAATCGGTTACTAAGGCCATTATAGGTTATATGATAGATACTATTTTTATATTATACTGATAGTATTTATTGTATTTATTTAATTATTTTATTCTATAATTATATTTAATTGTTATAAAAATTACTTTTTTCAGTAATTATCCTTTAAAATACGCTAGGTACTTAACCACTGCACCATGAAGCTAGGTACATAACCTCTGCCCCCGTTTAAAATTATAACTCGTTTTCTATAATTTGCCTAGTTTTGCATAATTTTAGGATGGATATTTTTGTATATTTGTGCGTTTATGTGCGAGCTGCGATAAATGATAAGAGCATAGCCAAGAAAACTATATACATATAGAAATAAACTGCGGGATTAAGTTTCTCAATGCTCTTTTGTCTTTTAATATAAGAAATAAAACAACTTGCTATTATTTCTCATTGAAAGAGAAGTAACACCTTGGGCTTTATTTCGAAAAGTCTTGTTTTACTATTTTATTCTTTGACATTTTGTTTACTGCTGTACTTATCGAAAAAACCTTAACCGTAGGCGTTGATGAGAGGTATGGCATTCAGTGGCGACTAGGAAAAAATTGAAGTCACTTAGATTATGCTGATGATATAGTTTTCATGGCACACAAAAGAAGTGGTCTGAACGAAATGTGCCAAAATTTGAACAAATATGGCAAACGAGCTGGTCTAAAAATAAACACAGCTAAGACCAAAAGCATGCGTACAGAGCACTCCACATATCAGCAAATTCTACTAGAAGAAGCCAAATTGAAGAAGTAGAGCAGTTCAATTATTAAGGAAGCATGGTGACATCAAATTTGGGAACAGAAGTTGATGTTGACAGCAGAATAAATAAAGCTAGAGCTGCTTTAGAAACTCTATCAAACATATGGCAGTCAAATAATATAGCCCTACGTACAAAGCTAAAAATATTTGAAACAAACGTCAAATCAGTACTTCTATACGGCTGTGAAACATGGAAGGTAACCGCCATTATCACCAAAAAGTTGCAGACGTATATAAACCGTTGTCTACGCCACATCTTAAAGGTTCGTTGGCCGCAAATCATTACGAACACACACCTGTGACAAAAAACGAACCAAAAGATGATTGAGGTCGAGATCCGAGAGAGAAATGGCGATGGATCGGACATACCTTGAGGAAGCCAGAAGAAAACTTTGCAAGGCAATGTTTTAAGTGGAATCCACAAGGCAAAAATCGAAAAAAATTTATTTTATAAATTAATTTTATTTTTAAATATTTTTTAAAATTTATATATTTGTTTTAAAGATAATAGTTCAGTTCAGAACAGCTTATAGGTACTTGTAATTTACTGTTATGTATAATTTAAGTTATATTTAATTAAAAATAAAAATAATATTTATTTGTTGATTTTATTTTTGGCAAACCATAAGGAAATATTACAAATTTTTGTAAGTACATTTTATTGAAAATGAGGAAGAGTGTAGTAGAGTTGACTGCGTCGATTCTGGGATACCCATATGACCGTAATATCGACATTATAATATCATCCGGTTAATTACTTTTGCCAAAATGTTCCATACACAATTTCTGAGGCTTTCAGTTATGAACAAAAGAAAATGTGAAAATGTAAGTTGAAAGACAGATCTTTGGACCTCTTCCACTACACCGACTATATTTTTAAAGATTATTATTAAAGTTAACTACTATTGATTAAATTTCAATCATTTAGGGTTATTATGTGTAAAGTAATGCCCATGTGAAATATGAAGCTGGATTTCAATAGCGATGACGGCTATTGCATAAAAACTAATTTGTAAAATTTTCAAAATCCTAGCTCCTTTATTTTTTGAGCTATCGTGCGAACGGACGGACGGACATACACAGATCAATTTACTCCCTCCTTCAATATTTCACAAAAGTATTGGCAAATTTATTATAACCTTTGGTTTATAGTCATATGGGTATAAAAATTATTATTTAATACAATTGAAATTTAGTTTTTTTTATTAATATTTTAGAATTGATTATAATATGTAAATATATTAAATATTCAATTCGTTTTGTCAATATTATTGATTTACTAATTCTACAAATTAATAAAATACATAATATACATTATTAATAAAATAGATAACATAGATCATTGTTACAATTTTCAAATTCTATTATAATTATAAATTAAATATGTATAATGTTTTGTATACAATAATTTACAATCAAAGAATAATAAATAATAATTTAATTTTATAAAATTGAATTGAAAATTACAAATATGATAATATCGTTGACCTAAATAATTAATTGAAATGATTTGATTAAAATAATTGAATATTAATAGAAGCAGTAGCAAGAAATAAAGAAGAATGGAGACTTCAAGTTGAAGCCCTATGCTCCCTAGTGGAGTAACAGGAAAAAAAAAAAAAAAAAAAAAAAAAAAAATAATTGAATATTAATAATATTTATAAATTTGATTGATATTTATAAACAATAATTAATAATGTAATTTGTCAATAAAGAACGCCACATATTTTATAATAATTCATTACTTAATAGTAAATTATAACTAAATTTATTTAAATAAAAACAAGTGATGAAAAAAACTAAGAGTTTTTTTAAAAAGCACATTTCAATGTTTCATATTGGTGTAGTTAGCTTTCGGGTAAAAATGAGGGAGAGTGTAGTAGAGTAGAGTATGTCAACACTGGGATAGCCGTATTATCGCAATATACTGACAGATATACGGACATACATAACTAAATCGATTTAATTTTTCCTTTCCGATCCTTCCCCTTGAGACTATATCTTGAGACTACCACTTAACGTAGTGGCAAATTTTGTATACCCTTTGGACTTATAGTCATACGGATATAAAGAATGAAATAGACTATATATGAACAATCAGAAAATACAAAACTTATCGATTCTGATAAAAAATACCGTGTCCTTTATTTTTACAAAAAAAAAATTGTTTAGGAAAATTTTTGTAAAATTTCTGTAAAAATATTTCAAGTGGTTTCCAAATTGTGCCACTAGATACTGTGCAAGTCTCTATATAAATTAATAATCAGTTATTTCCCTTACTGTTCCAAATTGCAAAAACGCACGTTGTAATTTCATTAGATATATTCTAACATGGATTCAAAATTTTCAAATAACTTATAAAACTTAAAAAATGTATCTTTAAAGAATTTTACTAGATTCCAACATATTTTTCTTATACTTTCTTTTTTAACATATTTTAAAGACAATTTTTGCTCAATATTAATTTAATGCTTCTGAATATGATTTTAAAATCTTCTCGATTATTCTTATGTTCAAGAATTTCATTATCTCTATTAAAACATTTCTTTCCTATATACATACTATATGATATACATATGCTGTTATATATAGAACTACATCTCTTTACCGGAATGAAATTTCTATACATGGTTTATGTAACAATTTTAATATAAAAATTGTTAAACTATCGTAATATGTACATTTCACTCTTTATCCCCAAAAGGCATTTTCGAAAACTTCTTCTCACTTAACTGAAGTGTAAATTTATTCTCGTGTTTCCTTATATCATGGGAAGAAAAAATGTGCATGCACTATTGAAGAATTTTAGTAAAAGAAAAAATCAAATTTTATTAAAAGACCGCCTTATGCTCCGACAGGAGTGGCATTTATTGAAAATACGTGTATTGTAGAGTTTATAGTTGTATCTGTAATTTTATTTTTACTTGTAATTGTAATTCTCTAATTATTATTCGTGTTTTGAAATAAATGTAAAGGAAGAAAAAAAAAAAAAAAAAAAAATTTCATATTCTGTTTTTTTAAAATCATTTAATGTGTTTAGTAGTTCCAAGAGGGCTTTTGTGACCATGTGCTTATAATAACATCTAGAATAATAACTAAGAAATTGAGAAATAAGACGTACGAAATTAAGGAACAAATTTTAAAATGGATCAAATTAAGTATAAAATAAATACACAAACTTCATTTTGAATAAGAAGCTCTTTACCACAACTTTTTTTAAATTTAATAAGTTGTGGCTTAAAATATTCTTTCAAGTTTTTTCTTTCACTTCCAGCTTTCGATTAAATTTATCAAACGTTGAACCATAAAAATAAAATGACACTAAATGGATTACAATACTTGTATGTATTAGGAATAAAAATTTTAATCATATTTCACATTTTATTTGGTAGCAAAAAGGAAACTAAATAAAAAGTGGTAATCTTCTACTTATTCAATTTTTCTCATTTTAATATAATTTCCTATTTCCTTTAAAGAAATCCATCAGTTTTTAGCACATTTTCAAAAAATTTTGTAAAAATGTGCCTATATAGCTTCACTCTGTCCGTCCGTCCGTCCGTCCGTATGTTTACAAAAACTTTTACACCGTTTGAAATAGAGTAAAAAAATTTTAACCATGGGTAGTTTTTGCAAAAAAAATAATTTCGTAGAAGAATTTTTTTCTGTAGCCCCACCTGTTACGGGGCTACAGCCCCCCAAAGTTGGAAAAAGCCCTATATTTAAATTGTTATAACAAGAGTTCCGTTAGACATATTTTCAATCTGAATACGGCAATCAATAGCTGGTTTCATAAGCTTTATAAATATATAAAACAAAAATGTTTAGGGTTGCCATACGGTACAAAAATTTAACATTACACAAAACTCAATTTTTGCAAATATTGACCACACATATCTTCTGAACGGTTCAAGCTAGGGTCTTGAAATTTTAACAAAATTTAACAAAATTTTTTTGTCCAGGCCCATGTTTCGGGCTCGAAAATTGAAATTTTGCTAATTTTAAACACTTGTAACTTGAATACCTGTCCAAATTTTTTTTTAGTGATATACAAAATTCAAAGCTCTTTAATTAAATTTCAACATGTGTCAAAGGTTTTTCTTAATTTTCAAGGGTGACGAAGCTACAGCCCCTACAAATTCCAAAAAGGCCCTATATTTAAATTGATTTAACAAGAGTTCTGTTAGGTTTATTTTCAATCGAAAAACGGTAGAAGAGAGGTGCTTTTATAGGCTTTTCAAAAATATGTCGCTTAAATATATAGGGTTGCCATATGGTACTAAAATTTACCATTATATAAAACTCAATTTTTGCAAAATTTTTGGTCCCATATATCTCCTAAACGGTTTAAGATAGGGTCCTAAAATTTTGGGAGAAGTTAGATCTTCAAATATGATTAGGAGTCGGTGAACAAAATTTTTTTGTCAAGCCCCTTGTTTAGGAGCTATAAGGGCTCGAAAATTTAAATTTTGCTATTTTTAAGCACCTGTATTCAAGTTACCTGTCCAATTTTTTTTTTATTTATATGCAAAATTTAAAGGCATAACATTCTATTTTAACATATGTTAAAGGTTTTTCTTAAATTTAAAAGTGGTTCCTTAAATTGAAGAAAGTGTCTCTCAGTTTTACCCATTTTTGCTTAGATTGTATAATTCTAAGTAAAATTCCAAATTTTTGTGGAATTCACAATTTAATTCCCTGAACCTAAAAACATGGAGGGGGACGGAGGGTGGGGGAGGTAGATGAAGTTAGATCCTTGGCAACCTTTCCCATTGAAGGGCTATAAGAACTTTAAAATAAAAACTTTACTGTTAGCAGTAAATTTTATAAGTCAGCAGTAACTATTTCCAAGTAAATATTTCCAAAGTTAAACTCAGTATGTAATACAATATAATTTTGAAAATGTGCTTTTTTAAAACCCTTGGTTTTTTTTCATCACTTGTTTTTGTTCGACTTCAATCTGTTTTCTGACAACTTGAATTAAAACACGCATTGATTTACTTTCATTTAAAAATTTTTTTAAATGATTGAAGTCAAAATCAAAATTTTTCAAGAAAAAGTTATTTTAAAATTTGAAATTCGTAATAATTTTAATAACAACAATGGTCCAGATTTATTAATTTGATATTACTTAATCATATACGAAATGTGAAAGTTTACTCTATTTTCTTAGATGTAAAACACTTACATATTAAGTCTGGTTATTTTATATGTGAGCCCTTCCGATTCCGCGGTCCAATTTGGAAAAAAAACAATATTTTTTGGATTTTGATAAATTATTAGAACATGACATTTCAGAAACTCCATGAATCTAAACCTCATGATACTAGAATCAGTTTATAAAAGCTACTCTTCATGGGTGCCCATCAATAGTCAATGTATCAAATATAAATGAATTTCGGCGATTAAAACTCGAGATATCTTGAAAAGTCTGGTGCTTTCGTATGGAACCCTCCTAACATACATATACACATAATCACAAATGCGTTAGCAACTTTTGTTAAAACTGAACACATTTTATTATATTTTTAGCAAAGAACTTATAACCTTTTCTTCTAAATCAATGGAAAGCAAAGTGAACAATAAACAATTATATTTTCATATCTCTTATACTTGGAAAATATTTCATCAATATTTGTCAAATCAGACCATGGGTTCGGATTCTGAAAGTTTATGACCGAAACAAGACCAAACAAGCATATTTTCAAAATCAATAAAAATAGATTCTTCAAATTTTCAACAAAAGGGTTCCTTCTTATTCTCCCTGTGTTCCTAATTTAAGGACATTTGAAGTGATGGTTCGGGTATGCTTCTAAAATTGGCAATCAATTGGAACGGTTGGGAATGGTTGTACAGGAACCCCGTATTTCTCAATACATAAAAAGAATATTTTCAAAATTAATAACGCTAGAAAACTGAAAGTTAGTACGAGACAGTTCTTTCCTGTTCCATTATATTGCGATGATTGAATTTTCGATTATTTAGGTACCAATACATACTATCCAAGACTCAATATGCATATTTTCCAAATTGATAATGATAGAAAATTACAAGATTGTTCAATCCTCTATTTTTTAGATTGCTTAAAATTTGAGAGGAAGCTGTTGTTCGGAAAGGTACTTCAGGCCTCCTTAGACTTAACCACCATATCATCAGAATTAATAAAATTTGAAAATTGAAATTTGATACAATGCAGTTCTGTTCGGCTGGCTTAATGATATGACTTGAAATGCACATTCGTGTAACTATCAATTTAATTATTCATGTGCAGGGTATTACTAAGTCGGTTGCATCGATTTACTCTTGTTTCATTTCTTGTTGATCATATATTTAACTATTTAATATTTGTGAAAACTTGCTAAGGGTAGCTCTTTATTTTATCTATATTTGAAATTTCTTTAAAAATATTTTTCTGCATCCTAATTAAATCGACTTTGTATTATTTAATAGAATGTGTACTCGAAATTGCTTAACATATAATGTCTTCAGATGAAGAAGTTTCTAATTTATTATAAAAATTATTTTCATTACTATTAAAACTTTTTGAAATTCTAACTTGGGTATTTAAATTTAGTAAAAGTAAAATATTTAAAAATATTCAATTTGTTTTAGAAATTTTTAATTCACTTTAAACCTTTAATAAAACTTTTAAAAATTTAATTAACTTATTACTTTATTTTAAAAATTTCTTAAAAAAAAATAAATTGAGTTCTATCACCTTTATTTTTAGGAATAAATCAAATTTTAAAATTCAGTAGGCAAAGCATACTTCCCACTTATCAGATAAAATTCTTTAATTTTTTAAAATGTGCATCAAGGGATAAAATTATAAAAAAAGAAATAAAAATTGGTTTCAAATACTAAAAATAAAAAAAAAAATTTATAAAAAAATGTCATAAAATTTCAACATATTTATCCGGTTTGATCTTTTATATTTCTAATATGTTTGTATTTGTGTTTTCCAATAGCAGAAAATAAAAACAAATTAAATCTAAATATAACATTAGTATAGCAATAAAACTTTTATTTGTCTGTTTTTTTTTTTCCCCCCAGAATGACATTTGAAATGGAAATATAGAATCAGCTGCGGTATTTTTATACCAAAATGACAGGATTTAACGATGAATACTGTAAAATATTTAAAAGGAGGCGAAATAAAAAACAACAACATAAGGAACAAATTCTATCAAATCTTTTGAGATATGTTTGGCTTTTCAAGCTAAAAATTTTTTAACAGATTTGGTTAAAAAATTAGAAATTCCATTATCTGGCGGAAATATTTGAAATTAGACTTTTTCCAAATGTTGGTTTAAATATTGTCACTATAATATAAAATGTTCTATTTTAGTAGTTCACATAAAACTTGTTTTTAAAAGATTCTACAACAAAAAAAAAAATATTTTTCAAATCCTTTTGCATTCTGGACATTGTTAATCAAGTTGCTAACATTATTCTGTTTTGATTCGATTTTGATTGTAGATACAAAGAGATGAAAGAAGTACTCGTATAAAACATTGTTTATATTAACAATTTGATTTCAAAAAATATTCGAAGATAAGAACTTTTAATATTCTTAGGATTTTATGGTTTTCAAAAAAAATCAAAAGATAATTAAATTTTTTAATGGAAATAGTTGCTAGTATTTTAGAAATGCCTAAAAATAGGAGAACTTATTAGAGTTTTTCTACCTATATTTAAATTAAAATAAGTTTAAGCTATTAAAAAATTTCAAATAAAAACTTAATCTGCAATATATGAATACGGATACAGATTAAGAGTAATATACATACACTAATAAGTTCAATCAGAAATAGTTATATCGTCCCCTGAATTCTCTTTTGCTCCATACGCCACTTTTTGACTTAGGAGTGGTTCTATAGGTTTTAAAACAATCTATTTCTAATGCTGTTATCAGAATTTTCCTATCTGCTTTAGTTTCCGAGATATACAGTGTGCATTTTGCTCCATAAGACACATTATTTTGATTTTGTAGTGCTTATTTGCTATTTGTGTACAGTTACACATAATATTCACATACACATTGTGATTTGTGAATATTAATTTTATTATTTAACCCTCGGTTTCTGCCCTCTATTTACGTTACGTAGTTACTATCCAGGGGTGGAAAACACCCCATACATTCAAATGCGTATTTGAACTGCTATAACATAAATATTTTAAGGCATTTTTTTCCAGAATAAATCAGTAAAAATTCTACAAATTTAGATATATAAACTTTATTTTATTAAAAACTAAATAAATAAATCTATATCTATATATATAAAAATGAAAGTTTGTTTGTTTGTTTGTTTAGAGGTTTTTGGGTACGGAAAGAAATCGTGGCCCAAAAATTTTGCTCTAACGGACCGGCAAGTTGGGGCTGTGGTGCAATTATTTAAACTTCTTTGTTCTAAAATGAAAACGGTTTGACCGATTGACTTCAAATTTTGTATACGCGATGCTCTTTGAGGATTGAGTAGACGCTATTAACAGTTTTGGAATTTGTTAACCCATGTCGGGCCGACGGGTGGTCAAAAAAAATGTTGGGTCCAAGTTTTGTCCGATTTTATGAAATTCAGCTTTGGCTTAAAAGCAAACCCCAAAAAAAATTTTGGTGAGTTCCATTAACCCATTGCGGCCCAACAGCTTTTTATAGGTTTTTTCAATACTTTACTCTAAATTCGAAACGGTTTGACCGATTGACTTCAAATTTTGTATACGTGATGCTCTTTGAGAATTGAGTAGACGCTATTAACAGTTTTGGAATTTGTTAACCCATGTCGGACCGACGGGTGGTCAAAAAAAATTTTGGGTCCAAATTTTGTCCGATTATACGAAATTCTGCTTTGGCTTTAAAGAAAGCCCCAAAAAAATTTTTATTGTATTGCATTAACCCATTGGGGCCCAACAGCTTTTTATAGGTTTTTTCAATACTTAATTCTAAATTAAAAACGGTTTGACCGATTTTCTTCAAATTTTGTATACGTGCTCCCCTATGAGAATTGAGTTGACAATATAAATAGTTTTGGAATTTGTTAACCCATGTCGGCCTGACGGTTGGTCAAAATAATTTTGGAAGCTAATATTGTCAAAATTTGCGAAGTTCTGCTTTGGCTAAAAAGAAAGCCTCAAAAAAATTTTGTTGAGTGATTTGGAAGCAAATTACGTCAAATTTTTGGAAAGTACTGCTTTGAATTACAGAAAGTTTCAAAAAATCCTAGGATAATCCTAGAAAAATCGTTTTAAAAAGATTGCTTTCATACATTTTAAAATTTACATGTGTAAACCTGTGTAATTTTTGTGTTAACTTTTTGCAGTAACATCAACTTCAATTAAATCTCCATTGAGAGGCGCAGCAACGCGCACCGGGTACTAGCTAGTATATAATAAAAACAAAAAATACTCCACTTAATAAGAAATTAAAGAAAATTAAAATTAATTTTTTTTTTAATTATCACAAAATCTATAATTTTCATGCCACGTTCTTGCATTTGGTTGTTTTTGAAAGCTGAAATATAAGAAATAAAAGTTTATAAACAAAATTTTTTTCAGGAGGAACAATTTTTTAGAGAAAAATTTTGTTACATTAATGTAATTTATCTCACCAGTTTTCAGTATTAAAAAAAAAAATTCCAAAAACAAATTTATGATATTGCCGCCAAATTGTAACAATTCACACAAATTGATTTTGTACGATTTTGTAGCTATGGCAATTCAAATATTTATTATTTTATTTTATTTTTAATATTTTCTTCTTTAACTAGTTTGACTTGATTTTAATTCAAAAATTTATTCTTTTTAATTGAAATTTTACAAATTTAATCTGTGAGTTCAAAATTTAAATACTTTTATATTATACTAGTAAAAAAGCCTGTCGGACGACAGGTATAATTTTAATTTCTCTTTTTATATATTCTTTTTTCCTGCTATTGCGCTACTGAATCAATAAAAGGAAATTCGTTACCTAAAGAACATTAAGTTAACATTATAATAGTTTGTTTTAGTTTTGTAAGTGATAATAAAATAGAAGTATACATACTAAAGTGTAAAAAATTTCTTTATACGTTTTTATTAAAATTTTCTGTATCTACTTGTTAACAGATTTCTCATACGTTTTGATTTTTTTTTTTCTGTTCATAATTTACATTTTATAAGTTTAATTTTTTCTTTCTCTTTTGTATGTAAGTATTTGTAATTAGAAGTATGTTACATATTATATTTAATCAAAAATTTATTATTTTTTTACTGAATTATTTTAATTCTGAATTTTAAATATTTCAGTATAAGTACCAAAGGAATTTTTGGCATAATATGTCTAATTTATTGAGTCATACCTCCACGAAGGACTTCTTTCATATCGCCAAATATACTATACCCTAAAAAAGTGTACATAAAATAGCACGAAAGTAAATTTATTAAAAACTTTTATAAATTGTAAATGTTAAAAATTGTTGAAAGAAAATTTCGTTGTTATTATGTGGTAAATTAATGAATAAAACACATAAACTTACAACAAAAGTATAGAGTAGGTACCCTTTTTTCCCTAGTGTAAAATCATAGGTCCATTAAAGTTTTGGTACTTTACTTTGTGGTAGATATTGGTACCTAGATAGATAACTTTTTTTGATGTTTAAAAATGAAATTGTGTGGAAAAACCTTGGTTTCTTCGCTATCTTTTAAGGAATATTGGTATTGTAGTTCCTCTTACAACATTTTATTTTGTTTAAACTTATACATTAAGAAGTTTTGAGGAAGAAACGTGATTCCGATGAAAAAAAACAACCATGGATAGTATTCGTAATTTCTAGGTTGAATTTCAATTTTTTTTCCAGAAAAAAAAGAAAAATTTTTTTAATTATATTAAATTAAAGCTAATTTAGAAAATTAAAATTTTATTTGCTATAGGTACAAAGATTTTATAAAAATAAAAAGTTTAAAATTAATTTGATTTATTTAATTTGTGAAATTTTTTTGAATTTAAAAATATGTAAAAAAATTCTAGTTTAAATTAATATATTTGTCTAGAATGAGGTGTAACAAACGCATTCAATTAAATGTGTTTTGTTGGATGTGTTTAATTATAAAAAAATAAAATATTAAGGTTTTGTTGAATGTGTTTTATTTTAGAAAATAAAATATCATAAATTATCAGGCCAAAAAATATTTTATTTATTTTTAATAAAAAAAAAAACAAAAACAAAAATAAATAAAATTTTATTATGAATTTAAATTATTTTAAATTTATGAATTAGTTCATTTACGTTTTTAAAACTCACAGAACATTTACTGGAAATTTTATATAAATAGTAAAACATTTTGTAAATAAAAATCAAGAAGACTATGCTTTACAAGAAAATTGTGTTTTAAGTCTTAATTATTTTCAATGAAAATCTGAAATAACCAATGGACGCTTTGTTGCATTGCTTTTTTTAAAAGCAAATAAACCAAGCAATGCAATCAAAGTATTTTCAAAGTTACCTCAAAGTTCCCTCCTCTCTCTCTAATCCCTGCATCTTTCCATCATAATTCGTTTTAATTATTTTTTCTATTTAAAAAAAGTTAAAAATGGAAAAAAAAATTGGTGTAGTGGTTCGCAAAGTGGGGTGTACAATAACAATACTTGAGTTCGATGCACCCAGCAGTCACAACCATAGAAGCCAAACAAATATATTTTCTCAACTTAATTCGGTATATTAAAAAAAGTTCCAAATAAAGTTTATAATTCAAAATTTATAAATAAAGCAAAAACTCAATTCAAAAATCAACATTTAATACAATTTTACGTAAATATAAATAGGTACATTTTAGCATGTTGGATAGGTACATTATAGAATGTTAGCAACAAACAAATATTTCGATTTGAATCTAAGCAATGGTTGTAAAAACTATGTATAGCAATATTTTTTAAAAATATGTATACAAAACATTAATAGATGGAGAAATAGATCATTGTTGAAACAAAATAAACCTATAAAAAAATTTAAAATCTTTTATTAATTTATTTAATTTAAGCATTTAAATAAAAAAGTAAGCATTTAAATAAAAAAGAAATATTAATTGAAATTTAAAAAAAATTTGACCAAGAAGAGACTTGAACACGTAACTTATTCATCTTCAAGTTTTTAAGATACAAAAAAAAAATTATTTGAGTCATTTGTTTTTTTTTGTGTATCTATTCCTAGAATCGAAGCCTAATGTGCGTTATATAAAAAGTAACGGTTGCGTTTTCATTTAAGAATATGGTATTGATATACAATATATGTCTATATATAAAATGAAATTAGAAATAGTTCTTAATTAGAAAAAGTTCTTCTTTCAATTGACCTTCTGTCATTCTGTGACGAGCCTGCAGCTAGTATATTATATTCTAACGCACCATATTAAATACCTTATATTTATTATTATTAATTTAATATTTAATCTATCTATATATATAAAAGCGAAAGTTTGTTTGTTTGTTAGTTTGTATGTAGCGAATAGACTCCTAAGCTGCCCAGCCGATTTTCATGAAAATTTGTATATAGAGGTTTTTGGGTACGGAAAGAAATCGTGGCCCAAAAATTTTGCAAGTATTTGGTGGTGCAAGTATTTAAACTTCTTTGTTCTAAAACGGTTTGACCGATTGACTTCAAATTTTGTATGCGTGATGCTCTTTGAGAATTGAGTTGACACTATTAACAGTTTTGGAATTTGTTAACCCATGTCGGGACGATGGTTGGTCAAAAAAAATTATGGGTCCAAATTTTGTCCGATTTTATGAAATTCTGCTTTGGCTAAAAAGAAAGCCCACAAAAAAATTTTATTGAGTTGCATTAACCCATTGGGGCCTCTTTATAGCGCGTTTAGAAACGATTTGACCGGTTGACCTCAAGTTTTATATGTGTGAAGCAACTTGAAAATGGAGTAGAGTCTGCTAACAGTCGGTCCTACGATTGGTCAAAAAATTTTTTTTTGGGTAAATTACGTCAAATTTTGGAAAGTAGTTTTGTACTGCTTTGAATTACAGAAAGTTTCAAAAATTATTAGAATAATCCTAGATAAATCATTTTAAAAAGATTGCTTACATATGTTTTTTTACATACGTAAACCGTGTGTAATTAGTTTCTGTTAACTTTTTGCAGTAACATCAACTTCAATTAAACCTCTATTGAGAGGCGCAGCAACGTACACCGGGTATTAGCTAGTACTATATAATGTATAGTGAATTATACTACAACAATACATAATACGATTACTTTATTATTTAAAAGTATTATACCTACGAACACATAGGAAGCTCATATAGGCATTTAAAATATAAACTATTGCTTAGGATTTGGTTGAAATTAGAGACAAAAGAATTAATAAGTGATGAAAAAAACCAAGGGTTTTTAAAAAAGCACATTTTCAAAATTATATACGGGTTCTAACTGAGTATTTTATCATTTATTTTTAGAAAAATATACATAAAAATAAATTATAATACGAGTTTTATAATTTAGTTATTTCATCAATTCATTAATAATTATGAATAGTGAAATCAATACTTAGAATATAATTTAATGCACTCAAGAAAACCTGTTAACAAGTGTGAAATATAATGTTGGAGCTTCAATGTAAACATTTAATTTTCAAATTATGTTACACTGGTGAATAAGTTACTGATTTATAAAAACATAAAAATTTTAATTCTTTAGTTCTAATATGCGTTCAATTGGGAAGGCTCCTAAAACTTTTACTAAGCAAACTTGTGAAGATTTTTGAGAATCTACCTACCTCCCCGTCTACCCCCAATTTTCCATTTTTTAGGTTCTAGGAATTAAATTGTGAATTCCACTAAAATTTTGAATTTTATTGAGAATTTTACTATCCAAGCTAAAATGGTTAAAATTAAGAGACACTTTCTTCAATTTAACGAACCAATTTTAAATTTACGGAAAACCTTAAACATGTGTTGAAATATGCAGCTTTAAATTTTGTATATTACTAAAAAAAATTTGGACAGATCAAGTTACAGGTGTTTAAAAATTGCAAAATTTTCAATTCTTAAAATATTAAAAAAATACGAAAAAAAGGTTAAATGATTGAACGAAACACAAAAATAGAAATTCGAGTAGCTATTTTATTTTAAAATAAAATGTTTAAATTTTTTCTTTTAGCTTTTACAGGCCATAGTGTTGGAAGATAGCAGGATTTGTTTTTTAAAATGGGTTTGTACTACAATATTAGAATATAATTTTGAAATAATTTAAAATATCAGAATTATATCATCTACCAATATATGAAATGGACCTAAATAATTAAAGCCAGAGATAACTAATTAGATAGTAAACTAAACTTTAACTTTTTCCCATCCATATTATTTGAAATTAAATATTTAACTTTCTTTGAAACGCATAACATACTTACTAAAGGAATTTGCATAACATATCTACTTACATCGCAAATTGAAAAACCAGTAAAGCCAATATAGAAAAAAACAATTTAATTTGCACTAAATATAATAATAATATAATAATATTACTAAATTTTTTTTTAACAAATTATTATCTATATTTAAAAAAAAAAATAAAATCACACGTACACGCCGAGCGATAATAATTTTAAAACCAAAAAATTGTCACAAAGAAAAACAGTCTTATTTCTTTTTCGACAATCACAAACAAAAATATTGAAAATTAAACCTATATAGCGAACCCCTAAAAAAAAATTTTTTGAAAGGCTCGCAAAGTATAGAGCATAAAAGTAAAAAAAATTGGCTCGCTCTTCGTGAGCAACATTAAGAACAACAAGTATCGCCCTTTGCTCGAAATTCGAGCTTTTTGTGCTTTAAATTTACATAAAAAATCTGTTTTGTGTAATTTATATTAGACTAATATTACACGAAACTAATTTTTTTTCCTATACATAATAAAATGTATGGCAACAATGTTGTCAACTTTTCTTGTGTTTGAAATTTGCTTATAAAAAAAATTTATAATTTTTTCAATTATAAAAACGTTTTTAAGTATTTTTGAATTTTATTCCTGTAGTTTAACGCGCTATAAAGAGAGTATAATTTTGTACACCTATTACACAAAAAAAGCGATTTACATTCTAAATATAAATAGTGTTCTAATATATAATGTTCTGAAAATTTGATGATTTTTCTACACAAATATATATGTATACATATTTACTAAAGTCAAGTAGCCAAAATTCGAATTAATGCTGTCCTACATATAGAAAACTGTACGATTTGAACTATGTTGTATGTATTCTGTATCCTAATTAAAAAGCTTATTCATAGAACATAATATGTACAACAAAATTTAACATACCTATCATAATTCATAAGTAAATAAGTTAAGTACTTAGTATTATATTATATTGAAGCTGCCAAAATACAAAATAATAGTTAAGTTGACAGAAGTCGAAATTTTTTTTAAAATCACAATTTTAAGATTTATAACATATCTACAAAGATATTAAAAAAAAATAACTAATCACTTAAAAAATTAATAAATTTTTCCTCCCCTTATTCCATTTTTAAATAGGCAAATAAGCACTACATTTCAATAATAAAATCTGAAATTTTTACTACAAATGTATGTACATATACAAAAAATGGTTCTGAATTCTTTACTTTACTTTATGATATACCTATTTGTTTTACAGCTACACCTCACCACCTCTTGAAAAAGAGTAGATGAATGGAGTAGATGATTAAATATTTATTATATCTAAATTAAAGCATACGGATACGACATACAATTTTTATACGGCAGTACGTCAATATGTCTATCTATATATCAGTAAATTGATACGCGCGTACACACAAAAATATTTATTTGAATGTTTAAATTTAGTACAAAAAATTTTATGAATCTATCTATCTATCTATCTATCTATATATATAAAAATGAAAGTTTGTTTGTTTGTTTGTATGTTTGTTTGTAGCGAATAGACTCCTAAACTGCCCAGCCGATTTTCATGAAAATTTGTATATAGGGGTTTTTGGGTACGGAAGGAAATCGTGGCCCAAAAATTTTGCTCTAACGGACCGCCAAGTTGGGGCTGTGGTGCACGTATTTAAACTTCTTTGTTCTAAAATGAAAACGTTTTGACCGATTGACTTCAAATTTTGTATACGTGATGCTCTTTGAGAATTGAGTAGACGCTATTAACAGTTTTGGAATTTGTTAACCCATGTCGGGCCGACGGGTGGTCAAAAAAAATTTTGGGTCCAAATTTTGTCCGATTTTATGAAATTCAGCTTTGGCTTAAAAGCAAACCCCAAAAAAAATTTTGGTGAGTTCCATTAACCCATTGCGGCCCAACAGCTTTTTATAGGTTTTTTCAATACTTTACTCTAAATTCGAAACGGTTTGACCGATTGACTTCAAATTTTGTATACGTGATGCTCTTTGAGAATTGAGTAGACGCTATTAACAGTTTTGGAATTTGTTAACCCATGTCGGGCCGACGGGTGGTCAAAAAAAAATTTGGGTTCAAATTTTGTCCGATTTTATGAAATTCTGCTTTGGCTAAAAAGAAAACCCACAAAAAAATTTTATTGACTTGCATTAACCCATTAGGGCCCAACAGCTTTTTATAGGTTTTTTCAATACCTAACTCTAAATTAAAAACGGTTTGACCGATTTTCTTCAAATTTTGTATAGGTGCTCCCCTGTGAGAATTGAGTTGACACTATTAACAGATGTGGAATTTGTTAACCCATGTCGGCCCGACGGTTGGTCAAAATAATTTTGGAAGCTAATATTGTCAAAATTTGCGAAGTACTGCTTTGGCTAAAAAGAAAGCCTCAAAAAAATTTTGTTGAGTGATTTGGAAGCAAATTACGTCCAATTTTGCGCAATACTGCTTTGCCCAAAGAGAAAGTGTAGTTCCGTTAACCCAGTGGGCACAGTTGCTTTTAATAGAAACGATTTGACCGATTGACCTCAAATTTTATATGTGTGAAGCAACTTGAAAATGGAGTTGAGACTGTTAACAGTCGGTCCTACGATTGGTCAAAAAAATTTTTTTGGAAGTAATTTACGTCAAATTTTTGGAAAGTAGTTTGTATTGCTTTGAATTACAGAAAGTTTCAAAAAATCCTAGGATAATCCTAGAAAATTCGTTTTAGAAGAAAGCCTAAAAGAAAGTTCTAAAAGAAAGCCTCAAAAGAATTTTGTTGAGTTCCATTAACCCATTGCGGCCCAACAGCTTTTTATAAAGTTTTTGGTTACTTTACTTTAAATTAGAAACGGTTTAACCGATTGTCTTCAAATTTTGTATATGTGTTCCGCTTTGATAATGAAATTAACTCTTTTAACAGACTTGCAATTGGTTAACCCATGCCGGCCCGACGATTGACAAAAAAAAGATTTGAAAGCAAATTACGTCCAATTTTGCGCAATACTGCTTTGCTTAAAGAGAAAGTGTAGTTTCGTTAACACAATGGGGCACAGTGGCTTTTAATAGATTTTTGCGTTACTTAACTCTAAATTAGAAACGATTTGACCGGTTGACCTCAAATTTTCTATGTGTGAAGCAACTTGAAAATGGAATTGAGTCTGTTAACAGGCGGTCCTACGATTGATCAAAAAAAATTTTTTGGAAGTAAATTACGTCAAATTTTGGAAAGTAGTTTGTACTGCTTTGAATTACAGAAAGTTTTAAAAATTACTAGAATAATCCTAGAAAAATCGTTTTAAAAAGATTGCTTTCATACATTTTAAAATTTACATGTGTAAACCGTGTGTAATTTTTGTGTTAACTTTTTGCAGTAACATCAATTTCAATTAAACCTCCATTGACAGGCGCAGCAACGCGCATCGGGTATTAGCTAGTTTCATATAATAGGTATATTTTGAATTTTTTTCCATATAAAATATTTTTTAAAACATAATCTTAGAAATATAAGAAAAACCAAAAACCATTATTGTCAATTTGTAAATTTTAAAAATCCGATTGCAGTACATCGCGTTACGCCCATTTTGGTTGCTCTCATGTAAATTCGTAGGTACATGTAATTTAATTGTAAATTTTTTGACAGTAACAGAAATTATACGTCAACTTTTATTTAAGTTGAAGATTATCTTTTAGTTTTTTTTTTGCGAACATATTATAGGTATTTTCAATTATTTTGAATGTATGTTTTTCTAAAAAAAAAATATTATTTTATTTTATTTTGAAAACTTAATCCTAGCAACATCAGAAAAAACAATTACAATATTTTTGTATGCTTTGTCAAATTTTAAAATTTTAAATTCCGAAGTACAGTCCATAACATACCTACTTATTTCAAAATTTTTTGACAGAAACTGCACGCCGTACGCATTTATTCTGGTTGATCCCTAAAGAACACATAATTTTTCTTAAGAAATATAATTTTTTTTTTTTCTGCATACATATTGGTATTTCAATTATAATTTGAATTATTTTGAATATAATGTAATGTATTTTTTAAAAAAATATATAGGTATTTTTAAAAACAATATTATTTTAAAATATTTTATTTTTGGAACAATAAGAAAAACTTACTTTCTTATATGTTTTGTCAATGTTTAAATTTTAAAAATTCGAGATACAGTAAGCAATTCTCATGTAATATAATGTACTTAACTACTAATTTACAACTTTTTGTTAGCAATTATACACCATAAGCGTTGATTTTGGTTAGGCCCTAAGGAATAAATCATTTAAATTACAAATTATTTTTTTAAGAAAGATTTTTAATTTTTTACAAACATATTTTATAACAACTTTTGTTATACAGCTCTCAAACGTAATGGCAACTACAGAATATATTTTAAAAGTGGGTTATTTTATTATTACAAAAAACTTCACAAAAAAAGTAACAACAATATACGAGTTATTTATAGTATTGTATTTTTTTTTATACATACAGTAAAGCTCACTTATAACAACCATGAAGAGACCGAAAAAATTCGTCGTAATAAACAAATGTCGTTTTAAAAGAATGCTGTGAATTTTGAAAAATTAGTATAAGAATTGAACATTGTAGAATGTGCTAATTCTAGAATGGGCACTTTGAACTCATTTGCTAGATTTTTATTTGATGTGTTAGCCTCACCCCTATGTATACTGCTTTTTCTTTTAATGAAATTTTTTTGCATTTTTGATGCGTTATTATGATTATACCCGTGCATACATACATATATGACATCGGGTATATTAAAATTGCTCCTCCGTTTGTAACGCATCGATCTAGAAGAGCTAGATATAGTGTCAAGGGCTCAGAATCGAAAAATGAGTCGATCTAGCTATGTGTGTCTGTCTGTCCGTCCGTCCGTCTGTGTGTCAGCACGATAACTCAAAAACTAAAAGAGCTACAGTTTTGAAATTTTCACAAAATATTTTTCAATCAATTTCTAGGTTCTCTATTTTTTTTGGTTAAGATCGGACCAAAACTTCGGGTAGCTCTCGAACAACTAACTTTTTTAACTCCAATATTTTCATATAAAAATTTGAAATTTTGCTATGCATCTTGTATTTAACATGAAATTATATGAATTTTGTTTTTTTTGTTGTTTTGTTTTGTTGTTTTTGTTTTTTTTTTGTAGATAACGATTTCGAGCTACGATTTCATATGATTTAAATGATGCGTAGTTTATTTAAGATAAGCAAAAAAGAACACAAAGATTTTTTTTAAGTAAATGGCTTATTGATATTGATAGATATAATCATTATGAATATGATGATTATTATCTGTCATGATGATCATTATATGAATATGATCATATGAAGCTTATTTTGCTTAAGTTTAATATATTCGTGAATTAAAAATTAATTAAAAGAGATAGAATTGAAAAATTAGAGCTAGAGTTTTGAAATTCACACAAAACATTTTTTGGACATTTTTAAGGTTCCCTATTCTTTTTGGTTAAAACCATTGAAAATTGATTATACTACGAGGATGAAAGTTACACACTGTTAGTTATATAATGAATCGAGCACTTATATGAAGTTTCAAAATGTTACGGCCCCATTTTCGGGGGGCTGCCATACAACTTCTTTGCACCAATATGAATTTCTTTAAAACTAATTATACTACGAGGATGAAAATTTTACACGATTAGTTATATAATGAATCGAGCACTTATATGGAATTTCAAAATGTTACGGCCCCATTTTCGGGCAGCTGCCATGCCAAGTTGTCAATTCGATAACTGTGAATCTAATGAAGCTACGAGGTCAAAATTTAAACTGAGCAGGTAAAATAAAAGGGCAAGTTAGTTGGCAAAGTTGGACATCACCCGGACCAAGTTTTAGGGTTTTTTTTTGTGTCCAACCAAAAATTATGGTACCTATAATGAATTAAAAATGTAATTTTTATATAATATGTTGTTATTTTTTTTTTAAGCAAAACTTATGATAATATGTTATATACTTTTTGATATTTTTTTTTGTAATATTTATAATAGCATAAGGGAAATAAATAACGGTTAGTGGGTATGCACGGGTATCTAAAAGTTGACAAGGGCAACTATAATCTTCCACGTTTTTTTTTATATTCAAAAATATATATAAAACGAGGAAGGTTATAGTTACCCTTGTCAACTTTTAGATACCCGTGCATACCCACTATGATGCATACATTAAAATAAACTGTTATTTATTCTTTTACTTTTAGTACCCTTAAGCTAGTATATATATTACAAAAAAAAATTTAAAAAAGTAAAATATATAAAAAAAATTTAACTCATCATCCCATAATTTTTGCTTAGAAAAAATAAGAAAAAATAAAAAAAAACAAAATCAAAAAAAAATAAAACAATTTAATTCATTATCCCATAATTTTTACTTAAAAAAACAAAACAAAAAAAATAAAAAAAAAAAAAAAAATTCGCCAAAGCTAAAAGTTGGTCCGAGTGATGTCCAACTTTGTCAAGTAACTTGCCCTGTTACTTTACCGGCCCAATTTTAATTTTAACCTCGTAACTTCATTAGATTCATTGTTATTGGATTGAAAACATTGTATAGCAGCTGCCCGGAAACGGGGCCGTAATATTTTGAAACTTCATATAAGTGCTCGATTCATTATATAACTTACCGAATGTAATTTTCATCTTCTTAGTATAATTAGTTTTGAAGAAATTCATGTTGGTGCAAAGAAGTTGTATGGCAGCCTCCCGAAAATGGGGCCGTAACATTTTGAAACTTCATATAAGTGCCGGAGTCATTACAAAACTAACCGTGTGTAATTTTCATCCTCGTAATATTATTAGTTTTGAAGACATTCATATTGGTGCAAAGAAGTTGTATGGCAGCCCCCCGAAAATGGAGTCGTAACATTTTGAAACTTCATCGACACTATATCTAGCTCGTCTAGATCGATGCGTTACAAACGGAGGAGCAATTTTAATATACCCGATGTCATATATGTATGCACGGGTATAAATACTAAAATAATCACAAAGCAACATTATTAAATATAATAAGTTTAAATAAAAGAAATATGAATGTAATAAACAACTTACATTTTTAGGTAAAATTTAATTCATTGGTAAAAAGTGTTACGTTTATTATATTTAAAATTGAACAGAGTTCGTTATAAATGAAAACTACTGTATAAACCAAATGTATTGCTTTCATTTCGAACAGAATTCATTTTTTTTAAGAAATTAAGATCTTTATCTTAATAAAAATAAAAAAATGAAAAATAAAAAAACAAAATCAAAACAAAAATTTAAAAAAAATTTAAATCTCCTTGTTCATTGAACATTTGAACTAAACAAAAACAAGTGATGAAAAAACCAAGGGTTTTTAAAAAAGCACATTTTCAAAATAATATGGTGTTTCATACTGAGTATTTTATCGGAATATAATGTTGAAGCTTCAATTTTAACGTTTAATAAACGAAATATATACGTTGGTGAATAAGTTACTACTTACTTATAGAAACAGTAAATTTTTTAATTTTTAAGTCCTAATAGGCCCTCAATAGGGGAAGGTTGCCCTATTTCTCAAAGATCTAATCCTCACTACTCCCCTTCCCCCAAACTTTTTTTGGGGACCCGTTACGGGGGCTGCAGCTCCGTAACGGGTGGGGCTACAGAAAAAAATTCTTCTACGAAACTATTTTTTTTTTGTAATACCTACTCTTGGTTAAAATTTCTTTTTTCTATTTCAAACGATGTAAAAGTTTTTGTAAACATACGGACAGACGGACAGACGGACGGACAGAGAGAAACTATATAGGCACATTTTTACAAAATTTTTTGAAAATGTGTTAAAAAGAAAGACATAAGTCGGCGCATATAATAGTTTGATTGAGCTGCGAGTTACAACCGAAAATTAATTACTTTTACCCAGAAAGTCGGCGCATAATATTAGAGTCATAAACCTTAACTTTAACAGCGTGACCGTTAAATTCAAATTTACGCTAAATTAAAGACGGGTTTTCACCTGAAAAAATTTTTCTCTCAATATTCTAAAAAAAAATATTATTGTCCTATGAAAAGAAAAAAAAACCTTTCTTTTGGTTGTTGTTTCATTAAAATTGTTGAAATAGTTTGTCCTAAAAAGGGATGTTTATATTTGTATGGGAAAAAATAAGCCGATTAAATATTATGACAAGATATGACTCGCTTTTTGAGAGCAGAACATAAAAATAAAAAAAAATAATAAAACTGTAGAAGAGCTGTTTATGATGATCTTGTAAACGAACTCTTGAGAGTTACACAAAAATTTTTATTTGCATTGCTCGATACGAGCAGTCCTTTGAAATTTTTTGTTAATAAATTGTATATACCGAGCACTGTATGAGAGCTCATGAGCGATAAAATCAAACCTTGCTAAAAACATAACCTAAAAATAGGTTCAAATGTTTTAAAGTTAATTAACTTGAAACATTTTGGGCTAGATATAATGATAAAACGAATACACTAAATTATTATATTATAGTGCATCAAAAGTATATAAATTATACAGGGTGTCCCAGACTCAAGTATTTGGGGCAGAGATATGAAGAATAGAATCAGTTCAAACAGAAAAATCCCATTAATTTCAAACCCATTAATTCAAAATTTCTTATAAAATATTAATGAAAAAATAAATAGATAAAAAAAAAATTCATAATTTTTCTGTTTGAACTGATTCTATTCTTCATATCTCAAAAACGGTTAGAGATAGAGAAAAAGTTATTATGTACTAATTATAGGGCTTGAAAAGCTGTCTCGAAATATGCTATAAAAAGGACCCCAAATAACGGGTGCTTTAAAAGAAAATTGAGTTTGAAACATATTTTTTTCATTTTAAATCATTTTGAACCTTCATAACTTTGTAACTGTTGGGTATATGGGGATCATTAGTACACAAAATACATGATAGCTGATAGCTTACTCTACAAAATGAATTTTTTTTTATCTCTCTACAGGAAGCTGTTCAAAAGTTATTGATTTTTTTATGAAAAGTCTCCTTAAATCTTTAATCCCTCATATCTCGAAAAGGGTCCACAATAGACCCCCCCTCCGATACAATTTTTTCAATCACTGAGTGCAGTGCGCGTACTTTAGTCAGGGCCACCCTGTATATATTTACTATAATATAATACAATGTATTATATATCATAGTGTATCAATTTTTAGTGTGCTAAACCTACTATTATAATATAGCATATTCAAATCAAACGAGGAAGAGTGTAGTAGAGTAGACTGTGTCAATTCTGGGATACCCGTATGACCGTAACATATACATTATATCATCCGGTTAATTACTTTTGGCAAAATTTCAAACCCCCAGCTTCATTAGGTGGAGAGTAATGCTCATTTAGAAGAAGAAGTTGTATGGCAGCTAGCCGAAGCCATGGACCAAAATGGCTGGAATTAAATAGCGATGACGGCTATTGCAAAAAACGAATTGGCAAAAATTTCAAGATCCTAGCTTATCGAGACCCGAGTTATCGTGTGGACGGACGGACATACATAGCTAAATCGATTTATTTTTCGATTCTGATCCGATCCATACACTTGAGTCTATATCTACCCCCCTCCTTCTCTGCGTCACAAACGTAATGGCAAATTTATTATACCCTTTGACTATATAGTCATACGGGTTTAATTATACCTGTTGCAAATTTTTAAAATTTTTGCACAGGAGGTTTCATTCAGTTTTAAAATGCTATATACTAAAAGGTCATGCACTTGTATTCTTCTGAAAGATAAATTTGGGGGAGTTCAATTTTATATTGAAAATTTCAGCACATCTTCGACAGATTTCAACAGTAAATATTTAATTAATTACTTTATTATCTATTGTATATGTTGTAATTGAACATAAAGGGTCATTAATATTATAATGATATTTAACTAATATAAAAACATTAATTATTTTGGAATACTTCAATAATAATAATTCTATATTAAATTGTTACCAAATATAAAAATTTTATTGAAATAAAAATTAATTAATTTTTAATTAAATATATAAAAATATCAAAAGTAAACATAACTGATATTTTAAAAAGTATTTATAGATTAATTTTAATGCAATAATGTAGAAAATTTAATAAAAATAAATGGTTAAATTATTAATTATTTAATTAATGATCAACAAAAACAATTTTGTTAGCAATTAATAATTCTTAATTAACACATAAATAAAACTTTTTAACAAATTATGAAAGAATTTTTAAATATCACTTTCAATAAACTTTACTTTAAAATGAATTATGTCTCTATTATGAAATAAAATTCATTAAATATATATGTATATAATATATGACACATTTGTAGTTGTAATTACATACTTAATTAATAGCACTTGAAAAACATGTAGGTATATATTTCAGAAAAAAACTGCTTCAAATCTTTATTAAAATAGAAATAATCATATTGAATAATGATTCACCTTATGTAATGCAATATGCATCTATATCTTTTTTTTGTTTAATCACTGAAAAGTTAAATATGTATAACATTTTTATTAATAAAAAAATTATATTTTATGTCTCGTTCTGATTAAGGTTCTGACCAAAGCTAAATTAATAATTACACGCCTACATGTATGCAACTTAGTACAACTGTTAACGGAATACAAATATTGCAGAAGAAAAGGCTTTGCTCACCGACTTTATAGCTCCTAAGCATTTCATTTTTTGGACAAAAATAGATGTGCCCCTATTATACCACTGTAACACTAATATATTACTGAAACATAGAAGGGGTAAATCTAAGGTCATAAAATATAATCCGAGCATTGTAAACGGATATGCAAAAATTAAAATTTTATTCTTTTCCAGTTTTTTAGTTATGAAACTGAAATATTAATTATAATTCCTGTGTTTTTTTTCAAATAAATCCAAGATTTATAAAATTGTTTTGCTTTGAAATTTACAAAAAATAAATAAAAAAAATCGAATAAGAATACAAAAGGTAAGAATTTATTAAACAAAGCGAGCATAAATAAATTTAAAGTTGAAATGTAACAAAGAAAATATATTAAAAAAAAAAAAACTTTTGTAAAAAAATAAATAACAAACTTAAAACAATTAAAAATTTCCACAAATTAAATTTTACGAAGAAAAGGAAATTTCGAAGAAAAAAAAAAAAAAGAATTAAATAAATAATAATAAATGTCGTTTATTCCAAGAAAACGGAAATAAAATAAATAACTGAAAATGGTTATGAAAACCAGACTTTTCATTTTCTTTAACTGTATTTTATGAAATTTATCGTTGTAATATTTGAATAACAATTTTAACTACTAATATTGCTGTACAAACAATAGTAGTGCGTATAATGAAATTGCTCATTCGTTTAGAATCTCAATAAAACTAGCGTAAGATTTGACGCATCGATAAGTATTGAATTTTAGTCAAATAAGTTATTTGCATCAATGCCTCGACACGATAACTCAGAAGGTTAAACAGTTATGGTCATGAAATATGCCCAAAAATATTTCTTTAAAAAAATTTCTAAATTTCTTATGATTGTTGTACAACACTTTCCATTTCCATTTCGTCGAATCTAATAGTTTCAAGAGGTTGCCCTTAGATATACCCAAGGCCTACTGGGACATTATCAAATTTGTGGAGAAATATGTATGCATTTTTAGCTCTTCCCTTCAAAATCCTCTCATGCTTCCCGCAGAGGAATGGAAGGTACTATTGGCCTTATCATTGCGCTGGCCTCATTATGGCATTATATTTGAAATGCTTTATAGTTTACAAGAACAACAATATTCTTTCTCGTTTTACTTTTAACACAAATTAAAAATAAAAAAAAACTATTGAGAGGAAAAAATCAGAGTAATACATAATTATTTATGTTAAATGAACAACAGTGTAAAAGTTTTTTACGTATTTTTTTTTTGATACCGTAGACTTTTTCTGACAGTGGTTTTGCTTTTCATTTGTTCCTAACAGTGAAATATATAAGTAGAAACTTAGGTTAAATGAAATTACTTTTAATACACAACTTGTAGTTATATTATTTAGTACACAAAATAATGCTTTCGTACCGATATTTTATATTTAGGTTTTAATTTAAATTAAAATTAAATATATAAAAGTCAAGCAAACTGAAATCAAATAGTTTACAAACTTTGAAATTTTGTTGATTTGAAATGTTTAACAACACGATCCTATTACACCAAATCAGCACTTATCACTGTAAAGAAATCATATTTTGATAAGTGATTGTTTTTTACAAATCAAACTTCATGGTTTTGTGGTCAAATATGGATTTGGTAAAACAACGATAAATGACTGTTTTTTTTGATTTTTTGAGTAATAATAATTTGGTTAGCGCAATAAATAGGACGCTTAACTAATAATTGCTATTTTTAATACAAAATAATAAATATAAAAAATGATTAAGTAAATGACGTTTTTGTAGTATATCTCTTCATTAAATGAAAATTATTTTGATTTCACGTGAACACAAACTTCATCTAACTTTCAAAGTGACACATCAATTTGTTGATGTTATTATTAAGTCAAGCACATTCTAATTCGCTATTTGAATAAAATTAATATTTATTTTTGTTCTTATTGTTCAAATATTAGGCTATAATGTTAACCTGTTGGGCGTAGTCTTAAAAAATTTTAAAGGCTAAATTTGCCTTACCCTTTTTGACACTGTAAAGATACATATAGACTTAAGTGTATGGATCGGATTAGAATCGGAGTGTAAAGTGATTTACTCATATATATTTCGCTATATGTCTTTCCAACTGTCGGTACTATAATTCAAAAACTAAAGGAACTCAACGGATTTGAGTAGTTGGCATATAACCTTTTTATATCCGTGCATCGATCTAGACGAGCTAGATATAGTGTCAAGGGTACGTATCGGCACAGAATCGAAAAATGTGTCGACCTAGCTATGTGTGTCTGTCCGTCCGTCCGTCCGTCCGTCCGTCCGTCTGTGTGTCAGCACGATAACTCAAAAACTAAAAGAGCTACAGTTTTGAAATTTTCACAAAATATTTTTCAATCAATTTTTTCAATCTATTTTTTTTGGTTAAGATCGGCCCAAAACTTCGGGTAGCTCTCGAACAACTACATTTTCATATATTTTCATTCTTGTATGAAATTATATGAATTTTGTTTTATTTTTGTTTTGTTGTTTTTGTTTTTTTTGTAGATAACGATTTCGAGTTACTATTTCATACGATTTAAATGATGCGTAGTTTATTTAAGATAAGCAAAAAAGAACACAAAGATTTTTTTTAAGTAAATGGCTTCATAAAAAATTTATATTTATTCATATAATATGTATATGTGTAATATTTTGCATGCTTTGTTTTTTAATATTAAGAGATATAATCATTTTGAATATGATGACTATTATCTATCGTGATGATCATTTTATCAATATGATTATATGATGCTTATTTTGCTTAAGTTTAATATATTCGTGAATTAAAAATTAACTAAAAGAGATAGAATTGAAATATTAGAGCTAGAGTTTTGGAATTCACACAAAACATTTTTTGGACATTTTTGAGGTTCCCTATTCATTTTGGTTAAGACCAGACCAAGGTTTCGGGGAGCTGCCACAAAACTTATTTAAACCAATATGAATTTCTTCAGAAGTAATTATACCAGGAAGATGAAAATTACACACGGTTAGTTATATAATGAATCGAGCACTTATATGGAGTTTCAAAATGTTACGGCCCTGTTTTCGGGCACCTGCCATACAAAGTTGTCAATTCGATATCTAATGAAGCTACGAGATTAAAATTAAAACCGGGCAAAAAAAAAAACAAACTTTAGAGTGGGCTATTTTTTTTTTTTTGTTCTTAAGCAAAAATTATGGTACCTATAATGAATTATAAATTTAATTTTTTTTTGGTTCTTTTTTTTTTTTTTAAGCAAAAATTGTGGGATAAGAAAGGTTAAATTCTTTTTTAACTACTTTACTTTTTTATATTTTTATACCCGTATGACTATATAGTCCAAGGGTATAATAAATTTGCCATTACGTTTGTGACGCAGAGAAGGAGGGGGGGGTAGATATAGACTCAAGTGTATGGATCGGATCAGAATCGAAAAATAAATCGATTTAGCTATGTATGTCCGTCCGTCCGTCCGTCATCACGATAACTCAAAAAGTAAATGAGCTAGGATTATGAAATTTTCACAAATTCGCGGAAAAAAAACGGAATCGCTATTTAAATTCAGCCATTTTGGTCCACGGGTTCGAGTACCTGCCATACAACTTCTAATTTTATATGAGCATTACTCTATATCTATGGAAGCTGCGTGTCTGAAATTTTGCCAAAAGTAGTTTAGTATAATAGCCAAACTTACTGAAAAATTTGGTTGGTCTACTGCAGAGGGTCTGAGTACCTGCCATACAACTCCTTCTTTTATATGAGCTTTACACTACACCTAACAAAGCTGGGTGTCTGAAATTTTGCAAAAAATAGTTTAGTGTAATGGCCAAAGTTACTGCAAAATTTGGTTGGTCTACTGCTGAGGGTTCGAGTAGCTGCCATACAACTCCTTCTTTTATATGAAGATTACACTACAGCAAATGAAGGTGGGTGTCTGAAATTTTGCCAAAAATAGTTAAGTGTAATGGCCAAAGTTACTGCAAAATTTGGTTGGTCTACTGCTGAGGGTTCGAGTAGCTGCCATACAACTCCTTCTTTTATATGAGCATTACTCTACACCTAATAAAGCTGAATGTTTGAAATTTTGCCAAAAGTAATTAACCGGATGATATAATGTATATGTTACGGTCATACGGGTATCCCAGAGTTGACAAGGTCTACTCTACTACACTCTTCCTCGTTTTTGTAATGTTTATAATAGCTTAAGGGAAATAAATAACGGTTAGTTTGTATGCACGGGTATCTAAAAGTTGACTCCGTTTGTAACGCATCGATCTAGACAAGCTCGATATAGTGTCAAGGGTACCGGATCAGCATCTAAAAGTAAATCGATCTACCTATGTGTGTCTGTCCGTCCGTCCGTGTGTCAGCACAATAACTCAAAAACTAAAAGGGCTAGAGTCTTGAAATTCACACAAAGTCATTTTTAGACAATATCTTTGTTCCTTATTGTTTTTGGTTAAAATCTGACCAAAGCTTCGGGGAGCTGCCATACAACTTTTTTGCACCAATATGAATTTCTTCAAAACTTGTTATACTACGTGATTGGAAATTACACAAATATAGTTTTATAATGAATTCGCCACTTATATGAAGTTTCAAAATGTTACGGTCCCATTTTCGGGGGGCTGCCATTCAAAATTTTCAATTCAATAACAGTGAATATAATAAACCTACGAGGTTAAAATTAAAATTGTGCAGGTAAAGTAATAGGGCAAGTTACTTAGCAAAGTTGGACATCACTCGGAACAACTTTTATGGTGGGGGATCTTTTTTTTTTTATTTTTTTTTTTAAGCAAAAATTATGGGATAATAAAATAAAATTTTTTTTTGTTTTATGGTTTTTTAGATTTTTTTTTTGTTTTTTTATATGAAGTTTCAATATGTTACGGCCCCATTTTCGGTGGGCTGCCATATAACTTCTTAGCACCAATATGAATTTCTTTAAAACTAATTATACTACGAGGATGAAAATTGCAAACGGTTAGTTAATACTCTAAATAATGAAGGAGAAAATCTTAAGTTAGTTTAATTTTATTGACAATATAAATTTTTGACAATATATTATGTAATACATACTTACCAGATATCACATAGTAAAAGTTATATTTAAATAAGACATTTAAAGCATGAAAATATAATTTAAAAATAATTTTCAAAACAAATAACAACTAGATATAGCTATTTATTTAATTAACAATATAAATACATTAGAGATTATAATAATTCAAATCACCCATTCTCACCCATTATCTTGAATCTTTTCTTAATAAAGTGACATATTAATTTTTCATACATTTCTTGCATTTCTCTTTTGTATTATTAACTTTAGTTGATTTTATAACGTGGAGACCATTCTTAACATGCAGTGCTAGTTTTAGTTTGTTTTCCTAATTCAACATAATAATCTTTTTGCATATTAGATCCAGATTCAGTTGACACATCACTTATTTCATTTTCCTTTTTTAAACATAATTTTATTATAAAAAAAATTTTTTTAATTTTAATTAATTCTTTAACAAACCATAATGCACTTCTGGCTTTGACTTTTGTTCTAACATCATCTATATGTTTTGCACTGCACAATGGAATTTCAACTTCATGAGAGTTATCAATTTTTTTATAATCAACTTCATATTCTGCAGTCTTTTTATCTAATGTAACAACATGATCAAAACGATGTCCCCATAATATTTCTGATGAACGCCTTCTACATACAACAACAAAGACAAAAAATAAACAAATTTGACTTAAAGAACAATTAAAATATTTTAAAGTTACCAAGAGTTCCGACGATTTCAAAGCGTTCCTTTAATACATCTTGAGCTGATAAGCCATATAACGGAGTATTTTTTTAATTGTATGCACAGTTGTTGGCCATATAAACATTAACCGATCTTGTCCTCCATTCTCTTCAGTTCTTCACGTTCTTTAGTGATCTGTGATAGTTTTATGTTTGTTTTAAATTTTAATAGGTGAATAAACTCTTTTCGAAACTCTTACCCTTCTTTTAACAAAATATACTCTAACATGAGCTTCAATTGTATGACTTTTTCGCATATCACTAACTCTGGTCATTAGACATGGCACTCCAAAAATGGCAAATACAGCTTTTTTTGAAAATAGCAATGTTTGAGCTAGTTTTTTAGGTCTGAAATTATGATTAATTAAACAAAAAAAACAATCGAATTTTTTCTAGGCTTACCTCGATAATTTAGCAAAAAACATTCCCACCATAAAAGCCTGCAAAATTTGCCAACAACAGATTGAAATGATAAAAAGAATACAGCTTCAAAACATTCTTCAGTTACAAAACGATTACCATAACCAATTGTAGGTTGCATTTCAACAGAAAATAAAAATGCGGATGCTAAGCTACTAATATCTGTAACACACATTGTGAATGTATCATTTATTGCTTGTTGTTCAATATCAATGCCAGCTTCTTTTATTTTTTCTTGTTTTTCTCGATAGGCAATATCACCGTGTAAGAGAGCTCATCATACTATAGCAAATAAAGACCATGATATTAAAAAGTGTAAATCAAATACTAAAAATATCCAACGCCATTTGATGCAAAATGATGTCATTTGATGCAAATTAATGTCGAAAATATAACCTATAGATTAAAATATATAAAATAAATATAAGAGTTGCCACATATTATAAATTTTTAATAATTTATAGTTAACACATATGAATTTAATCATAAGGAAATAACTTCTAAGTATTTTAAAAAACTTACTTGCATATAACGTTTTCTTCGTTTGGCAACATCACCTTGTACAACATTAAAATCGCCATGTTTTAATGTTAATCGCTTTTTCATTTGAAAATCTTTTCCTACTAAAAAATAAATTTTAAATTTAAAATCCTTCATAACTTATGTAAAATATTATTATTTTCTAATTCTTAATTGTCACAGGATTTTATTTTGGTTCATGGTATTTTATTTTACTGGATTATGACATGAAGAGAACAAAAGCTGTATGAAAGTCTGATGCTACATATTGTCTTATGGGAAACTAGAGTTTTGCAAATGAGGCTCATTTTAAAATCCTTATAATTTGTAAAATTGTAATTATACCCGTATGACTATAAGGCAAAAGGGGAAACTAAATTTGCCTACGTATTGGAAATGGCCTTATCTTTGCCAAAGAAATTGTAAATTGGAGTATAAAATGAAAGATGAAAATAAACAATTTAATCAAACCCCATGACTTTTCATTATTTTTGAAACAAAAGAATTTTCTAATATTACATTTTTAACAATGTCCTATCTCAATATCAAAATTATGCCAGTATTTTTTTTTTTAGTATTTCTAAATTATATACTTCTTTTTTTAAGTAATATTATATACTTCGAATTACGAGTATAGCCCGTATGGGACAAAAACATTTCTAATAATTAATGAAATTTTTTAGTTATTCAATGCTCTACATTACCCTCTCCCAATATTACGCTGATTTGTTAGATACTTAAAACCAATCCTAATAATTAACAATAATATTGATTTTACATAATATTTTAAAATTAAATAAGAAATTTTACCGAACAAATCTATTGTTCTACAACAGGCCTTTGTTTCACGAAAAAAATTGACAATAGACTATTTTTGGACAAAAAATCATTTGTTTCACAATAATATTAAAATATAGACAATACTTTAACTTTTACTAATTAGTAAATTCAAATCAACTAATAACAAATAATTAAAAAAATTTTGAAAATTTTCATATAATTTGATTAAAACTAGGTCACTCTATGGTGAAAATCACACAAGAATGGACGCTTCGGCTAAAACAACTACAAAAGACTATAGAACATATTTTCAGAAAATTTTTCACATTCTTATGAATTTCAAAAAATACTTTCAAATAATAAAAAAATTAAAACATGGAAAACAATTCTAAAAGATTTTTGAATTGCTCTTCCATCCATGGATTAAAATATTTACAAGATTAAGAAATTTAAAATTCAAGACGGTTTTTTTCAGCAATATGTGGGGCTATTTATCTTTGTTGGAAAAAGGTACAAAAATTTTAGTTATTAACAAATGGTTAAAAATAAAATATAATAATAATAATTAATGAAATAAAGCGGAAGCAAATCTAAAGAAATTATTTATGCGATTTTTTTTTTTTACTTTTCTTACGCTGTAAACATAATATTGTTAAAACCGAGTTCGTTATAAATGAAAACTTCTGCATAAACAAAATGTATTGCTTTCATTTCAAACAGAACTAATTTTTTTTTTTACCAGAATTCTAATTCTAGTTCGGCGCATAATATTAGAGTCATAAGCCACAACTTTGAACCGCGTTAAATTTATGACTGTTTTTCACCTCAAAAAAATATTTATTGTAATATGAAAACAATAAACACCTTTCTTTTGGTTGTTGTTTCATTAAAATTGGTCCAATAGTTTGCCCGGAAAAGGGACGTTTATATTTGTATGGGAAAAAATAAGCCGATTAAATATTATATGGTTGCTAAATTTGGTATAAGGGTGTTCCTTACTATTTCTTTTGTGCCCGTAGAATTTTTTTTATTAAAAATTTATTAAAGATAGGAACATAAAATTTGGTATAAAAGTAGTCTTTCCCGTTTTCTTTATGTTTCTGAAATTTGAGGGGAAAAAATAGATCTCCATAGATCTAACCAGTATGTCTTCAGAATCAATGAAGTTTGAAGATTGAAATTCGATATAGTGTAGTTTTGTCCTGTTTATTAATGTGCTTTGATGAGTTGAAATGAAACTTCATGTAACTGTCAATTGAATTTGCTAGGTGTAGGGTATTACTGTAGTTTATTACTTGCTTTAATTTAACCAAGTTAAAAGATGGAATTTCTGTTTATTCTTATTTTTGCATCTTAAATTATTTATTAAATTATTTAAATATATATTTTTTTAATTTAATATTTTTAATTAATTATCACTTATAAATATTAATTGTGGGAATAGTTTCAATTATAATAGTGGTATAAATATAAAGCTGTATATAATATATATTATATATTATAAAATTCTAATCTACAAACTTTGGATTTTTTTTGGTATGATAATCCCCCAGATACAGGAAAAATTTAACCAACAAAAATCACTTTAAAAAAAATTTTATTGTGCTGAGACACAGAAAAACTTTCCATTTAAATGTCTTCTGTCTCTTCATTTTGTTTTTTTCTTTGATATTTTTCGAAATATATTTTGAAAATTAATGAAAAATATTTAATATTTTATTAAAATATCTTTGAGAAAATTTAAAAAATATAATTAAATTTTGTTTTTATTGCTTTTTTTTTTTTTTTGATGAATTGAAAAAGAGAACTAAAAAAAATGGTTAGAAACCTCTGGGTTTTAATTCCATATAACTAGTTCATTTTAATACCATATAACTTGATTTCATGTTATTAAATAGTTTGAGTAGATACTAATTGAAAACATAGGAGCTCTATTATAAAACATTTCTAAAAATTATTCTATTCACAAAAAGTTTAAAACTAACTTTGCGAAAAGTTTTTTTATTATTTTATCTTTTTTTAAATAATTACATTATGCTTTTTTAGTATTTAATAGCAATATGTCTCCCAAAAAATATACACTTGGATAGTTAAAATTGCTCTCTTATTAATTACCTATATATAAAATATAAAATAAAAACGATATGTTCTTTTGTGAAAAAATTAGAGGAGTTGTAAAAAGAATAACCCCTTCAACATTTAAATATATCGGACTGAAGAAATAAAAGTGAGTTCAAATGTTAAATATTGAAAACCTCCGTTATTTATTTTCTTTTTTAAATCTGCACATTTGAATCCTTTTACGTTAAAAATTTAAAACTGTGAAGGTAAAAAAAAAAATTGCAAACTTTCAGGCGCCATTTAAATTACAGATTTTTATTTAAAGTTTTATGTAATTTTTAGTCTCTGAATACCCACATTTCCATCACATGTGTGAGGCTATAAACGAGTGGGGATAGATAGAACCTATACATAGACCGAAACAGAATTAAAAAATAGATCGGCTTAAAGATGTGTGTGCGTCCGCCCATTAGCCTTTTATTCCATACAAGAACTCATTAACAATAGCAGTTGATATTCTGAAATTTTGAAAATTTGTCCTTATAAAAGAACCAACTTTGCTATTCAAATTCAGTCAGTTCCTTTAAAGGGGTTCCATTAGATGCCATACATTTAACAAACGTTTATTTTTAAACTTTTGTCAAAACGAGTTTTGTTCTATGGCGAAAAATTGATACAAAATTTGGTCAGTTTAGTAGAGCAGTTCCAAGTTTCTGTCATGTAACTTATTTTTAGATATGAGTACAACATAATATTAATGAAGCTCAGCATCAGAAACTTTGTAAAAAGTAATTAAACCCATGATATAATCTTAATATTTAAGATTAAAATATCAAGCGGTTAACCTAGAGTTGACTCGGTCTATACTATACTCTCTTTCTCATTTTTGTAAGGTTTTATAGGTTTTGAATCAAATTGAACTGAACTAGAACAATTAAATTTTTATTCTTCATTATAATATTGCCATGTAAATTTTTCAACAGAAGACACATTTTAAATCTTTTGTATTGATGTATATAATAATATAAAATGCCTTTAGCATACTTGCATAATATTCTGTTTTTTTAGCACATTTTCAAAAAATTTTGTTCCGCTTCACTCTGTCCGTCCGTCCGTTCCTTTTTACCTACGACTGACTAAAAAATATCAGAAATGGGTAGGTATTGCAATAAAAATAAATTAATGTTAAAACCTTTTTCTGTCACGCCCCCTCTTTAGGAGCTGGAATTTTGCTTTTAAACACCTATAACTTGAATACCTGTGAAATTTTTTTTTATTTATGTACAAAATTGAAAGCTACAAAACGAAAGTTTCAATAAATATCAAATGGTTTTCTTAATTTTGACGTTGTCCGTCCGTCCGTCCGTATGTTTACAAAAACTTTTACACCGTTTGAAATAGAGTAAAGATTTTAACCACGGGTAGATATTACAAAAAAAATAATTTCGTAGACGATTTTTTTTCTGTAGCCTCACCCGTTACGGAGCTACAGCCCCCCAAAATTGGAAAAAGCCCTATTTTTAAATTTTTATAACAAGAGTTTTGTTAAGTGTATTTTCAATCTGAAAACGGCAAAAGATAGCTAGTTTTATAGGCTTCATAAAAATATAAGACTAAAATGTATAGGATTGCCATACGGTACTAAAATTTACCATTAAGCTAAACTCAACTTTTGCAAAATTTTTGGCCCTATATATCTTCTAAACGGTTCAATGTAGGGTCTTGAAATTTTGGGAGAAGTTAGGTCATCCGAAATTAGTAGGAGCCGGTTAACAAAATTTTTTGTCGCGCCTCCTGTTTAGGAGTTATAAGGGCTCGAAAATTTAAATTTAGCTATTTTCAACCACCTGTAACTTTAACACCTGTTCAAACGTTTGTTTACAAATATACAAAATTTACAGCTGCAGCATTATATTTCAACATATGTTAAAGGTTTTTTTTAAATTTGAAAGGGCCTCTTTAAATTGAAGAAATTGTTTCTTAGTCTTAACCATTTTTGGTTAGATAATAATATTCTAGGTGAAATTCCAAATTTTGTTGGAGTTCAAAATTGATTTCCTAGAACCGAAAAAAATGGAAGGGTGAGGACAGGAGGGGGTGGGCAGATCCATCATAAAGTTGCTAAGCAAAAAATTGGGAACCTTCCCCATTGAAGGGCTACTAGGTCTTCAAAATTAAAACTTTTATGTAATTATAATACAGTAACTTATTCACCAGTGTAAGTTTTTCCAAAATTAAACGTTAAGCTCCAACATTATATTTCGCACTTCTTAACAGGTTTTTTGATTGAATTGGAATTATATTCTAAGTATTTCACTACTATTCATATAATTAATAAATTAACGAAATAACTAAATTATAATATTATCATAATATATATTTTTATAAAAACAAATGATAAAATACTCAGTAAGAAACCGTACCTATATAATTTTAAAAATGTGTTTTTTAAAAACCCTTGGTTTTTTTCCCTCACTTGTTTTAGTATTACAATTTACAATTGCAATTACAATTATTAAACAAAAAATATTAAAAATTTTCAAAATATAAAAATGTATATTAGTAATACATACACTATTGTAGTATGTATTATAATACTATAGCTATAAAGTATGTATTACACATTATGCATTATGTATTATTAATATACACTATATAGTATGTATTAGTAAACAAAATTAGTATACACTATGTATATAAATTTTGACGCAGAGAGCGGATCAAAATGGAAAAATAAATCGATCTAGCTATGTGTCCGTCTGGCCGGCCGTGCGTATGATAACTCACAAATTAAAGGAGCTAGGATTTTGCAATTTTCATCAATTCGTTTTTATGCAAAAGCTATATCGTTATTAAAATTTAGCCAGTTTGCTCAACGGATTTGGGTAGTTGTAATACAACTTGTTTTATTTTATATGAGGAACAGGTTCGAACAGCTGTCTTCCAGCTTACATGTTCTTTTGTTCATAGCTGAAAGTCTAATAAGTTGTGTATTTGAAATTTTACTAGGAGTAATTAGCATTATATAATCAAATGTTTATATTCCGGTCACACGAATATTCTACAGTGGGCACAGTCTAATCTACTACACTCTTCCTCGTTTTGTTTGAAGTTTATGAATTGGCGGAACCTAAAAATTGTAGGTTCATATACAGAAACCATTAATAAGTGATATGATTGTTTACATTGAAAATGTTAAAAAAATTAAAACACTACAAAATCCCTGGAGGCAATAAACAAATAAAATACATAGTTCCTAATATTTTTGTATTTCCAGTGAGATTTGGATTTTATAACTAAATAAAAAACGTGTTTTAAAAATTGAATTTTAAATTTTTAAACCTTAATTTTTTTCGATTTGCACCAAATGTTACTATTTCGCAAAACTAACGATTTTTCATCAGGGAATTGCTCCTTTTCATGCTTTATTTTTAGTTTTGATTATTATAAAAGTTTTTTGTAAACTTATTTTCCTTTTTCTAGCCTTAAAGCTGACGGAAAAATGAAAATATTATGTTTGTTATTATATACATATTTATGTTTAATATAACACAGTTTTAAATTTCTTAATATCAAACAATTACCATATACTCATTACAATGTCAAGTACTAGTTTTCTTAGGTTACGGTCCTGAAAAAATTTAAGTATAACTAAAAGAATCTAGTAAAAATATTTGTAATTCTTAGAAATTATTTAAATTTTGAATAATTATTTTGTGATACTTAAGTATCTGTGATTGAGTAGTGTATAATTATTCTCTGATACTTAAATATTTGTGAGTGAGTATTAATTATTTCCTGATACTAAAGTATTTGTGAGTAAGTAATTAAGTACCATGAAATACTTAAGAATCAAGAAATCAATTACGTTGCAAAGTAGGTATTCAAATATTTTACAAATATTTTCATTCATAAAGTGCAATAAACTATAGACATAAGATTTAAAAGTGTTTATTAAAGATTCAATATAATATGGGTGTGAATTGAAATTTTATATGATTTTCAATTCCAGTAGTACTGGATTTTATGTTGCAAATGTTTGCAAAATACCTAAGTACTTGGAAAATAATAAAATTCTTGATAAGTGCTTAAGTATTTCTTGACACATACTTACAAACTCGAAAATACTTCAGTATTAAAAAATAATTACAAAAGTACTTAAACCCAAAATTCAATTACCTTATGGTGATTACAGCTATTTTACTTGATTCTTTTATGGTAATTACAGGATTTTTTTTTGATACCTAAACCTAACGCTTCTACTCTAATTTTATATACTTGATCCAGAAATGAGTATCATCAAGTATCACGAACATACATAGCTAAATCGATTTACTTTTCGATTCTGATCCGATCCATACCTTTGAGTCTATATATATCCCCCTCTTTTTTTGCGACGCAGATTTAGAGCTGATTTTAAATCTCAAACCATATTTATTCCAAGAATATTAAGATTCCCAAAATACCCATTTCCTATCTTTTAAAAATAACTTTTAAAATTTCTATTTACGAAATTTTCCGCAGAAAAATACAAAACTAAATATTATTCTTTTTTTTACATTTGAATTCAACACCAAAATTCAAAAAAAAACGAGGAAGAGTGTAGTAGAGTAGACTGTGTCAACTCTGGGATACCCGTATGAAACGTAACATATACATTATATCATCCGGTTAATTACTTTTGGCAGTTTTTCAAACATACTTTATTAAGTTTAGTGGAATACTCATATAAAAGAAGGAGTTGTATGGCAGCTACTCGAACCCTCTGCAATAGACCAACCAAATTTTGCTGTAACCTTGGCCAATACACTTAACTATTTTTGGCAAAATTTCAGACACCCAGCTTCATTAGGTGGAGAGTAATGCTTATATAAAGTAGGAAGTTGTATGGCAGCTACACGAACCCACTGCAGGAGACCAACCAAATTTTGCAGAAACTTTGGCCATAAAACTAAACTACTTTTGGCAAAATTTCAGACACGCAGCTGTAATAGGTACAGAGAAATACTCATATAAAAAAAGAAGTTGTATGGCAGCTACCCGAACCCATGGACCAAAATGGCTGGATTTAAATAGCGATGACGGCTATTGCAAAAAAATTAATTTGCGAAAATTTCAAGATTCTAGCTCCTTTAGTTTTGTTATCGTGCGGACGGACGGACAGACGGACGGACGGACATACATAGCTAAATCGATTTATTTTTCGATTCTGATCCGATCCATACACTTGAGTCTATATCTATCCCCCCTCCTTCTCTGCGTCACAAACGTAATGGCAAATTTATTATACCCTTTGACTATGTAGTCATACGGGTATAAAAATTCTAAAGCAAATAAATTTTAAGAAAACAAACGGAAATTTTAAGAAAACAAAAAAAATGGAAGATATAAATTACTGCAGAAAAAGTTTATTAGTTTTTATGATACAAAACAAAACATTTACCCTCTAAAAAACAATATAAACAAATAAAATAACAGTTTGTTTTTTGTTTTTATTTTATTTTATACAAACACACACATTAATAAAAAATTTTCAAAGAATTTAAAAATCAAAATGTCTGATTTCATGTTGTAATAATTTGAATATAAGCAAAATTTACCTCAAATGTACTTTATTATTTTAGTTTAAGATAAAGTCAATTCATTTTTAGCACAATTTCAAAAAAATTTAAAAAACTGTGCTTATTAGTTTCACTCTGTCCGTCCGTATGTCCGTCCGTATGTTTGTCCGTACACTTTGAAATAGAGAAAAGAAATTTTAACTACGAGTTGGTATTAAAAAAAAGATAATTTCATGTAAGATTTTTTTTTTTTGTAGCCCCATCCGTTACGAAGGTGCAGCCCCCTAAAGTCGCAAAAAGCCCTATACTTAAATTGTTATAAGAAGAGTTACGTTTATTTTATATCTGAAAACCGTAAGGCATAGCTGCTTTTATAAAATTTATAAATTTGAAAGAAAAATGGAATCGATTGCCATACGGTTCTAAAATTTCAATGTTTTTGCAAAATTTTTGTCCTCATATAATATATTCTAAACGGCTCAAGCTATAGACTTAAAAATTTGGTATTAATTCTTCAGAAACTGGTAGGAGTCAGTTAAAAATTTTTTTGTCTGGCCCTCTGTTAAGAAGCTGTACGGGGTCGAAAATTGAAATTTTGTGTTTTTAAGGTCTTTTAATTTGAAAAGCTGCCCAAAAATTTTATTAGTAATTTGTATACAAAGCTCCATTTGGTATTATGTTTTAACATGTGTTAAAACTTTTTCTTAAATTTAAAAGAGGTTTCTAAAATTGAAGAAAGTGTCTCTTAGGTTTGACAATTTTTGCTTAAATTCTAAGGAAAATTCCAAATTTTAGAGGAAGTTGCAATTTAATTTCTAAAACCTTAAAATTTTGAAAGGGGTGGCGTTAGATTCTCGAGAATTATCATAATTTTACTTGGTAACAATTTTGGAAGCTGCCATATTAAAGGACTATTAGGATTTCAAAATTTCCCGTTTTTGTAAATCAATAACTTAGTTACCAGTGTATATATTTCCAAAATTAAACTCAGTATGAAACACTATATAATTTTGAAAATGCGCCTTTTTAAAAACCCTTTACTTTCTTCATCACTTGTTTTTCTTAACTTTTATCAATATTTACATGGTATTATGTAAACAAGTTTTTTGTAAATATGTAAATAAAAGGTAACTAAAGTAAATATCATGTGGGTTGTGTTATCATGTCAAAAAGCTAGTTAGGCATTCACTGTTCTTTGAAATCTTTTTAAAAATTTACATTTCCTTAAGAAGTTAACTATAATTTTATTTAATAAAAAGATTCACTTCCCTTAATTATATTTACTGGAATGGTTGGGTTGGAATTTCTAGGGATAAGGGCACACATGAAAATATAGAAAATATATTGAAATAATCAAGAAGAGGATTTGGTAGATTAAGACAAGTATGCAGAAGTTGAAATATGACTAGAGAGAATATTTATTTTATTTTATTCCTTAACTTTAATTCATCTGATTCATTAACAAAGGTCTGCACATATGCAGAATTTTCAGCACCAGGAACCCTGTGATGTAGAGTTAAATCAGTTCCTGTGATAAATCAATTCTTAAAGAAATAATTAAAATTAAAAATGTTTGAATGTTCTTCAACAAACCTGAAAGAGTCATATTTAGGTATTCTGGTCAAAGTGTATTTCCATAAGAGATCTGTGATCTTCCCGAAAACAGAAGCCGATAGTCTCCCAAATGAAAAACTAAATGAAAAGTGAAATACAAGGTAAAATTTGAAAATATTGGAGGAACACGCATACCATAACTATAAGAAATTATAATATTTTCTTTACAAAGGGATATGGTTCAGGATTTTTTTGTATCTGATATGATAAATAATTTTTAAGTAAGTGCCATATGCCTTTGAAAATTCGTACAGGTCTACAATTGGAATTTTTTATTGGGTATACTTCCGCAGAGGGGTTGTGAGCTATCAAGATAATGTTATCACATAACGGTAATTTATATCTCAAATTTTCTGAATATATAAATTATTAGTGGCGATGTCGCCATCTAGTGGTCAAAAAATGCATTACAAAATTTTCCTAAGACTTTCTAGTATTTTAATTAAACCGTTATATTTTTCCTGTAAGATAATAAAATGGAACTATTTTCTACAACATTGTAGGGCATGATGCTGTCTTTAATATACATCTTGTCTCATATGAATCGGTGCTACCGTTTTAGAGATATTGCAATTTCAAATGGAAATTAAAAAAACAAAAAATTATTAATAATTAAAAATTATTTTTATTATACTTTTTTACAAAATTTTTGATCTATTTAACTTTTATATAGAATATAGATTGTATTATTACTATTATCCTTTTTATATTATGTTATGTTTTTTATTCCTTTCTTTCGTCTTATACTATAAAATGAATCTAAGTAAATTACTTTTACTTTATATTTGGTTTTTTTTTTACAAAAAATTATCCCCAAAAAAAGGAGAAAATAATTTTCTTCTGATTAATGATTTGTTTTGAGAACTTTTCTAAGGACAATTTTATTTGGTTATCCTTAAAAAGTATTGAAAGGAATGAGAATAAAAATTTTTTGAAGGTTAGAAAGGTCAGTAACAAGAAAATATAATCATTAACCTTTTTTAGATAATGTCCTTGTATTTTTTTTTTTTTGGGAAATAGGTAATTTAAAAACAGAGAGAGTTATTTTCAGAATTAGAAGTATTTTAAAGTATAAAGAAAATTTCTGAATTGAATTATTTTAAATATTATAAAATAAAATGTTATATTTAGGAAAATTTGTTGAAGGAAAACTTATTTTTTTTTTTTAAATTAAATGAAAGGGTACGTGACACTTGGCAATTACATTTGGAAATTGGAAATTTGATTAGTAGACATTTCGCAAAAGACATTTATCAGTTAGTAAAATAACATTTAACAACTGTACATTTAACATTTGGACATTTGGTATCTCAAATATGCGTATATAATATTAATTCTGAAAAAAACGGGAACCCTGTTTTTAAATCAAACTCTGAAATTTTTCCTGCGAAATATCCCGTTGTAAAATAAGTTGTATACTTATAATATTTTTAAGATTGAGAATGTTCTTAACCTAAGCTTGGCACATTCAAAATTAAAATTTACCTTGCAGTTTAATTGTATGAATTACTAAAAATTTTATAAATTATTTAAACTCATATGCACCAATATATTAACAATTCATTCTAAAATTAAAATTAAAAGTTTATAATTCTAATTTATTTAAAATTTTTTTTGATTCAAAATAAGAAAAAAACTAAATTTGCTCACATATCTTTAAAATTAAATCAAGTTAACATATCTATATTATTTCAAAAGATATGACTTCTCTGAAAATTTCAAGTTTTAATTTAAATATAGGGCGTTTTTCAACTTTGGGGGGCTGTAGCCCCGTAACAGGTGGGGCTACAAAAAAAAATTCTTCTAGAAAATTATTTTTTTGGAATAACTACCCATGGTTAAAATTTCTTTAATCTGTTTCAAACGGTGCAAAAGTTTTTGTAAACATACGGACGAACGGACGGACAGACGGACAGAATGAAGCTATTAAGGCCCATTTTTACAAAATTTTTTGAAAATGTGCTAAAAACAATTATGTACATTCTTTTATTAGAAGGATTTAGTGTTGACTGTTGACCTCAAAAATCATATTAATATCCTTTGTAAATTGTATTGAAGGGTAGGGTATAGATTGTATTATAATTTATATATGTTATAATTTTGTTACATTTGTTGGAAATGTCTTTATTGAATTTGTAATTTAGAAATTATTTAACAAATTTTTTTTATCAAAATAAAAAAAAAAGGATAATAGAAATATTAAAATAAAAACAAGGATAAGAATAAACTAAAACGAAATAAATTTATGAAAACCTAATCAATTCAATTCTTTTGAAAAATTAATTATAAGTATCATACCTAGTACCTACATTTTAATACTAAGATACTTAAAAGTCCATGACAATTCATCTTTAAAAACTATTTGATAGATATAGTTTGTAGACAAATATTTTAACATATTTTACTGTTTATGTAAATATGTTATTGTCATATTTTAACAGATTTTATTAATTACCAATAACAATTCTCCATGATTATTTTGTACTTGTAAAGTTGTAAAACTCTTAAGTTTAACACTATTTCAATTTTTTCCTGTAAATGAACTAACTCCTGCATTGCTTTGTAACGGTTTAATATAATTATATTTGTAATTGTATTTGATTAATAACGGTTTTTATATAATTATATATATAAAACGTGAATGAATCTTTTTAACTGCAAACACAACAAACAGACGAAATAGGATTAATATTAATAATTAACATATTTATTTTTTCAATACATAATAATTAAACCATTCTTATTAGTTGTATATATGTATATGTGTATTGTATGAAGGGTATTCACGCAATTATAATTACAATTATTATATTATATTATTTTTATATCCTTGCATTTTTAATTGTGTCATATTTTTGGGAAAATTATTTTATCCTTAACATATTTTCACAATTCACGATCACGTTTTATATATAATATATATTTATTTATGAAGATTTTTCGAATTTTTTTACTAAAATGTTAACACATATAGGTATTTCATTATTTTAGTCACGCAATTTTTTGTTTTTTTTATTTTGTTTATCATGTTTCTAATAATATAAATTTTATTAAAATATGGATGAAAAGTTCCAAATACTCTTATTTTATTTATTTATATATTTTGTTACATTTATGACAATATTATAATCTAACTTTTATTATTTTATTTTTTTTTTAAAGTAATTCACATACATTTTACTTTTTCTTAATTTCACTATATTGTGAATTACACAAAAAAATTACGCGTAAATCCGCTATCAACATTCTAATGGTCAAAAACCGAACCGACTAAGTTTCTAATGAAAATTTTAGTACTGAATAAACTGCCAAAAAAATATTAAAAAAAAAAAAAAAATAACGTCGGTATAGCTATTAGCTATAGAGGTTGGGTTTAAATTTTTATGATAATAATAATACATATCCATGCGTACTAAAAAATTTATAATATTTAAGTACTAAAATTTTGGTACAGCAGATTTCGCACGTAAATTTTAAAATAAAAAAACAACAACAAAATTTATTATTACTAAAACATGAAAATAACAGAAAATTCTTTTCGGTATAACAGTAAATTTGTTGTGTTACAGAAATTTTATATTTTAAAATAGATTATTATTTGCAGATACCCACGTCTGGTTTTTTGCAGGATACTTTATTAAACTATATTTAATATTATTAATATTGAACGAATATAGCTTTGATGTACATTTGTTTTTAATATTTAAAAATTGTTAAAAATAACTAAAGGATAAAAACTAATAACATTAAAATACAAATGTAATTTTATATTAAACAGAGATTTATTATCTTTATCTATATTTAAAATTACATACTGTTTAATTTATATACAGTACCACAAACATAGCTACAGAATTTACAGTTTTCAAAAATTACAGTAAATTATGTTTTCTGTTATTTGACATTTGGTAAGAATTAATGTAACATGTAAGATATTCTTAAAAGTTAACAGAATTAAAGTAAATTAAATTAGGTTTACTCAAAAAATAATAACATATTAACAAAATTTTTACAGAAAACTGTTATACAAATTAATGTTATACAGTGATTCGGTTACTATGTGATGATAGTATATTATATTGTTGGTAATATTAATATTTCTTAAAATGTGTTTCAGTAGTTTGAGAGTCTTTGTTATAATTTGGTTCTTTGGTACAATCTTTTATTAGGTATTAAAATTTAAAATACGTTGATATATTATATAATTTAATATAAACTTTTATTTGTAGGTGTGTTCAATTAAAGAACCATTTTGTTTAAATTTTTCAAAAATTTAAAAAAATGGTTTTTTGGAATATAATGAACTAGATTCGGCAGTTTTTTGGTCGTAAATAACGATTTATTAAATTATATAATTAAATTTTATAAAACTAGTTTTTGGTATTAGCGCATTTGTCAAATTATTTTATTAAAAACATTAAAATATTATTATAAGATCAATTAGGTAAATAGTCTTAATTAATTATAAGGAATTAAGTTTTAAAAATTAAAATTGAAAGTTTTCTTATAGTATGAAAGTTTTAGTAAAATAAAACTTAAATAAATAATTAGAGTGTTAAACATTTGTATAATATAAAATTGTATAATTAAAAATTTAAATTAATGTTAAAAAAAATTCAAATTTTTTGATTTTAAAGTTTTAAATTATTGAAACAAATGTTTGGAGTTAAGCAATTTTTTTTTAAGTCGAGTAAAGAATCTTGAAAACACATCAAGGAACTTTTAATTCTTGGTGGTGTGAAACTGTTTTTCTCTAAAAGCGTTACATCTCTTCAAGCATAAAATACACTCTTGAAACGAATCAATTACATTTTGTACATTTTTACAATTTTTCAAAATGCAAGTACCTAATTGTAGTTAAAAAACTCAATTACTATTAATTTTAATTTCAATTACAATAACATGTAAGTAAAACAAATTGATTAAGATTTAGGTAATTACAAAAAAAAAAAACAAGTAATCATTAAATTTGTAGTAATTTAATTATATGACATTGAATTACAATATTATACATAGAAAACATAATTAAATTAACATTATTACACTCAAAACTATAAGGTATAGAGATATATTAGCTTTTATATGTGGGTTGTTACCACCAAAGAGTATCAAGTTAAACATGGACTTGCATTGCATTATACTTTTATATCTACGAAATTGTAAATTTTTTAATAAATATTCAAAAACTTTATTTGTAGGTAACTACAATTTTTATAATTTAGTTTAAAAAAAGTCTGATAGAACTCTACAAACTCACTTTTCACATGTTAAGTGTAAGTTAAGAGGGCTAAAAGGTTTGGAATATTTTAAAATTAAAGATTTTTTAAACAAAAAACATTTTTAAATTGACCCGATAGTTAAATCATCTGGAAATACTTTTTTTTTTAATAATTAATTGAAACATATTCCAAATTCAGAACAAAATATTAAAAAATTTTAGAAAATCATTAAAGTTTCTTTTTTATAAGTTCTTAAAGTTCATTTGTTCTTTTTTTACTGACCTAATGTTTAATTATAATAAGTGTTATTCCTTTATAATTGATTTGGCTGGAGTCCAAAAGTTTTTATGTTTAAATTTTAAAATACCATGTTTTTATAATATTATTCAGAAATTTTTTTCTTATAGAAGCCAGTGACTAATTATAACCATATAACAACAGACATCTTTAAGAAATGACCTTTTTAGCTCATTTTCAAAAATTTTGTAAAAATATGCCTATATAGTTTCACTCTGTCCGTCCGTATGTTTACAAAAACTTTTACACCGTTTGAAATAGAGTAAAGAATTTTTAACCATGGGTAGCTATTGCAAAAAAAATAATTTCCTAGAAGCATTTTTTTGTGTAGCGCCAGCTGTTACGGAGCTACAGCCCACCAAAGTTTGAAAAAGCCCTATTTTTAAATTATTATAACAAGAGTTATGTAAGGTGTATTTTCAATCTGAAAACGGCAAACGATAGGAGGTTTTATAAGCTTTATAAATTTCTAAAAGGCAAATGTTTAGGGTTGCCATACGGTACGGTAAGATAGGGTCTTGAAACTTTGGGAGAAGTTAGATCCTCAAAAATTAGTAGAAGTCGGTTAACAAAATTTTTTTGTCAAGCCACAAGTTAAGGAGTTGTTAAGGAGCTAAGGGCTCGAAAATTGAAATATTTTTGTATTTTTAAGCACCTGTAACTTGAATACCTGTCCAAATTTTTATATCCGTATGACTATAAATAGTCTAAGGGTGTAATAAATTTACCATTACGTTTATGACGCAGAGAAGGAGGGGGGGGGGGGGTGGTAGATATAGACTCAAGTGTATGGATCGGATCAGAATCGGAAAATAAATCAATTCAGCTATGTATGTTCGTCCGTCCGTACGTCATCTCGATAACTCAAAAAGTAAAGGAGCTAGGATTATGAAATTTTCACAAATTCGTTTTTATGCAAAAACCGGAATCACTATTTAAATCCAGCCATTTTGGTCCATGGGTTCGAGTACCTGCCATACAACTTCTAATTTTATATGAGCATTATACTCTATACCTATGAAAGCTGCGTGTCTGAAATTTTGCCAAAAATAGTTTAGTATAATGGCCAAAGTTACTGCAAAATTTGGTTGGTCTACTGCAGAGGGTTCGAGTAGCTGCCATACAACTCCTTTTTTATATGAGCTTTACACTACACCTGATGAAGCTGGGTGTCTGAAATTTTGCTAAAAATAGTTTAGTGTAATGGCCAAAGTTACTGCAAAATTTAGTCTGTCTACTGCTGAGGGTTCGAGTAGCTGCCATGCAACTCCTTCTTTTATATGAGGATTACACTACACCAAATGAAGCTGGGTGTCTGAAATTTTGCCAAAAATAGTTAAGTGTAATGGCCAAAGTTACTGCAAAATTTGGTTGGTCTACTGCAAAGGGATCGAGTAGCTGCCATACAACTCCTTCTTTTATATGAGCATTACTCTACACCTAACAAAGCTGAATGTTTGAAATTTTGCCAAAAGTAATTAACCGGATGATATAATGTATATGTTACGGTCATACGGGTATCCCAGAGTTGACACAGTGTACTCTACTACACTCTTCCTCGTTTTTATTAATATACAAAATTTAAAGTTCCAACATTATATTGTAACATACCTATGTTAAAGGTTTTTCTTCAATTTAAAAGCTGTTTCTTAAATTGAAGAAAGTGTCTCTCAGTTTTACTCATTTTTGCTTTCATAGTATAATTCTAAGTAAAATTCCAAATTTTTGTGGAATTCACAATTTAATTCCTAGAACCAACAAACATGGAACAAAGAGGGAGGGGGGAGTGTTAGATAAAGTTAGGTCCTTGAGAAATTTGGCAGCATTCCCCATTGAAAGACTATTCGAACTTTAAAATAAAAAATTTACTGTTAGCAGTAAATTTTACAAGTAAGTTGTAACTTAGTCACCAGTGTATATATTTCCAAAATTAAACTCAGTATGTAATACAATATAAATTTGAAAATGTGCTTTCTTAAAAACCCTTGGTTTTTTTTCATCACTTGTTTAAATAGAATTCAAATTTGTTAATAAAGTTTCTTTACTGTTTATTAATATACATACAATTGACTCGAGGTAGAGCTAGAGACATACACCATTTATACTTAGAAAAGTATTTGGTTAAGGTTAGGGATTTAATAAATAATACACGAAATTAAAAATACGGTTTTGGATTTTGGGCTTTTTTAAATGGTGAGATTTTACATGAAAATATTAATACATATAGGGTAAGTATTTAAAATAGATACTATAATATTTTTTAAAGTTAAAGGGACTCAAGAGTATTAAGCAAAGTTTGTTTGTTTGATGAAACTCCTTCCTCTTCTTCGTTCACTGTAAGTCTATTACTCTTGGTTCAGTTTTGTACTTCAATTTGTCTAATAGAATTAAGGTGTTTTATGGTTTGTTTTCTTAAGTTATTCTAAATAGTTTTTGAAAATCAATTATTAAGACTAAGTTAAGAAAAACTTTAGTAGTTTACGAAATGGGAATTCGTATTTTTGGGGAAAAATGTGTTAGTAAAAAAAAAAATATTTGGGGTAGTAATAAGTAAGTTGGACTAATTATATTGGACAAATATTATAAGGCCAACAAAATGTTGTATCTATGTATATATTAATATTATGTAATATTATGTTATATTATGTACATATAAATACAGAGGGAATTTTATATTTCATTATTTTATGTATAAGAAAATAATGAAGAGATTGCGAACAAAAGTGTTGTTAGGGTACTTTAATTCTATTTTATTAATGATTTACTCTTTAAATCGTTTTAAAAACTTGCTGAAATAAAAACAAAAATGGATAATAAAAGTAGAAAATAAAAGATTGAAATCTGACCTATAGTTCAGTGGTTAAAGTGGCGGCTTTTCAATTAAAAAGTCTCGGGTTCAAACCCAGGTCGGATCATATCTAACAAAAAATGTACCTAGTGTATATTATAAGAGAATAAGAAGAAGTCCAAATACCAAATTGGCAAATGACTACTATAATATTCGGAAATATTTACTATTGTCTGGTACTACAAATAAATTATATATTAGATTGGCGCTGGAATATTTTGACAAAGTGCAACACAGACCTAAGGAATGTGACGGATATTCGTCCCTACCGTGTTGAATCGTTAATACGATTTATTCGAATTTGTTTGTTATATGCGACAATCGAGATTATGGAACCATATTCTGTCCCTAAAGTTGGTAATTCGTATGTGGACGACTTAATTAAATTTAATAAGATAATTAACATTTTTCCCCTTAATATACCCTACAAAGCCAAGTTATCCTACATAAACCATTACCCCAATCCCAATTCCTAAAGTTTCCTTTCCCCAAATTCCCATTCTCAAAATCAAACTGTAAACATTTTTATCAAAAGGCCCCATCATGTATTTTGGTTTTAAAAGAATATAATTTAAGTGTGTTAAAGCTACACACTACCCGAACAGCGTACAATATTTTTGAGGGGCTTTCTATGCCATTGCCCTTGTAAAAACAAAAAATGGCAATAATATTATACCTCAAACTATTAACTGTATTATACCAAACATTGCTCAGTATACGGGAGCATAATTAATATTTTCGCATTTCTAATATGTGCTTTAAAGTTTCGTAACTGAACAAGGCTCACAAAATACAGAAAGTTTGATTTTAAAGTATGAAATAAAACGCTTATTATATTTAAGAATAAAGTTACAGGTAAAGGTACATACACAATATCTATAGTTAAAGTCATTTATACTGCAAAATTAACATAGGTGCTATTTACAATATGCAACATTTTAAACACTTAGTTTAAGTTTTATAATTAATTGAACAGGAGGTTTACTCCTCGTAATTAAATCAGAATAGTATTACTGGATTGAAAATTTTTATTAAACTTTTACTTTTACTATAAGCTCAATCAGACACCACAAAAGACACCACCTGACAAAGCAATAAAAAAACAATATAAACGAGGAAGATTATAGTTGCCCTTGTCAACTTTTAGATATCCGTACATACCCACTATGGTGTATAAAATAAACCGTAATTTACTTCCCTTATACGTTTAACTCATTATCCCTTAATTTTAACGTAAAAAAAAAAAAAAAATTAAAAAAAAAAAAAAAAATCACAAAACAAAAAACAAACTTTTCATTCATTGTCCCATAACTTTAGCTTAAAAAAAAAAAAAATAAAAAAAAAAAAAAAACAAAAAAAAAAAAATTGGCCCACCCTAAAAATCCGAAGGTCTGAGTGATGTCCAACTTTGCCAAGTAACTTGCCCTATTAATTTATCTGCCCAGTTTTAATTTTAACCTTGTAGCTTCATTAGATTCAAAGTTATTGAATCGAAAACTTTGTATGGCAGCCCCCCGAAAATGGGGCCCTAAAATTTTGAAACTTCATATAAGTGCTCGATTCATTATATAACTAACCGTGTGTAATTTTCAGCCTCGTAGTATAATTAGTTTTGAAGAAATTCATATTGGTGCAAAGAAGTTGTATGGCAGCCCCCCGAAAATGGGGCCCTAACATTTTGAAACTTCATATAAGTGCTCGATTCATTATATAACTAACCGTGTGTAATTTTCATCCGCGTAGTATAAGTAGTTTTGAAGAAATTCATATTGGTGCAAGGAAGTTGTATGGCAGTCCCCCGAAAATGGGGCCCTAACATTTTGAAACTTCATATAAGTGACGGAGTCATTATAAAACTAACCGTGTGTAATTTTCATCCCCGTAGTATAAATAGTTTTGAAGAAATTCATATTGGTGCAAAAAAGTTGTATGGCAGCTCCCCGAAAATGGGGCCCTAACATTTTGAAACTTCATATAAGTGCTCGATTCATTATATAACTAACCGTGTGTAATTTTCAGCCTCGTAGTATAATTAGTTTTGAAGAAATTCATATTGGTGCAAAGAAGTTGTATGGCAGCCCTCCGAAAATGGGGCCCTAACATTTTGAAACTTCATATAAGTGCCGGAGTCATTATAAAACTAACCGTGTGTAATTTTCATTCTCGTAGTATAATTACTTTTGAAGAAATTCATATTGGTGCAAAAAAGTTGTATGGCAGCTCCCCGAAGACTTGGTCCGATTTTAACCAAAAACAATAGGGAACCTAGAAATTGTCTAAAAATCACTTTGTGTGAATTTCAAGACTCTAGCCCTTTTAGTTTTTGAGTTATCGTGCTGACACACGGACGGACGGACGGACAGACACACATAGCTAGATCGACTAATTTTTCGATTCTGAGCCGATACGTACCCTTGACACTATATCTAGCTCGTCTAGATCGATGCGTTACAAACGGAGGAGCAAATCTAATATACCCGATGTCATATATGTATGCACGGGTATAAAAATATTTTATTATTACAAACACCTACAAAAATTCAAATCAAAAAAATCTTATAAAACAATAACATATTTTTTAGAAACAAAGGAGTAGAATGAAAAAAAATATTAAGAATTACAACTCGTTATCATTTTATTCATATTTTTATATTATTTTAAAATTTTTATTGTTATCTGGAATTCTTATACTGATATTTGGATTTTTAATACAAAAATTTATTATTAAAACGTGGTCCTTTTATTATTATCGAATCCTAACCGATGATAAAATTTTAATTATTATTAAAAATAGCAAACATTTTTTTTCTAAGCTCAGCCTTGCCTAATGTTGTACTGTTAAAAAAAATCAGACAATAAAGAATTTCAATTGTTTTATTTAATTATATCTTTATAATTTTATGACTAAAAATTAAGTTACATGTGGTTAATTGGACTAATAAAAAACGAGGAAGATTATAGTTGCCCTTGTCAACTTTTAGATACCCGTGCATACCCACTAACCGTTATTTATTTCCCTTATGCTATTATAAATATTACAAAAACAAATAACTATTACAAAAAAATATATAACTTATTATCATAAGTTTTGCGTAAAAAAAAATAACAACAAAAAAAAAAATTAAATTTTTAATTCATTATAGGTACCATAATTTTTGCTTAAAAACAAAAAAAAAACCCTAAAAGTTGCTCCGGGTGATGTCCAACTTTGCCAACTAACTTGCCCTATTACTTTACCTGCCCAGTTTTAATTCCTCATAGCTTCATTAGATTCACAGTTATCGAATTGACAACTTGGCATGGCACCTGCCCGAAAATGGGGCCGTAACATTTTGAAATACCATATAAGTGCTCGATTCATTATATAACTAATCGTGTATAATTTTCATCCTCATAGTATAATTAGTTTTGAAGAAATTCATATTGGTGGAAAGAAGTTGTATGGCAGCCCCCCGAAAATGGGGTCGTAACATTTAGAAACTTCATATAAGTGCTTGATTCATTATAAAACTAACCGTGTGTAATTTTTGTCTTCCTGGTATAACCACTCTTGAAGAAATTCATATTGGTTTAAATAAGTCGTGTGGCAGCTCCCCGAAACCTTCGTCTGGTCTTAACCAAAAAGAATAGGGAACCTCAAAAATGTCCAAAAAATGTTTTGTGTGAATTTCAAAACTCTAGCTCTAATTTTTCAATTCTATCTCTTGTAATTAATTTGTAATTCACGAATATATTAAACTTAAGCAAAATTAACTTCATATGATCATATTCATACAATGATCATCATGATAGATAATAATCATCATATTCATAATGATTGTATCTATCAATATCAATAAGGCATTTACTTAAACAAAATCTTATTGTTCGTTTTTGCTTATCTTAAATAAACTACGTTAATCATTTAAATCATATGAAATTCTAACTCGAAATCGTTATCTACAAAAAAAAAAAACAAAAAAAAAACAAAATTCATATAATTTCATGTTAAATACAAGATGCATAGCAAAATTTCAAATTTTTATATGAAAATATTGGAGTTAAAAAAGTTAGTTGTTCGAGAGCTACCCGAAGTTTTGGTCCGATCTTAACCAAAAAAAATAGGGAACCTAGAAATTCATTGAAAAATATTTTGTGAAAATTTCAAAACTGTAGCTCTTTTAGTTTTTGAGTTATCGTGCTGACACACAGACGGACGGACGGACGGAAGGACGGACAGACACACATAGCTAGATCGACTCATTTTTCGATTCTGAGCCGATACGTACCCTTGACACTATATCTAGCTCATCTAGATCGATGCGTTACAAACGGAGGAGCAATTTTAATATACCCGATGTCATATAAGTATGCACGGGTATAAAAATAAATGAAATTAAGGAGGAATTAAACAAAGAGAGACCTATACAAAAGTTTTGACACTTGTATTATTTTGAATAAATGATTAATTAAATATTCACGTGCCTGCCATCTGTTATCCAAATAATTTATGAAACAAAAAAACAAAAGTATGAAATTGAATTAATATACAAATTGTATGTAAGTATATACAACAATTTGTTATTGTAGTAAAATATTTTTTCGAAAATTTTTTTTTTTGGAAATGAAAAGAAAATAAGATTTAATAAAATTTCAGTGTTTGTTATAAAATATATATTTAATTTTTTTTATTAAAAATATAAAACTTAAAAGCTTTTAATAAGTTTTGTATAACTTAATTTGAAAATCACTATATATTGTGAGTATATATAAGTTACATATTTATAAAAATGTATGTATATTTATATTTTTTTTGTTTGCATTACTCTTTTGCTGTAATAGCGGTTGGTTTTGTGACACAGTACATTTTTTTGTAATTAGAATAGAATTATAAATGCTTGGCTATTTCATTAATTTGAAATAATGTAATGTTCTGAAAGAATCTGAATCAAATTTAAATGATAAACAATTTGTCGAAACTGGGATCCTTCGAAAAGTCAGCATTCTTATCACTATGCAATCACACTGTTTATACCCTCAATTTTAGTTATATTTGATTCATAATATTGTAATATGAACCATTCTGGTAAAACATAACCAATATATATTATGTTTAAAAAATGATACAGTAAATGCCGCTTAAGTACCTTCAGAAAAATGTTATAACTTTTAGCTATTTATTCGAATAAATCTCTTAAACGAACTCGCTTAAAGGCTTTAAATAAAGTATTTATCGAAAATTCTGTTAGTTGTTTGCTGAAACATTTATTAATTGTTCTCTTACTAGACGATAGATGGTAGCTAAAGTTTGGCAATTAACTTAGATTTTCTACGATAAGTTGTAATAATGGGTATTAAACCTATTAAACCTTTTCTTTACAAAGAATGTTAAAATTTAAAAATACAAATAAAACTGAGCATTTAAGATAATTTAGTACTTAACCGAAGGGCATTCAAAACATCATGCCGGAGTTGTGGTGAACAGAATGAGAAAAAAACCATTATACACTTCACGTGTTAATTCGCAGCGCTCGCTAGAGCCAGAGTGCAGCTCTGGGTAGACATGAATTTAAAGAACTTAGCGATCTGGTCGCTAAACAACCTGCAGAAAAGGTACGATTCCTGGAATGCCGTAAAATTCATCTGAAATTAAAATCAATATATAGCCTTAACATAAACCTTGTGATCACCGTAGTGGCAGCAAAACAGTCCTAAAGTGCTTATTGGTTGATATACAGCCACGTATATCAACAAACCAACCCCTAGAGAAATAAAAAAGTATCATTATGAAGTAAAAATGAAGGTATGTTGTAAAGTGGGTTGAAGCTCTTATCGGAATGACTTCGATTTATAACCGAGTTTTACTGTAGAATCATCGAAATAATAAAATGACTTTAGAAAAATCTTATGGAAAAATAGACTATCTTAATTAATATTTAAAAATCCAGAAAATTAAAAAAAAAAACTTTAAAATAAGTTAAAAAATAAAATATTTATGTAATTAATATCAAAATAAAAGTAAAAAAAAAAATAATGAGCTTTATTGAATAAATTAAGAAAATTTTAATAAGTATATACATACATGAACACATAATTTTATCCTAAATTAAAAGATAATAAGGATTTCTTTGTCATTTTTTCGTATGTTGAAAACAAAGTTTTGTCAAATTTTGGTGCATACAATGATAGTTTTTTGTTTTTTGGGGGTTTATATTGCATATTAAACTTTTTATTAATTCAGAGGAAAACTATGATAACAAATAAAAAGAAAATGGTAAATTCAAAAAAAATGGATTAAATAATATTCTACATGATTCTTTTTGACTCTTCTTGTTTAAAAAAAAACTTTTTGTCATATTTTTTGTATTGTTGAAAATCCTCATCATGTTTTTGCTTTTATATGTCATTGTGTTTATTCTATCTCTTTCAGAATTTATTTCTACACCATTCTGTGTAGTGTATACTATCTCACCACATGAATGCGATTTTGAAAAAGTGAATGAGAAAAACTTTGATAAAGAAAATATGGAGTTTTTTTTGGCATTCTTTAGATAATTTTGTTTTAAAAAAATTTTTGAACAAAAATAAAAATTATGACATTGGCATTATTTTATTTTGATAGAACTTAGAAACATATTTGTCTGCTGTTTATGTTTGGAGAAATTTAGTCATTATAAAGTCATTATAATTGTCATAAGATTTTAAAAAGGTTTTTTGATTAAATTTTAATATAATGTAATTATAGTGTACTAGGAAAACCTCTGAGCAATTTCTTGATTAGGATTTCACAGTAAGTCTACTCATCTATGTTATTTTTAAAGCCTAATTGATGAATATAAAACTGTTACAAAAGAACTTCCTTACATACTAAATTTTCAGTCACTGTTCCTTCTGAGGTTTATTTCTGATTGGGTGCTGCTAAAATATGAATTTTTAAATCTACAGATTTCGTTGCTCGGGAAATTGCAGCATATAATTGGCCATGATCAATAAAAAGTTCTAACAAAAAACGAGGAAGAAAGTAGAGTAGACTGTGTCAACTCTGGGATACCCGTACGAACATATTATTATAAATATTAAATAAAAGTCATCCAATTTAAGGAAATCAATTTTTATTAGGCTTAAAACTTTCTAATAATAAACGAAATTTAAAGAAATTATCCTGAAAAATAAAAAAAAAATAATATTATTAATCATTCTAATTTAATATAAATATGAAGAATGAAAATTTAATATATAATATTATATTATTACTTAATATATTTTTGTGAATTTCCACACCATCCTTGAGATATCACATTTTGGTGCGTTAGCTAAATATTTTACATGGTCAGCTTCCCCAAGAGGCATATATTACCACATCTATAACAATTTTAATTTAAAAATTTTGACACAGTCGAATTATAACGTATTTTATTAGTAAATTTTGAACAATATAATTTTAAATTTAAAATAATGATTAGGAAAAGTACAAGAAAAACAAATTTCTGTACAAAACAAATTTATCTTAAACTATTTTTTTAAGAACATTACAGTGAAATATATACAAGTTAGAATTAAGTTAAGTCTGACAAAATTTTATTAAATTGCGAACAAAGAAATTTATTGAAATTTTAGAAATAAAGGGTTGTGAAAACTAAAAACACTTTCATAAACCCCTCCCTGACATAAATTCCTATTCTTATTTGTGAATATCCAATCAATTTGAGATCCTACATTTGTTGTACCTACGTTTTCTGGTAATGCTGAAGTGATACTACATTCTTCAAAATAGCGTGCTAATAAATTTTGTGGTTCAATTCTTAAGTCAGTATTGAAATCACCTACAATTATAATGTCTTCCTCAGATCTTAATACGTCATGACGTTCTAAAATATTTGATATTCCTATTTTTATTTCAGTAAGAGAACATTGAGTAGATTTGTAAATAACTAACACGATATTGGACTTATATTTAAATAGTGAGAACATAAAATATTTTTGTTTTGAAGGAAGGGCCGGATAAACATAAGAAGTTTCCAAATGAGAAAACGAATTAATGAAATCATTTTTCAAGTAACATATTAACCCTTTGCCAGTACCCGTTAATCTGTGTGAATCGTCGTTATCAAGTCTTGTTATCTCTGTAAAATTCTCTATTAAATATGGATGACTGGGTCTACTGAAAGTTTCAACAAATAATAGTAGGTGCGCAGATTTAAAAACTGGATCAGATTTTATCAAATGAATATGCTTGGCTATACTTTGAACGTTGTGGTAAATTATTTGGTTGGTATTACTGTTCGAAAATTGAAGAAGATTGGCAAATTTTGGACTAAAGCCTTGTATATGTTTAAGGTTTAAAAGTTGAATTTCAACAGCATCGTTTGATTGAGGACTTTGTGGTGCAGAAAAATTTCCAACTAAGTATAAATTATTTGCAGACGTAGCTCTACTACAAGCAACGTATAAAGAAGCCCGAGTCATTCCTTTTTTTAAATGAATAGCAACAGAATTGTAAGTGGATCCTTGACTTTTATGTATCGTAATACCCTCTGCAGGAACTACAGGAAATTGTCGTCTGTCTATATGTACGTGTTCATTTTTTTTATATTGAAAAGTTTTCCCAATTAAAGAAATAGGTGTCCAAGAACTGTCTATACTACTTTGCTGTGCAGATCTAGCTTTATGCCCTACACCATCGTCTGAAAAATCGAGCCAAAGTATATGTGGTTTTCTCTCGTTATTTACAATTTTGATATCAACATGTTTCAAAATACCTGTTGCACCATTTACTAATCCATCTTCAGTATCTATATTATTCGTTAGCATATATTTGGCGGTTACTTTCAATAACAAAGAAAAAGGTAGTCCAGCCGCCTCAGATGTTTTAAATAATTTTACTTGGTTCAATATATTATTTCTCGAATTTTCAGAAATATTAGCCCTTATTTTATCTATAGCCTTTGAAATAATCAGTGGTGTTTCGATACTATTCAGTTTTATAGTATTATAATTATCTACTTCAACATTTGATACAAAAAGATGAATTGCTTCTGATGGAATGTTATTAGGGCTAGTAACACGGTTTTGGAAAAGCTGTTTGTCTTCTTGAGTTAGTGTTCCTTTTGCTAAATTATTTAGAGCTTGTACAAAGCTTATATCTGATCTTTGTCTCATTATTTCTGTTAACTCATAATATTTGAAAGGTTCCCAAAGAGGATTTCCTACCAAGTCCGAGTAGGGATCAGCATTATTGTGTTTAAAAATCCATCTATCTCCAACAGGAGGCAACTGCCTAAAATCACCTAATACTAACAATGATATACCTACCTCCAAATGGAAGAGTGCTTTTAAATATTTGCTTAAGGCGTGCATCTACATGTGAAAACATCTTTGATCCTACCATTGAAATTTCGTCAATAATTAAAAGTTTTAAATTCATATAAATACTAAAAAGAGAATTGCATAGGTCAGAACTTAATGGTCTTATTTCAGCCCCAGATTGATTTAAGGGTAACGAAAAAGCTGTGTGTAGAGTTATTCCTTTTATATTAAACGCAGCTTTACCTGTTGATGCACAAAGTAAGACTTTTAAACTATTATCTTCCCCTGCTATTGACCGAAAATGTCTTATTAAGGAATAGTGTATAGATTGAATCAATCTGCTTTTTCCAACTCCTGCACCTCCTCCAACAAATTCATAAAATAGAGTTCCTGCTCTAATATTATTTAAGATATGGGTTAGGTATAAATGTTGTTTTTCATTTAAAGAACTAATTAATTGTAAATAAATATTTTCAGCTGGTTCATTTAGTACATTGATAGCTCCATGTACATTACCTTGATTATTAGTATCATTATTTAATGGGTTGCTATCATCATTCTCTTGAATTCCAAATATTCTAAATTCATCATCTGTTTCACGTAGCACTTCTTCCTGCAACTCAGGTTGCTCTTGAGCTTCGCGAAGGGCATTATCTAGGTCGTCATCAGAATCAAAAGCATTGAACATTTTTCTATTTGCAAGAATTAAAGGAAGATTATTTTGATATATTTCTTGAACATTTTTTTGAAGAATATCCCTGTTCTCATTTCTCCATGAAAAATATAGCATAACTTGTTCTCTGTAAAAATTTTCTTGATCTATATGGATACTGTATCGTCTAAAACGAATTATATTTGGCTGTGAGCGTTTTCTAAGATATCCGCTTAAGTCTTTTAGTTGCAGTTCGTCACTTGAATTTGAACGACCAGCAGTTTTACTAAAAGTGTACATGGCGGAAAATTCAGCTAAACATAAATTTTCCAAACAGTCAGGTCTTTGTACATAACGATCTAATAATGTAGGAACAAATATTTCAGTAGAATTGGGGTCATTTGCTGATATTTCTTGAAGCTCCGCTCTAGGTTTTAATAAACGTGTCCGAATTTCAGGAGGAGCAGTATTAATGTAAACGTCAGAATTGCTGCATTCAGACATATGTTTTCCTAAAATATTGTACGCAGCCTCTTGGGCTGATATCTCTGACGCATTTATAAACTTATTTCCTATAAATCTTAACTTTTCTTTAATTGAAAGATTTCCTGCGCGAATTTCTTCTATAGCGTCCCTTAAAATGTTGGACATTCCCCTATCTGACTTATTAATATATTTAACTATATAACCTACGCAAGCATATGGATCAAGAATATATTGGATATCCATGTTGGCTCTATGGAGACTAAGCATAAGGGGATTAAATGGATTTATAAATGTGTCCTTAAGAGAACGTTTTAAAAATATGGTAGATTTTTTTATACTAGACCTAATAGCCTGTAAATATTCTTCGGGAGATAAACTAATTTCTGGTAAATTTATAAATTGTGTAAAACTTAACGTTTCTTCAAGAGTTGTAGAGTTAAGAAAATTTTTTATTTTTTGATAATTTCTTTTAATATTTTCAGTAATTTCTTCTCTATTTAACGGATTTAAAATTACAGTATTTTCCATAGGTGGAAAAGGCATATTGTACCTGCAATATGGCTGATGCTGATATTCACGAAGGCAATTTCGACTATGGGAATGTTTTTGATACTGCATGTACGACTGTAAATGAAGAATAGAACTGTCACATGAAACAAATTTATCAATAAATCTACAAACATTTTCATAGCTTTCTGGATCAGAGGTATCGAGAACTGGAGCATCTTGCAACCAATACATACCGTGGACATGTGGTGAACCACGTTGTTGAAACTCAACACGATAATAATATTTGGTTACAAAATGTTCACCAAAAATTCCTAAAGGACTTTTTAATAATTTTAACATAGTTCTAAATCTATGGTCAAAGTATGAAGCGCATGTTACTGGATCTGTTCGTATTAATCTAGCCTTTTCTCTAAATTCTAAATTTTCTGCTTCGGTCTCGCTTATTTCCCTATTGTCAACAACTTTTGACAAAATTATCAACAACTCAGACCATTTCGTCTCCGCAGCAGATAATGTTATAAAAAAAGTAGGAATGTGAAATTGTCTGATCATTGCCACCACCTTATTTTTTTCCTTTTCCCAATGAGCTGGAGAAGATCTTATATTTTTTAAAATTTTATAACCCTCATCCCGTTGTATTAATCCCTCAACAAAATTTTCTGATAACATATTCCTAGCTGTTATACTAGTATTGAAATTTTTCTTTCTTAAGCAAGTTGATATAGCGTCATTTATATTCTTGAGTTCATACTTTTTATACATATACAATAGTTTGTCTGTTCGAGCACATCTTCTGTCAAATCTTCGAACTTCAGAACGTGCTATTTTGCTATAATTTAAATATCGGACGGACGTATCAATAATTCTAGGTTTTCCGCAATAAATGGTGGGGAATGACAATTCTTCAGAATATTCGTCAGTTAACATAGATAAAGGATGTTGACCTTCTCCAGGGGCTAGGGATATATTTTCAATAGGGACATTGTCTAATAAGGTCTCTTGACCACCGGGATTTATGTTGTCTTCTAATTCAATAATACCTTCATTCGGATTGTCATTACGGCTATCAAATAGTTGTTGGATGACTTGTTCATCATCGCGAGACACAACAAATGGAACTTCAGTATTTTCATTTTCAACCTCAAAACTATTTATCCAATTATTAGAAATTTCTATTCCCTCATTAATATAAAGTGGCGTATTAACTAAATATTCAATAGCTTTTTGAACTTTAAATGGCCTAATTGTTTCACACATCGTCGGCTGAGTGCTCTTTTGCCCCATACGCCACGAAGGTCAAACTGAGAAAATTGAAAAAGAAAGTTTGGAATAATATAGAAAAAAATCTACATTAACGATTTTGCTCAAAATTTGCAGGTAGTATGTTTGTACAATTCTGTAACTGTATACAAAATTTCAAAAGTTTTTCCTCAACGGTTCGCCCCAAAATACACTTTTTATGAAACAACTCCCAGTTGCCATTTTGACCCACTTCATACAAGGTATTTATTATTCAATAGAGTATATGCACGTGGAGCAAAAATTTTTCAAATGGGGCAAAAGAGCACGCATTATGTAGTAAGTAAATTTTTACTTTTTAATATTGTAGAGGAAGCAAAAAAGGAAAACTATGCTTTCGTTAACGATGGTCAGTAACAAATTCATCATGGTTTATAATTTTAAAATATAATATATTTGCCAATATTAATTACAAAACTCCAAATTTAAAATTTTTTCGTTTTTTTATTTATCTTAATATTATTTTAAACTCAAACAAAAATTAATTAAAAGTAAAAAACAAAAAAAAATAAATAGCCTTCTTCTAGCTTTAATGTTTTAAATTTATGAAATTGTTTGAAATTTTAAATTTCAAAAATTATTAATTAAAAAATAGTTTCAACAATATTATAATTATAAAAATTTCAACAATATTATAGCTATAAAAATATAATAAACATGGATTTTAAATCTTAATATTTTATTACATTATATTTTCAAGCACTTTAAGTTTCACATTTTGTACTTTCATAATAATATCTATACGTAAAAAAACAAAAATTTATTAAACTAAAATCAGCCTTCTTCTAGATCCTTTATTAAATTGAGTATGAAATCCATAACTTTAAATTTTAAATTTCCTTTCAAAATTATATTAATTTAATATTTTTGCTAAACACTACTAATTTTTATTAAAACTAAAAACAAAAATAAACAGCCTTCAGTTTCAAATAATATTATTCTTAAATTAAGCATTAAATCCATAATTTCAATTTTTAAGTTTCTTTAAATTAAAATTAAATTTAAATTAAGAGTTTGCTAATAATAAAGTTTCGTTATATTAATATTTGAATGACTTGATAATATTATCACGAAATGTTATTATGATTAAATAATATGTTTTCATTAATTGTTTTGTATGATTAAATAATAATATAAATAAAAAATGTTGCGAGAAGTAGATGAAATAAATAAAAATTCATATTAGCATTTAAACTATAAAAAAATGTTTTTATGAACGAGTTTTTCTAATTCACTGTTAAATATAATTATTTAATTAAATAAATCAAATTATATAAATTTTTAATTTAAATTAAAATTAATTGTAGTGGGCTTTTTAAATTAAATTAAAATTTAATAATTATTTTTATACGAATTCAATATAAAACGTCATACTTTAAAGAAATAGGTACGTTTGAAATGACGTTGAAATAGTTCCAAAATTGGTCTGCAGTTTTAATTTAAATTTAATATTGCTGTAAAATACTGTTGATCTATCTGTGGTAAATATGGGATCAAAGATTTCAAATCATTTTTTTTTTCTCCAGAAATAATAGATTTTTGAGACAAAACTGGAGGAGGTTTTCTCAAAATGTTAATTAATGTTGTAGGTAAATTTGATTTTGATTTTAAATTTACTGTTTTAAAATTTATTTCAGAAAAAGAATTTTTAAATTGGATTGAAAAAGGATTACTCTTTTCATATTTAATGCATTTTACTTTTGTAAATGGAAGATGAATGAAATTTAATTTAGATGAAATGGAGGATAATGACAAGAAATCTGATTCTTGCATTTGAAAAATTTTCAATTTAGTTTTAGATGTATTTACGTTTTTCAGTAATTTTAACAAATGTAGAGGGCTATGTATATCGAGTTTTTTTAAATACCTGTCTATTACAGAGTGAACTGCATCCACTTCTTGAATATTTGAATGACCAGGCTCGGAGTATTTTTGAACTATTTCAACAACACTAGACGAATTTTCTAAAAAGTATTTTATTCCAGCACTATTTATTTTATTTTTATTTTGTGGGACACAACTGTCGCTCCATAAAATTATTTTTTTTAGATTCGGATTGTCCTTCGAAATGTTATTTAATAGCTTTAATAAAGCACTAGCAATATCGTTGCCACTTCTACCACTGTGTCCTTCATGCCATATTGCACAATATGTGATTTTTTCTTTTTGCGGAATTATTGCCGTAGCAGTTAAATTAAATACATTCAATTTGCGCTTATAAAAAAATATTGAAGAATTTCCTTTAGGTAAACTGAACACATTCTGGAGGTCATAGCATACTATACACTGATTCGCATCGATATTTGAACGATCCAAATCTCGTTCTGCTTTCGACATATTTTTTTCCATGGTATGATTCTTATAATTATCACGGTCTTTTTCAGTTGGAGTTCGGTTATTTTTGAACAGGAAGCATTTATTGCACAAGTCTTTTTTTGGTTGTAAAAATGCCATATTGAACTCATAATTAAATATTTTGCGATACATATGTATTTTCAGCGGTTCTGATGTTTTTTCAACGTAATAATTGTACATTTTAGTTAAATTTAACTCAGGTGGTAAATATTTTTTGTCAGATGATGATCGGCAGTAATGTGAATCTATTACTGGAAACGACTTAATGTGGTCGCGAATTTCTTCTAACTTTTCGACTGGAGTACTTTTTTTAACAAATTTCCCCTTTTTCCGAGTAGTAGGAGTTCCTATTGGATCACGTAGTTTATTAAAACAATAATACACTCTTTTCTTATCAATTGACAAAGTATTAAGAAAAAACTCTCGACAAACTCTACGAATTTCACCGTCAACTTCAAAATAAAATTTAAAAGAAAATTTTTTTATCTCTAACGAAGTTCGACTGCGTTTTATCAGCTCTCTTTTCACGAATTTCAAATAAAATTGATTTTTTCCTTCATCTGACAGAGACCAAAAACTATTAAAAATAGAAAGACGATTATTTTCACTGAAATACTTTGAACATAAATAAAAGCAAGTATCTTTGCAGCCTGGTTTCATTTTTTTCGGTGATTTTACATTTCCTCCACGATCAGTGTATTGTTTACCACTTTCACGTAATTTTTTTATAGTAGATCTATGCCATAATTCAGGGCGTTTTTGTCTCTTTCGTGTTCTAGTTGGTGTATTATTTCCTAAGTACATAAATTATAAATTAATTTTTATTTTTTTTAATTACATATTAAAAATTTAACCTGATGAAGGAACAAAATCTGATGGCATATCTCTTAGCGCTGAAGAAACGGATGGTAAATTTCGAGAAATAGTAGCTAATATAGGAAATTATTATATAAAATTTGATTACAGAAAAAATTCATAACAATTTACATTCAATATCGGAAACAACCTGCTCTTGTATAACATTTCTATCTGGTACATAATTTGGATCGCGCATTTCGTCACCAGCTTAAAAGTTCATGAAAATGGAATAAATATAATATATTATTTTTTAATAAATATAATTTATATTTACATGAAAAATCATCCATAGTGGTATAACTTAGATCACATTTTTCGACGGGAAATATATCTTTTTCCATTCTAAAAAATTATAGTTTTTAAACAAAAAATAAAGATACAAACCATAATTAGCTTACTCTAAAATATCCTCCGAAACAAATGGGACAGGTGAAGAATTTTCACTGGAGCTCAATTCAGACATTACATCAGTCATGCTAAAAAAAATACATTTCGTTAGGTATTACAAAAAATATGAAAAAAAATAAAATAGATTTACTTACTCAAAATATATACGATTTTTAAATTGAACTCTTATGCACATGCGCGCACATCTATTATCTCCGAAATTGAAAAAAATACTAACCGTGAACGATAAAGGAAATATATTTTGAACTTCATTTCTTATTTTCTAAGTTCAAGAATTGCGTTTTTTAATAGAAATTGCTTAATGATTAGCACACATTTTCCAAGCGCAATATTAAACATACTATAGATAACCATTTAATTTGGTTTATCTGTTCATTCATGCGTAAACTTGCATTATAGTTTTTTTATTTTTTCTTTGTTTCAATGTTTACATACTTATTTTATTTTTTTTATGGTTTGCTGTATTGCTATAAAAAGCATTCTTAAACTTTGTTGATTTTTAAACGATAAGAAATAAAATATCTTTAAATAAACAATGATTATAGTTTGTTTTTTTTAGACAGATAGACTTCGATCTTATGTTTGTATTTCACAAAAAAAACTTTTTTTTTTCAACTTAAATTGTACTTTCAGATATGCACTTCTTTTTGTTTTGTATTATGATAATGACGTCAATAATAAGAAAACAAAAAAATTTTTTTTAAAACAAAACTAAATAAAAAATATAAAGTAACTTCAAAACAATAATTAAACTTTACAGCAAAATAATTCTTCCATTTTTTTATTATTTTTATGTAATTTTTTTTAAATAAATATAAAATTTGTATATAATTGCTATAATTTACTATTCCCATGGGGCAAAAATAATTTATGAAAAGTAAATTCTATTTTGATCCATAGATTCGGTACATGCACATGGGTCAAATAAGAAATTACAAAAAAAAAATTTTTTTTTCATATAAAATTTGACCCATAAGCAAAATTTTGGCGTTTGGGTCAAAAGAGCATTAACAATCTGGAAAAGTGCGGCGTATGTATCAAATTGGCAACTCTGTATATCAGTAACTAAAAGAGCTATCAGAAAACCGATTACACCAATCGAAAGATCTAGTGCCAAAACCTATATATCTAATCTTAGGTCAAAAAATCAAAAAGTGGCGTATGGGGCAAAAGAGCACACAGCCAACGACATGTAATTGTGAGTGAATGTCATTTTTCTTTTTAAGTGGAGTTGGATTGTATACGTATCATTAAATGCTCTTGGCAAAATTTCGGTTGTTGTATTTACCGACACAGGAATATTGGCCACTTGCCCTTTAATACTACATTGCTTTTCATATCCTAAACTACAGATTCTCATAAAAGGTATACGTGGGGCTACGAGACGTTCTTCTAGACAGGAGAGACTTTTCAAACAATCTGGAACTGGAGGAAAGTCTAATCCATTTGCAAGACAAAGTATTGGAATTTGGCCCTTTAAGATGCACGCTTTGCAAGTTGAACAAAATTTAAATTCGTCAATTTCTGAGTCTTGGTTAACATAAAAAACTTTGTTAACAAAATTTTCTGTGTATCTACTTATTAAATTTCTTTTCGACAATGTTGAAATAGATTTTGAAAACCAAAGCCCTCCACAACAACAACAAATATTAACCGGACCTTCTTTAACAACTTTGTTGTAGTCGACCAAAATTCGATTGTAATACCTATCCATTTCTGCCTGTCGATGTTCCTCTATCTGAATTTCATCCATTTGAGAACGACTCTCGATATTTCGCTGGGACTGTCTTTGCGATTCACGTAACCTAGTATTTGGGTTTAATCTATATTGTCGAGTTCGGCGAAAAGTTTGACTTCTTCTTATTTGGTTGAATAGAGCTAACCGTCTTCGTCTATAAAACTGTCTTTCAGTACTTCGTGCGTTTTGTCGTAGTCTTATATTTTCTCTAGTTTCAGTTCTTGTTCTCCTACGGTTTAATGAATTTCTTATTCTTTCGACATTTCTTAAAATATCATTCTGTCTTCTGCCTCTATGTGCTTCTGTGTTTCTCTCTTGCTCTAACTGTCTAATTTCTAGGTTTGCTCTTCTTGTTCTACGAGCCACCGTGTTTATATTTTGTTCCCTAGCCCTAATGCTACTGTCCTGTCTTCTTGTCCTATGGGCGACCGTGTTTATATTTTGTTCCCTAGCCCTAATACTACTGTCCTGTCTTCTTGTCCTATGAGCCACCGTGTTTATATTTTGTTCCCTAACCCTAATATCACTGTCTTGTCTTCTTTCTACATGTTCTTGCGTATTTCTGTCTTGTTCTAATCGTCTTATTTGTAAATCTTGTCTTCTTTCTACATGTTCTTGCGTATTTCTGTCTTGTTCTAATCGTCTTATTTGTAAATCTTGTCTTCTTGTCCTACGAGCCACCGTGTTTATATTTTGTTCCCTAACCCTAATATAACTGTCTTGTCTTCTTTCTACGTGTTCTTGCGTATTTCTCTCTTGCTCTAACTGTCTAATTTCTAGGTTACCTCTTCTTGTTCTACGAGCCACCGTGTCTATATTTTGTTCCCTAACCCTAATATTACTGTCTTGTCGTCTTACTGCATGTTCTTGCGTATTTCTCTCTTGCTCTATCTGTCTAATTTCTGGGTTTGCTCTTCTTGTTCTACGAGCCACCGTGTTTATATTTTGTTCCCTGTCCCTAATACTACTATCTTGTCTTCTTTCTACATGTTCTTGCATATTTCTATCTTGTTCGTTTTGTCTCAAGTTTTCATTTTGTCTTCTAATTCTATGTTCTAAAGAGTTCTGTAAACGACGTTGTTCGGACGATACCTTTTTTACTCTGGGCATTTTTCTTTTTTATTATTTTTTATAAATCAACAAACCTAATCTACTATTGGAAAAGCAAATTCTTTAATGATTTAGCCTCAAAAAAATGTTTTGTAAATTTTTTAATATTATATTATAAATAATATTTAAAATAAAATAATGAAGTAAAAACAAAAAAAAAATTTTAAAGTGTATCTACTAAGATGATTGTATTACGAATTATTATTAACAAAAAACAAACTTACCAAAACTGGGTTGATAACAAACTTCACTGTTTCTAGTTATTAATAATAATAACTCACACTGTATATTAAATATATATTTAAAAATTTGTTTTTTTTTTTCTTTAAATATTTTTATTACTTGTTATAATGATTGTTGTATGCACTTGTTAAAATTGATTGTTAAATGTTATTATTTTTTGAATCTTAATATTCACATTTATTTATTCTTATTTTATCACACTTATTTTATTATGTATGTAATTAATTTTTTTATTTGCACTCATTAATTTTTTTAACTTTCAAATTCACTTTTTTTAGTTGTTGATTTAAATTTTCAAATAATTTTAATCCGTATTATTCACACTTATTATTCGCACTTAATATTCACACTTAATATTCACACTTTTTTATTCTTATCTCTTAATTTTAATTCTTATTATTCGCGCTAAATATTTATTCTATTCACTTTTTTTTATTTTAATCATTCTCACTTGGTTTTATTAGTATATTATCTAGTTTAGCTTCTTACATTTTTTTTTAAAATAAAATTCTTAAAAAATGTATTCACTTAATTCAATTCACTTTTTTAGTTGTTGACTTAAATTTTTAAATAATTTTAATCCATATTATTCACACTTATTATTCGCACTTAATATTCACACTTATCTCTTAATATTAATTAATATTATTTATTCTTATTTCTTAATTTTAATTCTTATTATTCGCACTAAATATTTATTCTGTTCACTTTTTTTTACTTTTAATATTTTTTTACAAATTCTCACTTGTTTTTATTAGTATATTATATAGTTTAGCTTCTTATAATTTTTTTAAAATAAAATTCTTAAAAAATGTATTCACTTAATTAAATTTATAAAAACACAATTAATTTTATTTGCACATTTATTATTATATTTAAATTATTAATTTAATTTGCTTATGCTTTTGTTGTTTTTATTGTTAATTATTAAAAATATCATGTATTCATCACTAAATATAATCACTTGTTTTATATAATTTGTTGCCGAGATATTAATATTTGTTATAATTATTTAACAGTTTACTTCCTATTTAAATTTTGTGTTTAGCAATTAAAATTGCTCTTTAGTAATTTTATAAAAATTTTAACTTCCTTTTAGTAAGCTAGATACTAAATGAATGTTAGTAAACACTAATACTTTGCTCATTATATACGTTGTAGAAATAACATAAGTTTATAACACCTACTTAGGTACAAGAAATTTAATTTATTTTTTAATATTGCATAAAATAAAATAACAAGTTGGATTAGATATTAAATACAATAAAAGCAAGGGTAATAAAGCCAAAAAAGAAAGCAATTGTAATTTTACTAATTTCCAGAAAATAACTTAAATGGTTAATTACCTGCCAAAAAAAAAATTCAAACTTTTTCATTTCATTTATATGTTATATTTTGAGGGAAGAATAGTATACCTGGAACTGAAACAAAATTTTCCTAAATTTTGATTTGAAATAAAAAATGTTCGTTCGGGTATAAAGATTAATAAAAAAATTTTATAACTTTGAATATGAATACATGTTTAATTGTAAACATCAAATAATAATATTTACCAAGAAAAATAAGTTATTGCAATTTATCACTAAGTACATATGCATTTCATAATTTTTTATTGTTTTATAAGAATATTTATGTTTTAAAATTTTTAGTACAAATATATTATTTTTTTTTATTATTATATTACAGTAATAATTATTACAATACTTTAAAGTTTGATAGCCAGAATTTGTAACAAAAAATTTGAGAACATTAATTTCACAGTTTTATAACAGCCACTTTACTGTCACTTGACACTAACCAAATTTTTCAGAAGTCATAAACTAATGACATCCTAAGTTATGGATAAAAAAAAAGATTATATGGCAGCTATTCGAAACTTATCTTACAGACAACTTAAATAGATAAAAATATCAGAAAGCCAGCTTTGTTATGTATAGAGTAATGCTCATATAAAAAAAGAAGTTGTATGGCAGCTACTCGAACCCACTGCAGTAGATCAAGCAAATTTTGCAGAAACTTTGGCCATTAAACTAAAATATTTTTGGCAAAATTTCAGATCCACAACTTCAATAGGTATAGAGTAATGTTCTTATAAAAGAAGGAGTTGCATGCCAGCTATTCGAACCCACTAAAACTAACCTATTTTTGGCAAAAATTTTACACACCCAGCTTAATTAGGTGTAGAATAGCGCTCATATAAAAGATGGAGTTGTATGGCAGCTACTCGAACCCACTGCAATAGACGTGCCATATTTTGCAGAAACTTTGGCCATAAAATTAAACTATTTTTGGAAAACATTTCACACACCCAGCTTCATTAGGTGTAGAGTAATGATCATATAAAAAAAGGAGTTATATGGCAGCTACTCGAACCCACTGCACTAGACCAACCAAATTTTGCAGAAACTTTGGCCATAAAACTAAACTACTTTTGGCAAAATTTCAGACACGCAGCTGTAATAGGTACAGAGAAATACTCATATAAAATAAGATGTTGTATGGCAGCTACCCGAACCCATGGACCAAAATGGCTGGATTTAAATAGCGATGACGGCTATTGCAAAAAAACGAATTTGCGAAAATTTCAAGATCCTAGCTCCTTTAGTTTTTGAGTTATCGTGCGGACGGACGGACGGACAGACGGACGGACGGACGGACGGACGGACGGACGGACGGACGGACGGACATACATAGCTAAATCGATTTATTTTTCGATTCTGATCCGATCCATACACTTGAGTCTATATCTAACCCCCCTCCTTCTCTGCGTCACAAACGTAATGGCAAATTTATTATACCCTTAGAACTGTGTTCGTACGGGTATAATGAACCTAATTTTTTAATTGTTTCACCTTGTTTAATAAATTATATAAATATAAATTAAATAACACAAAAAAAAACTTCATAAATAAACCTTATTTCCAAAATTAAAAAATATTTATGCATAATAATAAATTGTGAACATCAGAATCCAGTACCAGTGTATGATATTAGATGATTATATTAGAACTTTCATTCAAAATAAATGTTTTGATTTTCGGTTAACAAATAAAAAAAGTAATTTTTACTTTGCACAGACATTTGCACTAATAATTAAAATCGTTTTGAATTTTTTTCGTATTTTTTTTTTGGTCTTCTTTTTTTTAATCAATAGATATAATATATATATATAATCGATAAATATCAATGAATAAATATCGATGAGAATAAAATTGCCTTAAATTTTAAAAATTTCCTTAAAAACCTTTAAAATTCCCTTCTTCTGTAACTATTATATAGGTTTAATTTTGTTATCTTGTAGTTAGTTTGAATAATATCTCTTTATCATTAAGTCTAAAACTTCATCGGCGGTGTAGTATCATGGTAATTATGTTTTAAGAAACGTATGCGAAATTTCTATAGACTTTTAAAATATTTTGAAAAACACAAATTTTTTAATCAACTTCAAAAGCTGTTCGAATTAATATTTTTAATGCTTAAAGAATTTCAACAATAAGATGCCATAAATAAAGACACCTGCTACCATCATTCGGGTATTTTCATACCCGTGGGAATATAAGATCACATATAATGTATATTAAAATTGCTCTTTCATTTGTAAAGCGTAAATATAACCATGATAGATATAGACCCACGTGAATGTCATAGACCCATGTTCATGTCAAGAATAGATGAATTTCTCACGAATAAGCAACGCACAGTTCGTTTAAATCTGATCACAACTTTAAGTAGTTGCTATTTCTTAGGACTTAAATTTTATCATTTAATATCATTTGATAAAATGAAAAGTAAATAAACAAATTGGCCATTTATTATCTTCTAACTTTAAATTTAAAATGCATTTGAAATTGAATTTCTGAAAAAAAATTATTTATATTATTTAATCCTTTGTTAACTCAGAATTGTTATGTTTCAAAAGAAATATTTTATTCAATTTACAGCTTTTTATATGCAAATAATAATATAAGTATCTTAGTCGCAACGTGCTACCGTTTTTTTTTTGTTATAATAAATATGGGTTAAAGAAATTTTGTCTCTGACAAAATAAATATAATATATTATAAATTTAGTATTAATTTTTTCAAAATATTTTATCCAAAACTGCAACGAATCAAAGCAGAACCGAACTTAAAATGAAAAAAAAAAAGAAGAGTGTAGTAGAGTTGACTGTGTCAACTCTGGGATACCCGTATGAACGTTATATAAACATTATATCATTATTATTATAAACATTAATTACTTTTAAAAAATTTCAAACATACCAGCTTTGTTAGGTGAAATATAACGCTCATATAAAAGAAGGAGTTGTATGGCAGCTACCTGAACCCTCTGCAGTAGACCAACCAAATTTTGCAGTAACTTTGGTCATTACACTAAACTATTTTTGGCAAAATTTCAGACACCCAACTTTAATAGGTATAGAGTAATACTCATATAAAAGAAGGAGTTGTATGGCAGCCACCCGAACCCATGGACCAAAATGGCTGGATTTAAATAGCGATGACGGCTATTGCAAAAATACGAATTTGCGAAAATTTCAAGATCCTAGCTCCTTTAGTTTTTGAGTTATCGTGCGGACGGACGGACAGACGGACAGACGGACGGACAGATAGACGGACGGGCGGACATACATAGCTAAATCGATTTTTTGTTCGATTCTGATCCCATCCATACACTTGAGTCTATATCTAAAAAATTTAAACGAAATTTTAATAAATTTGCCATTACGTTTGTGACGCAGAGAAGGAGGAAGGGGGGGGGGGGGGGGGGAAGGGTAGATATAGACTCAAGTGTATGGATCGAATCAGAATCCAAAAATAAATCGATTGAGCTATGTATGACCGTCCGTCCGCACGATAACTCAAAAACTAAAGGAGCTAGGATCTTGAAATTTTCGCAAATTCGTTTTTTTGCAATATCCGTCATCGCTATTTAAATCCAGCCATTTTGGTCCATGGATTCGGGTGGCTGCCATACAACTTCTTTTTTTATATGAGTATTTCTTTGTACCTATTACAGCTACGTGTCTGAAATTTTAGCAAAAGTAGTTTAGTTCTATGGCCAAAGTTTCTGCAAAATTTGGTTGGTCTGTTGCAGTGAGTTCGAGTAGCTGCCATACAACTCGTTCTTTTATATGAGCATTACTTTATACGTATTAAAGCTGGGTATCTGAAATTTTGCCAAAAATAGTTTAGTGTAATGGCCAAAGTTATTGCAAAATTTGGTTGGTCTACTGCAAAGGGTTCGAGTAGCTGCTATACAACTTCTTATTTTATATGAGCATTACTCTATACCTATTGGAGTTGGGGGTCTGAAATTTTGCCAAAAATAGTTTAGTGTAAGGGCCAAAGTTACTGCAAAATTTGGTTGGTCTACTGCAGAGGGTTCGAGTAGCTGCCATACAACTCCTTCTTTTATATGAGCATTATATTTCACCTAATAAAGCTGGTATGTTTGAAATTTTGCCAAAAGTAATTAATGTTTATAATAATAATGATTTAATGTTTATATTACGGTCATACGGGTATCCCAGAGTTGACACAGTCTACTCTACTACACTCTTCCTCGTTTTTATTTTTTTTTTTTTATTTTTTTACAAGATTTAAAAGTTTTTGATAACCAACTAAAGAATCAAGAAGTTGATGCAAGATAAGATACATTGTTACTATACGTGAAACATGTACATAAATGTTATTTATTACTCCAAAATCTTTAACAAATTATCAATCTCTTCGTAATTTTTCTCTAAAAGCCAAAACTTAGTTAATTTTAAAAATACTGGTAAGTTACGAGAGTTTCTTATAGAAACCGGTAGTTTATTAAAAATGCGAGGTGCAATTATTCGATACGAATGTGAAAAATGAACTTTTTTGAAACGTGGTATTAAAACTAAGTTACAATTGTTAATTCTTAAATTATAGTTGGTAATTCTGCGCCTACAATCTAGGTAACCTGACTTAATATAAAATACTTTAAGAGTTTTATAAAAGAATAAATTTCTTATTGGAAGAATTTTTAAGTCACTAAACAAAGGAAAACTATGTGATAATCGTCCTTTCTTACAAATTAATCTAATTGCATGTTTTTGGGAATTTAAAAGTGGTAGAATCTTATTGTTATGAGTAGCACCCCAACAAATTATACCATATTGAAACTTAGAATAAAATAAGGCGTAATAGACCATAGACGAAAATTTCTTAGAACTATACAAACTGACTTGAAATAGTTGTATAATAACTATATTAAAATACTCTTTTAAATGAGAAGTATGTTTAGACCAGTTAAAATTCGAATGAACAGTAACGCCAAGATATTTAAATTCAGAAACATTTTCAATGCAAAAGCAGTTGGATGAGCAATTGGGAACGTCAGTTGGAGAACTGGGAATAAGCGGATAATTGCCACAACTAGGATCATGATAATAAAATTCATACCCAACATCAGAGGAACCGTATATCCTAAAATTCATAAATTTAGTTTTACTACTAATGGCTAATTTGTGCTTATGAAACCAGTGTCTTAATATATCAATATCAGAATTAACAAATTCTTTTAATTCATTTTGATTATTACAGGAATAGGTAAAGACGGTGTCGTCTGCAAAAGCAGTAAGATTACCTTTAAAGTTTTGTAGAAATAGCGAATTAATATAAATTAGGAAAAGTATAGGTCCAAGAACAGACCCTTGCGGAATACCTCTATCTATATCTAAGACACTACTAAAGCTGTTATCAATTTTTACTTTTTGCTTCCTGCTGGATAAATAGGACTGAAACCAATAATACATGAAACCACGAAAACCAATGTTGTGTAATTTACGTAATAATATAGCGTGATCAACTAAATCAAATGCTTTAGTGATATCGATAAATAATGCATAGGGCATTTTACTGTTATTCAGGGCCTCATAAATTTCACCACAGAACTTCAATAATGCACCCTCAGTGGATTTACCTTTCAAAAAACCAAACTTATTATCACTAAAAAAATTTGTTTTAAATAAAAATTTGAGAATTCTGCTTTTGATTATCCGAAAGTATTTTCTATAGTACACCAAATTGTATGAAACCCAAAACTTTCAAAATAAATTTGTTATTCTTAAATAATACTTCCTTTGGTTTTGTATATCTTTAATAATTGACCAAATTTGTAACAACTCTATTTTAGTTTTAAGAATATAATAATTATATTTTTTAGATGTCAAAAATGTCACTTTAATGATGACAAATCAGCATTATCATAAAGTTATATAATTTCTATTTCATTTTGGTATGATTAAAGTTGCAAATTTTACAACAGTTTACTTCCAACCAACTGAATATGTGACACATATTTTGCTGTACTACGAGTATATAAATAGCACAGTCGTAGAAAATGGGTTAAAAGATCAACTAAATTAAACCCTCAAATCTCAAAAGCAAAGCGATCTTTAGTTACATATATTACGAATGTAATAATCTCTTGATATTGAAAATATATCTATAAGATACAAAATTTTAACAATTAAAATACAAAAATATGTTATTGAAATGTAAATAAAATAAATTTTAACATTAAAACCAAATCTTTAAAAATATTATAATAAAATTGATTTGATTGTAAATACATTATGTTATAATAATGCTTCAAGAACTTATTGTATTTTAATTTTCAATAATTTTTTATTTTATCTTGTATTTTAAATTTAAAATATCCTATACCTATGTAGGAATGTGAGATCCTTTTGTAAGGATCAAAAAAATAAATTTATAATAAAATAAATATATCCTTCTTTTGCCAATTTCTTAATAAAATTTATTCATGTTTTACCCAATAATTCTAAAAAAATAAACAAAAAACCAAAATATTTGTTTATATCTTAAATAAATAAATAAAAAATATAATATTTTTATTATTTATTATGACCTTTTTTTTTAAAACACAAAAAATTGAAAATGTATTCACAAAATATTGTACTTAAGATATTGGCATAAAAAATTCATATTACGAAAAAGGTCTAAATTGAAAATTTTTATTTTAAAAACAGAAGTTTCTTGATGGAAAATATCAAAGAACACCAAAAATGTTATTAAAGGATAAACTTAAAGGCACATAGAAATATATAAATAACAAACACATTGTTTTTCTATACATATATGCATATAATACTGAAAATTCAAAATATCATAAATAAGAATAAAGAAAATTATTGTTTTATATTTCTTTTGTAAATTAAAACTATATTGTATCTATAAGATACAATATAGAAAAACTTTTGATATTGAAAAATCTTTGAATTTAAAAACCAATATTCAATTTTATTTTAAAAAAAAAGGACAAATGTGAAATAAAATGTAATATGAAATATTTGCCAATGAAAAAAATTCAAAATTTTTCAAAATTGTCAAAGAAATGGAATAGATAAAAATTTTAAATTTGAAATATTGGAAAACGTTTTTCATAACATTGATCATGGATTCAGAAATTTTAGGATTAATAATGTTGAAATAATATTAAGATATCCAAAGATATAAATTATGTTTTGTAAGAGTTTAGATTCCAAATTAATGATAAAATAAGTAATGCAACAACAGAAAATCAATTCAACTGACTTAGTAATACCCTCCATCTAATCTAAAAGATTCAATTGAAATTAAAAATTAATAAGTTATGGTTTTATTTGATAATTGTATAAAAAAAATTAAAACAAATAGCGCTCTTGCACAAAATGTTTAAGGATCTATCTTTACTGTTTTAGAAGGTATGCTTGAATCATTCAGAAGGTTCCAGGATCCGAACCCATTGTTCGATTTTGGGAGAGACCTTATTCAATTTGGCTTATGTTGAACAATATATTATTTCGAAATACAAATCACACTGTAAGTTTTAACCCAACTTCTTACATAATATTTCAAAATTAAAAAGAATAAACTTTAGAAACTTTATAAAATATTTAAAATTGAATTAGTTTTGCTTTTTGGATTGATTTCCTTTTGGATGATCTTATATTTCTGTTGTTGTTAATATCCTTGAGTCGACACAATTTTGAGTTGTCTCTTAAATGTTTCTCCTTACAATTTGAAAAGGTCTAAATAAATTCTAATACAAAGTGAAAAAGTTAATTATTGGTCTCATGACATTTTTGTGTTACGAATTTGAGATTATTGTGATAGGTCTTATGAAATGTGGTAATTATATACTTAAGTCTCAATTGTGTTTTAATAGCTTATTTTTAAATTTAAAAAATTTGTAATATATTAACTCAATATACTTGTTCACTTTGGATGTAGAGCAGATGATACACAATTATGCAGAAGTCTTATAGGTTTGTTTAAAACCTAAGCTCAGAACAAGATGGAGTTAGAAAAGTAAAAATGTCTATTTTACCACAGCTGCTAGTTTTAGCTTTTCTTCAGTATATATGCCATAGAAGTCCTGCCATATATACCATTCTGTCCTAAAAAAATTATAACCAATTTTGATAAAATTTGGTATAAAACCCTTCGTCAAAAGTAAGGTAAAGTTTATAGATGGGCTAAATCAGAACACGGGACCGGGAGGACCTCATACAAATACACCAAACTAACTTGATTCTAGTATCATAGGGTCTTGAGCTTCCAGAAGCTTCGGGAATGTCAAATTCTAATAATTCATCAAAATCTCAACCGATTTGAATGAAATTTGGTTTAAATGTTTTTTTTGCCAAAATAAAGAACGGCTTCGAAGATGGGCTAAATTGAGGCTCTTAAATAAAATTATGAGACTTACAATACAAGCCACATTATGCAAGAAGAAAGGCTTATACAATCCATCTTAGATTTATGTCTACGTATTTACTTTAGTTAAACAACTGCAGCTATAAATTTTATTTATATTGTTCTAATTTAGTAAAACTTTTGCAAAGAGTTAATTGAGAGGGGATACGAAAATGCACTTAACACTATTAAAGTTTAGTTTGTAGAGGAAGTAGTTCTCATCTAATTGAAAATTGTAATGAAAATGGGAAATTCTTAATATTTCACTCAAATTTTCCAATTAGATCAAACGGATAAATTTTAAAAGGTACCTACAATAAGTTAATAAAATGTAATTTTACTGAAGTTGTTTTATGAAAAATATTCAATTTCTTCTTCATTTTGTAATTTTCTATTCTGCATAAAACATTAGTGATTAACTAAAGTTTTACACCTGATTTCAGTAATTTTATTTCAAATTAATTTTTTACTCATACTTTTTTAATTAAAAAAAAATTTTAAATTATACAGAAATCTTCTATTGTAACTTAAGAATAATATTGTGTAGAATAAGACAGTTTTCAAATAAATTGAAATTTAATTAGTAGTTTTAATCTTACGAACACTTCTGCTGTTTTGTACATCAGTTATAAAATCTTTGAATCGGTTGAGAAGTTTTGTTATTTAATTTATAATTAATTTGGTGTTAAAGGGTTGAAATCATGTTTAGTAGATAGTGAATCAAAATACATTAATTATAATATACGAGTAGTATCCTAGATTCAAAGTTCTTAGAGCAGCAATTGACAATATTTGCCTGCCAAATTGCTCAAAAAAGTTTTATTTCACTAATTAGGATTAGCGGTTGCTGAAACTGAATTCTTCTATAATTTAAAAAAAGGTGGAATGGATGCAAATCCACTACTAATAATTATAGTAATCCAAACAAAATCAATTATAATAGTAGATATTGCTACGTTTTTAGAGGGGACTTAAAAGAAACAATGTTTTTTTAAGAACACTTCGTCAACCCGTTGTTGCACAAGGATTTTTTAAAAGACTTCTGGGTCTTAGTTAATAACGCTTCGATCAGTTTTTTGTAAAATTTGGTTTATATATTTCCTATTGGTAGGGGAATTCACTGTAACAACAGACTGAACATTTTTTAACCTGTTTTGACCACACGATTGATAGAATGTGTTTTTTATAAACTAATAAGCTGTGTCAAATTTAGCGCATGTCTGCTTGTGCGCAAGGAAATTGTTTAGATATATTCATCTCCTGAGGAAAAAACTGAACGAAAGCTATATATTAAACCTTTACGGCCCAAGAACATGATATACATTTAGTTCTTTGGAAACCACTATAATTTGTAATATCAAGAATATTTTAATGTTCAAATGTAATTTTAAAATAATATTGTATCAATTTTATATTTGGATCAGAGATAACTTGCGTTCTATTGCATATAACACATTTCTACAATACAATACCTAATACATTTCTATAACACATTTACAATAATACATTTCTTTTATTAGATCTGTTTGTTTGTCTTCTTCTTCAGACATCAATACAAAAATTTTATATGCGAATGGAATTTAAAAACGAGGAAGATTATAGTTGCCCTTGTCAACTTTTAGATACCCGTGCATACCCACTAACCGTTATTTATTTCCCCTATGCTATTATAAATATTACAAAAAAAATATAAGAAAGTAAAATAGTTTAAAAAATATTTAACTTATTAGGTATCCCATAATTTTTGATTAACTTATTATCCCATAAAAAAAAAAAAATAGCCCACCCTAAAAGTTGGTCCGAGTGATGTCCAACTTTGCCAACTAACTTGTCCTATTACTTTATCTGCCCAGTTTTGATTTTAACCTCGTAGCTTCATTAGATTCACAGTTATCGAATTGATTACTTTGTATGGCAGCTGCCCGAAAACGGGTCCGTAACATTTTGAAACTTCATATAAGTGTTCGATTCATTATATAACTAACAGTGTGTAATTTTCATCCTCGTAGTATAATCAGTTTCTAAGAAATTCATAATTGGTGCAAAGAAGTTGTGTGGCAGCTCCCCAAAACCTTGATCTGGTTTTAAACAAAAAGAATAGGGAACCTCAAAAATGTCCAAAAAATGTTTTGTGTAATTTTCAAAACTCTTGCTCTAATTTTTCAATTCTATCTCTTATAATTAATTTTTAATTCACCAATATATTAAACTTAAGCAAAATCAACTTCATATGATCATATTCATATAATAATCATCATATTCATAATCTATCAATCTATCAATATCAATAAGCCATTTACTTAAAAGAAATCTTTGTCTTCTTTTTTGCTTATCTTAAATAAACTACGCATCATTTAAATCATATGAAATTCTAACTCGAAATCGTTATCTACAAAAAAAACAAAAAACAAAAAAACAAAAAAACAAAATTCATATAATTTAAAGATGCAAGTAAAATTTAAAATTTTTGTATGAAAATGTTGGAGTTGAAAAAGTTAGTTGTTCGAGAGCTACCCGAAGTTTTGGTCCGATCTTAACCAAAAAAAATAGGGAACCTAGAAATTGATTGAAAAATATTTTGTGAAAATTTCAAAATTGTAGCTCTTTTAGTTTTTGAGTTATCGTGCTGACACACAGACGGACGGACGGACAGACACACATAGCTAGATCGACTCATTTTTCGATTCTGAGCCGATACGTACCCTTGACACTATATCTAGCTCGTCCAGATCGATGCGTTACAAACGGAGGAGCAAATCTAATATACCCGATGTCATATAATATGTATGCACGGGTATAATAAAGTATTTATATAAGTATTAAAATAAAATTCTGAGGTCAACAGAAATATGAAAAACATTTTTTAAGTAAAAACGAAAAAAAGTGGCAGAGGAAACTGTGCCAATTCTGGGATACCCGTATGACCGTAATATAGACTTTATATTATTATGTTAATTATTTATTTGACAAAATTTTAAATATTCAACTTATTAGACTTTCCGTTCTGAACAAAAAAAATATAAGTTGAAGGGCAGCTCTTCGAACCTCTTCCACTACATAGACTATATTTTATTCAGACACTGGCAATTGAAGTTAACTACTATTGACAAAATTTCAGACACCAAACTTTACCATGTATAGTTATATTTTTATAAAAAAACGAGGAAGATTATAGTTGCCCTTGTCAACTTTTAGATACCCGTGCATACCCACTAACCGTTATTTATTTCCCCTATGCTATTATAAATATTACAAAAAAAATATAAGAAAGTAAAATAGTTTAAAAAATATTTAACTTATTAGGTATCCCATAATTTTTGATTAACTTATTATCCCATAAAAAAAAAAAAAAATAGCCCACCCTAAAAGTTGGTCCGAGTGATGTCCAACTTTGCCAACTAACTTGTCCTATTACTTTACCTGCCCAGTTTTGATTTTAACTTCGTAGCTTCATTAGATTCACAGTTATCGAATTGATTACTTTGTATGGCAGCTGCCCGAAAACGGGTCCGTAACATTTTGAAACTTCATATAAGTGCTCGATTCATTATATAACTAACAGTGTGTAATTTTTATCCTCGTAGTATTATCAGTTTCCAAGAAATTGATATTGGTGCAAAGAAGTTGTAAAGCAGCCCCCCGAAAATGGGGCCGTAACATTTTGAAACTTCATATAAGTGCTCGATCCATTATATAACCAACAGTGTGTAATTTTCATCCTCGTAGTATAATCAGTTTCCAAGAAATTCATATTGGTGCTAAGAAGTTGTATAGCAGCCCCCCGAAAATGGGGCCGTAACACTTTGAAACTTCATATAAGGGTGAAACTTCCGGAAAGGGGTTGTGAGCTATCAAGATGACGTCATCACATAACGGTACTAAATATCTCAAAGTTTTTGAATATATATACCATTATTGGCGATGGCGCCATCTAGTGGTCGAAAAATGCATTACAAAATGTTCCTAAGATTTTGTAGCATTTTTATTAAAATGTTATATTTTTCCTGTTAGTCCATAAACTGGAACCAACTACTTACACTATTGTAGGGCATGATATTGTCTTTCATAAACATCTTGTTTCATCTGGATCGGTGCTACCATTTTTGAGATATTGCAATTTAAAGTGAAAATTTAAAAAAAAAAAAAAAAAAAAATCAAACTTTCAAAAAAACTACTATAACTGTGAAATTTTCAAAAACACCCTGTATTATTATTATACCATTAGAAAGGTCTCTTAAAACTCTTTCCAACGGTATATAATAAGTATGGCATATGTTGACAAATAGCCCCACCAGAGAACATAAATGCAAAAATGACGCAACAATTTTATTAAAAAATACATTTTCATACTTTATTTGTCATAAATTTATTTTGCCTTTTTGTTTTCCATTTGAAATATTTATTTTAAAATTTAAGAATGTACTTTATAGTTTGATACAATATTGAGTTGGGTTTTGTTTAGAGGATTTTTGAGGTATTTATATGTATGTAAAGTATAATTAGAAAGGACCTTAGAGTTGGTTATAAAGTCAGAATTATACGCTTTTTCCAGAATATTTATATACTAAGATTTTGAAGATTGACAGGGTTTTGAGTTGGATATAAAATTACGCTTATACTGTTCCAACAACCTGTACAACATTCAAATGCGAAATAAAGCCATATCGAGAATTTTTTTACGTATATCATTTTCTAAAATTTTACCAAATAAAGCCATACAGTAAAATTGATACAAATTCTAACACTAAAATGAAAAGAATGGTATAAGAATTCGGATACCTAATTCATTCAAAAAATTAATAAGTTCCTAATTTTTTTTAATACACTGTAATAAAACATGTTAAATAATATTATATTTTCATTACGGGGGCTGCCGCCCCCGAACCCCCGCTAACTCAATTATTGAAGCTAGATTTTGAATCCAACACTAAAATGAAAAGAATGGTATAAGAATTCGGATACCTAATTCATTAAAAAATTTAATAAGTTTCTAATTTTTTTAATACACTGTAATAAAACATGTTAAATAATATTATATTTTCATTACGGGGGCTGCCGCCCCCGAACCCCCGCTAACTCAATTATTGAAGCTAGATTTTGAATCCAACACTAAAATGAAAAGAATGGTATAAGAATTCGGATACCTAATTCATTAAAAAAGTTAATAAGTTTCTAATTTTTTTAATACACTGTAATAAAACATGTTAAATAATTTTATATTTTCATTACGGGGGCTGCCGCCCCCGAACCCCCGCTAACTCAATTATTGAAGCTAGATTTTGAATCCAACACTAAAATGAAAAGAATGGTATAAGAATTCGGATACCTATTTCATTAAAAAAATTAATAAGTTTCAAATTTTTTTAATACACTGTAATAAAATATGTTAAATAATATTATATTTTCATTACGGGGGCAGCCGCCCCCGAACCTCCGCTAAATCAATTATTGAAACTAGATTTTGAATCCAACACTATAATGAAAAGAATGGTATGAGAATTCGGCATAGCTATTTCATACAAAAAATAATCAACCCTAATTAATAAATATAAATATTCTGGAAAAGGGGGCAATCCTGCTTTGAATCCAACTCCAAAATCCCTCCTAATTGAGAATCCCACATATACACATATATATAAATATTGTGGAAAAAGCGTAAAGCCCTGCTTTTGAATCCAACTAACAATCCCACATATACACATATATAAATATTCTGGAAAAAGCGGCAATCCTGCTTTTGAATCCAACTATAAAATCCCTCCTAATTGAGAATCCCACATATACCCATATATAAATATTCTGGAAAAAGCGTAAAACCCTGCTTTTGAAACCAACTCTAAAACTCCTTCCTAACTATTTAAATAAAAAAGTTTGGAAAATTAAATTGCTTCTATTTTCACAAATAAAATTACTTCTGATTTTGTAGCCTAAGGGCCTTTCTAATTATATTTTTACATACATATTTAACCTTCAGTCTGTGCATTGAAAATTTTCCGTAGTCTGTTCATTGGGGTCAAACTGACCCCAAATATATTTTTTCATAATTTATTCCTTTTTTATGTATTTTTTTTTAAATAATATTTGTTTTTAGTTTATAAATTATATCTTTATTCAAAATTATATAACACATTAAAAAAATTTGGAACTCAAAAGTTATTCACAGTACTTTAAAATTAAATTAATCTGAAGCATCATCAAAAAAAACATCTTCATTTTCTTTCTCGGATGAATCCATATCGTCCAAACAGTTTATACATATGGTTTTGAAATGATTCGAGCAACATGATTTATTACAAACATGGCACCGTGTTGCTGTTTTTTTATCAGCAGATCGAGGACAAATATGACATCTTAATCGCTTGCTGACACACTTATTTGGTGCTGTGTTTTCGTCATTTCTTATAATTTTATATCCTATTTGTTGGATAGCAGTCTTCACATTTTTTTTCATGGCTCTTGGATTCGACAATCTTTGCAATATCTGTTCTTTAGCTAATTCCATTGCCAATTGTTTCAAGAATGCTTTACGTCTGAAACTTTTCTGTTTTATATTTAGTTGTGGATTGGCATGATAATACAGAATATAAGCCGCTATACCTGCTATATCAATCATGTTGAAAAATAAAACCATTGGCCATCGTGCAGTTTTTCTTTTGCAGGTATAACTACGAACTAATTTGTCGAGTGTATCAACACCTCCCTTGGTTTTATTATAGTCCAATATAATGCTAGGCTTTTTCGAATAGGGGTCAACAGCATCATCATTGTGTAAGGTTGATAGCAGTAGTACATTTTTCTGTGGCTTCGGAACATAACTCACTAAAGTGAGATAATTGTCGTAGCAAAATTTTGAAGAATTTACTTCTCTCTTCTTGATTTCTTGCATGCTAGTAAATTCTTTTGGTAAATCAGGCTTGTTTGATCGAATTGTTCCTATTATTGTTGTGTTTTTTTGCAACATCTGCTCTGCTAATTTACAACTTGTGAAAAAGTTATCCATTGTTATAGCTTTTCTATTCGTTTCCAAAACTATAACATTTATCAATGTTTCTGGAATGAGTCTTTTGAAAGCACTTAGGGGAGTGTTTATATTCTGAGATGCTTGAACAGTAATTCCTTGTTTTTCTCTTAGAATTTGAAAATCGGGTACTCGAGTTACTTTTGGTGGATTTGCGCTCCATTTTCTTTCGTAATTTTTGTTCTGGGCGCAATACCAAATTCCTTCTTCATTCATTTCCGGCTGTTTATCAGATTCTATACCTATTTCTTCTTCCCCCTCATCAAGTTCGGTATCTTCCACATTTTCCATTTCATAGTCATAATTATCCATATCATGCTGGTCAATATCATCATAATCAGAAAAGTCCCCATCAATGTTATAAATGGAAAATTCTTCTTCATCTGAGCTGCTGCTATTGTTTTCAAGTAGAAATCCAATATCCTGGCTATTTAGTTTTTTTTGAGCCATTACATTAGGGTATAATAGTTTTTTCGTACAGTTTTTTTTTACTACAGCTAACCTTCTTAGAGAACACTTGAAAAAATACTAATTTCAATTTATGAATATCTCTTTATTTATACTAATTTTTAAAAATTCCCTTCAAAATGGGAAATCCCCGAAACTGTGATTTTTAAAATTCAAAATAACGATTTTATCTTATGTACATAGATGATTTGTACTAATACGTATGAAAAAATTTGGGGTCAAATTGACCCCAATGCACCAAAATGTGCTTGGCTGTAGAATTATTGTCATAACTAAGTTATACATAACACTTTTTCTGAAATTTTTGTTATAAAGTATGTGTTAAATACCAATGAAGGCTTTCTTAGCTGCCTATGGTAATAACCTGACAGAAAATTAATTTTTTCGCCTTTTTTTCTGCATTGGGGTCTTTTTGACCCCAATGCACAGACTGAAGGTTAAATAAAAAAAATTTTAAAACTTTGAGGTTGTCACCTCCAAAATCCCTTAAAACAAATTGTCAGAACCAAACTCAATATTGTATCCAAACCTAAAATGCATTCTTACATTTTTAAATTTGCCAAAAAGGCAAAATAAATTTACGACAAATAAAGTATGAAAATGTATTTTTTAATAAAATTGTTGCGTCATTTTTGCATTTATGTTCTCTGGTGGGGCTATTTGTCAACATATGCCATACTTATTATATACCGTTGGAAAGAGTTTTAAGAGACCTTTCTAATGGTATAATAATAATACAGGGTGTTTTTGAAAATTTCACAGTTATAGTAGTTTTTTTGAAAGTTTGATTTTTTTTTTTTTTTTTTTTTAAATTTTCACTTTAAATTGCAATATCTTAAAAACAGTAGCACCGATTCAGATGAAACCGGATTTATATGAAAGGCAATATCATTCTCTACAATATTTTATGATGTTGGTTCTAGTTTATGGTCTTACAGGAAAAATATAGCATTTTAATTAAAATGCTACAAAATCTTAGGAAATTTTTGTAATGCATTATTCGACCACTAGATGGCGCCATCGCCACTAATGGTATATATATTCGGAAACTTTGAGATATTTAGTACCGTTATGTGATGACGTCATCTTGATAGCTCACAACCCCTTTGCGGAAGTTTTGCCCATATAAGTGCTTGATTCATTATATAACTAACAATGTGTAATTTTCATCCTCGTAGTATAATCAGTTTCTTAGAAATTCATATTGGTGCAAAGAAGTTGTGTGGCAGCTCCCCAAAACCTTGATCTCGTCTTAACCAAAAAGAATAGGGAATCTCAAAAATGTCCCAAAAATGTTTTGTGTGAATTTCAAAACTCTTGCTCTAATTTTTCAATTCCATCTCTTATAATTAATTTTTATTTCACGAATATATTAAACTTAAGCCAAATCAACTTCATATGATCATTATTCATATAATAATCATCATGATGATTCATCATATATATTCATAAATATCTATCAATATCAATAAGCCATTTACTTAAAAAAAATCTTTGTGTTCTTTTTTGCTTATCTTAAATAAACTACGCATCATTTAAATCATATGAAATTCTAACTGGAAATCGTACAAAAAAAAATACAAAAAAAAAAAAAAATAAACAAAAAAACAAAAACAAACAAATTTCATATAATTTCATGTTACAAGGTGCATAGCTAAATTTCAAATTTTTGTATGAAAATATTGGAGTTAAAAAAGTTAGTTGTTCGAGAGCTACCCGAAGTTTTGGTCCGATCTTAACCAAAAAAAATAGGGAACCTAGAAATTGATTGAAAAATATTTTGTGAAAATTTCAAAACTGTAGGTCTTTTAGTTTTTGAGTTATCGTGCTGACACACAGACGGACGGACGGACAGACACACATAGCTAGATCGACTAATTTTTCGATTCTGAGCCGATACGTACCCTTGACACTATATCTAGCTCGTCTAGATCGATGCGTTACAAACGGAGGAGCAAGTCTAATATACCCGATGTCATATATGTATGCACGGGTATAAAAAATTGTATTGCAGCGGAAGAATCAAACTGTATATACTATTGCATAAAAACGAATTTGTGAAAATCTAAAAATCCTGGCTCCTTTATTTTTTAAATGTAACTTGCGGACGAACAAAAGAACAAACAAACTGACAATACATAGTTAAAGTTATTTACTTTTGGATTCTGATATGATCCATATCTTTAAGTTCCATGTTTAGTCACCCTCTTTCTCTGTCCCACACACGTAATGAAAAATTTATTATACCTTAACTTATAGTCATACAAGAATATATTCATTATAAATATATGAAATAACAACAATCTCATCTAAGATAACAAAGAAACGGAAAATGTATTAAACTGATAACATTCAAAAACTATGAATTGCTTCTCTAAGCATTGAATTGTCATTCAGGATGAGTTCAATTAGAGAAAAACGAGGAAGAGTATAGTAGAGTAGACTGTGTCAACTCTGGGATACCCGTATGACCGTAACATATACATTATATCATCCGGTTAATTACTTTTGGCAAAATTTCAAACATTCAGCTTTATTAGGTGTAGAGTAATGCTCATATAAAAGAAGGAGTTGTATGGCAGCTACTCGAACCCTTTGCAGTAGACCAACCAAATTTTGCAGTAACTTTGGCCATTACACTAAACTATTTTTGGCAAAATTTCAGACACCCAGCTTCATTTGGTGTAGTGTAATCCTCATATAAAAGAAGGAGTTGTATGGCAGCTACTCGAACCCTCAGCAGTAGACCAACTAAATTTTGCAGTAACTTTGGCCATTACACTAAACTATTTTTTTGCAAAATTTCAGACACCCAGCTTCATCAGGTGTAGTGTAAAGCTCATATAAAAGAAGGAGTTGTATGGCAGCTACTCGAACCCTCTGCAGTAGACCAACCAAATTTTGCAGTAACTTTGGCCATTATACTAAACTACTTTTGGCAAAATTTCAGACACGCAGCTTCCATAGGTATAGAGTAATGCTCATATAAAATTAGAAGTTGTATGGCAGGTACTCGAACCCGTTGACCAAAATGGCTGAATTTAAAACTCGATTCCGTTTTTTGCATAAAAACAAATTTGTGAAAATTTCATAATCCTAGCTCCTTTACTTTTTGAGTTATCGTGATGACGGACGGACTGACAGACGGACGGACGGACGGACGGACATACATAGCTAAATCGATTTATTTTTCGATTCTGATCCGATCCATACACTTGAGTCTATATCTACCCCCCCTCCTTCTCTGCGTCACAAACGTAATGCCAAATTTATTATACCCTTGGACTATATAGTCATACGGGTATAACAAGTGATTGCATTGAGATTTTTATACCCGTATGACTATATAGTCAAAAGGTATAATAAATTTGCCATTACGTTTGTGACGCAGAGAAGGAGGGGGGATAGATATAGACTCAAGTGTATGGATCGGATCAGAATCGAAAAATAAATTGATTTAGCTATGTATGTCCGTCCGTCTGTCCGTCCGTCTGTCCGTCCGTCCGCAGGATAACTCAAAAACTAAAGGAGCTAGAATCTTGAAATTTTCGCAAATTAATTTTTTTGCAATAGCCGTCATCGCTATTTAAATCCAGCCATTTTGGTCCATGGGTTCGGGTAGCTGCCATACAACTTCTTTTTTTATATGAGTATTTCTCTGTACCTATTACAGCTGCGTGTCTGAAATTTTGCCAAAAGTAGTTTAGTTTTATGGCCAAAGTTTCTGCAAAATTTGGTTGGTCTCCTGCAGTGGGTTCGTGTAGCTGCCATACAACTTCCTACTATATATAAGCATTACTCTCCAGCTAATGAAGCTGGGTGTCTGAAATTTTGCCAAAAATAGTTAAGTGTATTGGCCAAGGTTACAGCAAAATTTGGTTGGTCTATTGCAGAGGGTTCGAGTAGCTGCCATACAACTCCTTCTTTTATATGAGTATTCCACTAAACTTAATAAAGTATGTTTGAAAAACTGCCAAAAGTAATTAACCGGATGATATAATGTATATGTTACGTTTCATACGGGTATCCCAGAGTTGACACAGTCTACTCTACTACACTCTTCCTCGTTTAATATGGGATCGTGGAATTATATTGTTATTATTTTTTAAGGTATTTATATTTACCATAAAATTTTAGTTTTTTGGTTGTTATAATATCTATATTCAGATAATAAAACTTCTAATTTACATTTTCATTTTTCTATTATTTTATTTTATATATTTTTTTATTATTTTATATATAAATCTCTATTAACCTCAGAGAATTAAATATGCTAGATAGTACTCTGTCATATTAAAATTACTTACATAAGTCAAATTATTTAAATAAAAATTGCTTACCAAAATTGAAATATATGAACTTAAACTGAATAGCATATTTCTAAAAAATTTTAAATTAAGATTTAAAGTCTTTTTTGATATTTGATTATCAAAAAAAAAGTATGACTCAGCAACGAAATTGTAAATTAGAATTTTATATTTGTTACTTGTTTTAACCTTAAGTTATTCAATTGAATCGATTAGAATCTTGTCAAATTTTTAAGGTTTCAATTCAGATTACTATAACTGTTAAATATTATCTTATATTAACATTATTATACAGGGTGTCCGGGACTCAAGTACGCGCACTGCACTCAGTGATTGGGGGCATTAAAACAAACAAAAAATTGTATTGTAGGGGGGGTCTATTGTGAATCCTTTTCGAGATATGAGGGATTAAAGATTTTTAGGAGACTTTTCATAAAAAAATCAATAATTTTTGAACAGCATCCTGTAGAGAGATAAAAAGAATCCATTTTGTAGAGTAAATTGTCAGCTTTAATTTTTGGGTACTAATAGTCCCCATATACCCAACATTCACAAAGTTATGTAGGTTAAAAATGATCTCTCCAGCTAATTAGTACCCATTAAAGATGACAACTTACTCTACAAAATAGATTTTTTTTTATCTCTCTACAGTAAGCTGTTCAAAAGTTATTGATTTTTTATGAAAAGTCTCCTTAAATCTTTAATACCTCATATCTCGAAAGAGGTCCACAATAGACCCCCCTCCACTACAATTTTTTGTTTGTTTTAATGCCCCCAATCACTTAGTGCAGTGCGCGTACTTGAGTCCCGGACACCCTGTATATATACTTTAAAATTTATGAAAGATTGAATAAAGTATTAAAAATATCTTTAGTAGTTTCATCTTCATTATTTTATCAAAAAAAAAAAAAAAACTATTAGTATCTCTTATGAATTTTTGCAATAAATTATAATATTATTAAACATTTAAAAAAGTAATGTGTCTTATGAATATAGTAAATCCAATGAATATTAATGGCACAAAATTCTGCATGTTATCTTCTTAATACTACATATCTAATGATATATTATAAGTTTTTATATTAATATCATTGGAACCATTTTTAAAATTTATTTATAGCTTCAAGAAATATAAAGTGAATTTCTATCGTATTTGTATTTATTTTAGTGCATTATTTATAATTCTTCAGAAAAATCTATAGATACAAAACAGATAAAATTCAACTATACTATACTTCTACAATTCCAATCGTTAAGTGTTACTCTATAATATGTACTAAAGAAATTTTAACTTCATAAATCTAAAAATCTAAAAACTGTAAATTTTTCAAAAATAATTTACATCGTAATTAGAAAAATAAAAAAAAATATGTTTTAATCCATATGAGATTAAAATTCTTATAATTGATTCAATTTAACAAAAATTTTGTATATTTTAAAAGAACTTCATAAGTTGTAAAGACATTTTAATTGCAAAAAGTTTTATATATTAAACTATGAAGTCTTAAGTATGTAATATATTTCGAGTTAAAGCTCGAAAATGTAATAAATTCTCTATTTTGAAACTTATATAACACTACGTCACTAAATACAAATTTAGAAAATGTTTAAATTACTTTAATTTACTATGATAGATTTAACTCTAGAACAACTTTTTATTTTTTGAAAATTTAAAATTTAATATTCCAATTCTGTACTATTTTGATTGAAGTTAGAGTTGTCATATTGTAAATTTCATATATTAAATAAGGTACAAGTTAGGAAGAAGATTAAGTTACCATATTATACTTATTTTACGAAATATTACGTATTAGAAAATATTTAATTTATTTTCTAAGAACTTTGTATCAAATATAAAATTTAGCACTTCTGAATTTGTAAAAGAAAGGTTTAATTTCGAATTAAGATAAATTTTAATTTTTTTCCTACTCTTCTTTGGAGCAATGGCTTTCCACTTAACACCTCCATCTCACACAGTTTGAATTTGATGACATTACACGAGATATTAAGCCAATTCTTTATAGGTTTCTTTGTATACCATAATATTTGAGCGGCCGCATTTTCTTTTTTCTTTGAAGGGGTTCTACTCTAGGGTCATTCGTATTATACTTGAGTTTGGTTTTCTAAGCGTATGACCTATCCATCTTGACATTCCCTGTATGATTTGTTTATCTATTGGTTCTTCGGTGGCGCGAAATAAAGCCATACGAAATAAAGCCATAAAATGACATAATGGCTTTATTTCGCATTCAAATGCGAAATAAAGCCATATCGAGAATTTTTTTGCGTATGGCTTTATTTCGCATTTGAATGCGCAATAAAGCCATATCATTTTCTAAAATTTTACGAAATAAAGCCATAGTAAAATTGATACAAATTCTAGTTTCTAATTTTTTTTAATACACTGTAATAAAACATGTTAAATAATATTATATTTTCATTACGGGGGCTGCCGCCCCCGAACCCCCGCTAACTCAATTATTGAAACTAGATTTTGAATCCAACACTAAAATGAAAAGAATGGTATAAGAATTCGGATACCTAATTCATTCAAAAAATTAATAAGTTCCTAATTTTTTTTAATACACTGCAATAAAACATGTTAAATAATATTATATTTTCATTAAAGGGGGGCCGCCACCGAACCCCCGCTAACTCAATTATTGAAACTAGATTTTGAATCCAACACTATAATGAAAAGAATGGTATGAGAATTCGGCATAGCTATTTCATACAAAAAATAATCAACCCTAATTAATAAATCTAAATATTCTGGAAAAGGGGGCAATCCTGCTTTTGAATCCAACTCCAAAATCCCTCCTAATTGAGAATCCCACATATACACATATATATAAATATTCTGGAAAAAGCGTGAAGCCCTGCTTTTGAATCCAACTAACAATCCCACATATACACATATATAAATATTCTGGAAAAAGCGGCAATCCTGCTTTTGAATCCAACTCTAAAATCCCTCCTAATTGAGAATCCCACATATACACATATATAAATATTCTGGAAAAAGCGTAAAACCCTGCTTTTTAAAACCAACTCTAAAACTCCTTCCTAACTATTTAAATAAAAAAGTTTGGAAAATTAAATTGCTTCTATTTTCACAAATAAAATTACATTTTTAAATGCGAAATAAAGCCATAATGTCATTTTATGGCTTTATTTCGTATGGCTTTATTTCACGGCGCCGGTTCTTCAACTGTTAGTATGTTAAAATCTTGTTTAAATAAAATATCACGCATATTATTCTGAGACACTCATTAACGAAAACTTGGAATCTATGGTTAAGGCAGTTAGTTGTAGGCCAAGTTTAACTGCCGTATTATGTCAGAACACTTTTTACACAACCGGAATATTCTTTAATTAGTCACGCTGGATATATGGGAGCTCCCATATATTTCTGGATTCTACATAACAGCTTTGCTTAACTTGAGTTGATTGTAAACTCTAAAATAGTGTCTACTTATTGTGTACTTAAACCATTTATCTTAGTTTTATTGAATTAGTTATTATTTAACTGTTCTTTTCCGTTTTATTTACACCTCGTTAAACTTTTAGAATTTCACGACTTCGATTATCTCTGGTTTCGGCATATCATTGTAACAGCAGATGTAATATTTGGTATTTAGTAGATTTTATAAGTACATATTTAGGTATATATTTTAAATATGTTATACATTATTATATAAAATTTCTATTCTTTTTACTTTCATTTGATTTCTAATTACTTTCAAATTACTTTTAATTTACTTTTCTAATCATTCTTAACACTCTTTGCAACTATTTTACACCTCATTTAATTTGGTCACGTAAATTAGTTAATTAGAAGCACAAATAAAAAAAAAATTTCTTAATTACTTCTTAATAGCTTAATAAGTGGTTTCCTTCTTTTATTCTTTTATTTTAGTACAATATCAAGTTGTTGTTGTTGTTTTATACGTGGAATTGGCATGTCACTCTAATGCAGGCCTTGTTTGAGTATGAGTATTGTGATTTCGAGTATGATAGGAGCTCGATTTTGAATATTCAAAGATTTGCGATTCTACAATTAATATGTTTTGGCGCCTGCTAAACGCTTTGAGGTAGTTCATCAGGTTAGAATCCCGGTACTTTACGAAATAGTCATTACCTTGGAGTTCGAGCGGCCATTGGGAAATTCTAGAATTCAAAATTTTCTTGCTTTACGTGAGTGTCAAAGTTTTACAATCTGTAATTATTTTAAACCTAATACCAGTAAGATATGTTATAAAAAGTCTTATAGCGTAAATTATAGGCAATGTTTCCAATTCATATGAGTGGTAATTAGATTCGGCTGATGTATTTCTCTTTGAAAAGAGGAAAACTGAATGAAATATCTTATCAGTTTGTTTCTGTAATAGCAAGGCACCAAACCTAATGTTCTTGAATGTTCTTGTGATACCAGTGCAACTTGGTTTCAGCTTTGGGGGAGAAAATACTTAAAGTTAGAGCTTGAAGTAGTTTTATTTTTAATGTATTGAAAATATTAAGTTCCTCGATTTAAAGTTTAAATTAAACATTTTGCTTAAGAAGAACGTACTGTCGTTTTGAAATCAAGGGAAAATTTTTGAAAAATTTCCTGAAATAGGAGCAAAGCTCAAGGAAGGATTGTTTTTAGAGGTTCGTTACGAGGAAATATTTCAACACGTGATCCTTTGCTATCAAGTTACACTAAAAAACTCTTTAAAGTCCATAAAAGTTTACGGAGTCTAAAAGAGGTTTAACTTCATTGTAACTGAAAATGAAATTCGGTTTTGAATATTAATTGTTAATAATGATAGAGAGTTAATAATATTTTTGTAAACTCCAAGTAATACCTGATGATCATTTCAATATTAAATTGGAGTTAAGTTTTGCTTAATATAAAGCATTGAATAATTTATAATAACAATATTTTAAAGTTATCAAAAAAAGCTGATATTACATTATTCTTAATATAATTGCATAAATTTCTACAAAAGTTAATTTAGTTTGTACAATTACTCTTAGTATGTCCATCAGAGGGTAATTAAATGGTACTAACCCACTATTAAATAATTTTTATTTTAATTTGTAATAATAGAAGGGTTTATAAAAACTGAAAGACTTATTTGTTATATTGCAGTATATTCTACAGAAGAATTCTTTAACATACAAGTTAAGGTCAAGTTCAACAAAACTTACAAAACTTTAAAGGTATTTTGCCATTAGCAAGAAAATATTTTAATTTTATTACAAATTTATTTCCAAGTTCAGAAAAATATTAAAAGTAACGAGTAGTTATTTCAGAAATATTTTGAAAATTTTAAAGAAAATAATGTTAAACTCTTATGAAGCCCTTAAGTGTTTTATTCAATCTTTTCTTTAAAAAATTCTTTTATTAAATTTTATACACAACTTATCGTTGATATAAAATTAATTTAAACAATTGTTAAATTTAAAACAGTTGAAATAAATTTAAATAATTGTGGATATGCTTAGTTAATCAGCCATAATATAAAGTTTTATTATTTATTGGCAGTAATATAATTAATTTAAAGAACTAAATCTTTATAAAATGTAAGATTTCCCCCTTTTCTTACATTGGCGAACGGTAATTTGTGACCTAATAAGCCGATTAATCTTTAATAATGATGATAGAACTTAAAACGGCTGTGTAGATATAAGACACTTTAGTCTGAGCGTAATAGTCATAAAAGAAACAAAACGTATATTGCATTTATTTCAACTAGATAAATAAAATAAATTAAAAGAAAAACGAGGAAGAGTGTAGTAGAGTAGACTGTGTCAACTCTGGGATACCAGTATGACCCTAACGTATACATATCATCCGGTTAATTACTTTTGGCAAAATTTCAAACATACAGCTTTATTAAGTGTAGTGGAATACTCATATAAAAGAAGGAGTTGTATGGCAGCTACTCGAACCCTCTACAGTAGACCATTCAAATTTTGCAGAAACTTTGGCCTTTACACTAAACAAATTTTAGCAAAATTTTAGACACCCAGCTTCATTAGGTGGAGAGTAATGCTCGTATAAAAAAACGTACAGAGTAATACTCATATAAAAAAAGAAGTTGTATGGCAGCTACCCGAACCCATGGACTAAAATGGCTGGATTTAAATAGCGATGACGGCTATTGCAAAAAAACGAATTTGCGAAAATTTCAAGATCCTAGCTCCTTTAGTTTTTGAGTTATCGTGCGGACGGACAGACGGACGGACAGACGAACGGACAGACGGACAGACGGACAGACGGACAGACGGACAGACGGACAGACGGACAGACGGACAGACGGACAGACGGACAGACGGACAGACGGACAGACGGACAGACGGACAGACGGACAGGCGGACAGACGGACAGACGGACAGACGGACAGACGGACAGACGGACGGACGGACATACATAGCTAAATCGATTTATTTTTCGATTCTGATCCGATCCATACACTTGAGTCTATATCTACCCCCCTCCTTCTCTGCTTCACAAACGTAATGGCAAATTTATTATACCGTTTGACTATATAGTCATACGGGTATAATAAATTGAAACCCGTGCTCCTCTTAAAAATATGCAATACTAATAAGCGATTTGAGCTTCAGTAGCGTACTGTTTAAAAGCAACAGAGTTAAATTATTAGCAATAGAAATATTTGCAATAGAGTTAAAATAATAATCTTAGACATAAAGTGGCACATTACATACATTAATAAGCCAAATCTTTTCTATAATGACATTTTAAGTACCTGCATGGTACAACATACGTGGAAGCTTAATGGAAAAAATACGAAAATTAGAAAGAAAGTTGATTGTAGTTTGTATTAATAAACATAGAAAGCCTGAGAATTACCGTCAAGTATTGACGGTTAATTATCTATAGTTTGTTTGTTTGTTTGACTTCTAAACAGCTCAGCCGATTATCATGAAAATTTGTGTAGAGGTTTTTGGGTACGGAAGGAAATCTTGGGCTAAAAATTTTACTCTAACGGACCGCCAAGTTGGGACTTTGGTGCAAGTATTTAAACTTTTTTGTCCTAAAATGAAAACGGTTTGCCCGATATTTTGGGAAGCTTTAGTCTAAACCCATTAACCCATTGTGGTGCAACATCTTTTTAAAGATTTTTTCGTTACTTTACTCCCAATTAGAAACGGTTTAACCGATTGAATTCAAATTAGTATACTTGGATTTCATCAACAATGGAGGTGACTTTAATAACGGACTTGGAATTTGTTACTCTATGTCAGCACGACGGTGAGTAAAAAAATTTTTGGAAGCTAATTATGTTCAATTTTGTATAATACTTTTTGGAATTGGTAGAAGTTTAAAATAAAATTTTTGTCTAGCTCTGTTAACCTATTGCGGGACAAAAACTTTTTAAAATTCTTTTCTAAAACAGTTTGATTGATTAAGTTTAAATTTACTATACGTGGTACTCCTTGAAAGTGGAGTTTAGGATGCTGGGTTCTTGACGCATAATATCAACTGAATAAACATTTCTGTGAATCTATTATTAATTATAAAACAGGTGAAATTTAATAAATTTTTTAAAAAATTACTAGAAAAATCTTTTAAAAAAATTACTAATTATAATTTTTTTTGTTTAAATTTTCTCAATAAATTTTTACAAGCATTGAGAGGCGCAGTAACGCTCACCGGGTATTAGCTACTAAAATAAATAAATTAGGGGCCACACAAGCTTTTCCTTAAACATTTCTTACTCGTATGACTAATTTTGAATTTCAAATCGATAAACGTTTCAAACCTCACAAAGGAGAGTAAGTTATTATTGATTTAGATACCTAACAAATTTTTTGTATTCAAAATTTAGAAAGTCGGAGAACGGATTATTCTTAATTTGAAAACGAAATTACCTTAAAACAATTAAATTTATTACTATATTATATTAAAGTATTTAAATATTTAAAGTTTTAAGTAAAAAACTTTTACTAATCTCAAATAATGTTTAATAGAAAATTGTGATTTTTCTCTTTTTACAGTAATATTTCTAATTTCTATTAAATTTCTATTAAACTACGTACCTATTTATTTTAATTTTATGTGAAAAGTTCATGTTTAGATAAATATAAATGTTTATTTAACCTCGAATTATAAAACAGATATCGATATCAACGATATCAATAAATTTATTTCAAAACATTTACTCCAAAATTACAATTTCATTTTAACTTATTTTATTGTTCTAGACAAATTTATTCAATCGATTCAATTGATATATTTTTTTGTTTTTATTCATAAAATAGTTTTTTAAGTAAAAAAATATATATTTCTTTTATTCTATAATATTGTGAAACTCCCATTTTATTTTAATAATTGAAATTATATCTGATATATTGTTTGCATAGACAATTTAACAAGTTAAATGACTTTTATGACTTTGAACTTTATGCTATTAAAGCCATTCATATAATTTTGCATCTCTTTTTAGCTTTAAATTGAAGAGTACATTCTTAAATTAGGTTTTTTTTGCAAATATTGAAATAAATATTTTTTATAAAATTTTTAAATTATCTTAATATATATATAAAATTCCCACTTCAGAAATTTAAAATGTTCATGGCCTGCAATCTGTTAAGGGTAATTAAGTTATAAAGATATAGATTTTATAAACTTCGGTATATTTTCCGTAAATTTAATGTGTATATTCTTTTTATGTACAAGGATCTGTAGGTATCTATACATAAATCCATATTATTGACAGTTTTGACATTTAATAATAAAGATTGAAAAGTAATGGATTTTCTATATTAAAACACTTGCAAAATGTTATGATTGCAATCATAAATCACAGTACCTAATCCCATACACATAACACACATTCATTTTGAACGTTTTAAATCTAAAATTGATTTGATTTCAAGAAATAAATAAATATCTTTGAGTGAAAGTTGTAAATCGTTACTATAGTTAGTATGTTATGAGGAGACATAAATAATTTCACATTAATTAAGTTAAAAAGGCACTTTAATTGACAAATGATTTTTATAACGTACGCACCTAATATGACGTGTAAAGGCATATAATATTTGGTACAGTGTTTTAACAGGTGTTCGAAAAAAAAAATATTGATCCGAAGAACGAATTCAAAATAAATAAAGATAAATAAATAAATCTAGGAGCCAGAAGTCGGGCCGAATTTAACTGACTTGATTTAAAAATTCTACTATTCAATTCTGTAGTAGACACTAAAAAAGCGAAAAAATCTGGAAAGGTTCCAAAAAGTGGCATCAAAATTTAAGAGAGCTATTGGTTGGAACAGGCTGTTTATAGTTTTTACTAAAAACTCTGTGATTACCTTCTTTAAATTATGTCGGTCCGGCTACTGGATTATGGTTTTTCAAAAATTATAAAAGTCTACAAGGAACTTTATTTTTATCGTATCTTTATGTTTTAGTTTTTCGGATTAAAGTTAAAAAGAGGATATTATAAAAATTTAAATCAGATACATTTCCGGAACCTGATAAGAGAAATATTTTTTTTTACCCAAAATAAATATCGTCCCGGAACTTTTCATTCTTATTTGATTTCGTTCCGAACGCCTGATATGGTATGTATATAATTGACCAGCTTCATCTCTGTCGATTCAAAAGTTTCTATACACTACTGGAGTATATTTTAGTCTTTAGTTGTGTTAGTAGTTGTAACTTTTGAGATTGATCATCATTTATGATGATAACTAACTATAAGTGGGAAAATTATAAACATCTTATTTTGAAACTTTTTGCAATTGATTTGTAAAAGATTTGATATACCATTTAATTGATTTTTGATAAATAAGAGAATGTTTTAATGTTGTTATGAACTTCACCACACAGTTATAAATTAATAATGGCTTTAGTACATTATATTTCAATTACCTTTTATTTGAACACGAAAATCACCATTGAAATTATACCGTTATTTCAAAGAAAACTCACTTTGTTTGCTTTACAAAAACAAACACTTTTGTTTGTGCAAAACATCCAAAGTGAATCCATACAAACCCAAAGTGGTTTAAGTGTTATTTACACGTAAAATGAAAACAGGTCATAATACTTCCTACTTATAAAAATTAAAATGATTTATAAAACAAAAAAAACTCCAAAAAACTGTTTATTTTCATATTAAATTTTTGGTTGGTTATTTGGTAGTTGAATAAATTAGCACTCAGGTTGGTTTGAAACTGAATATCAAAATATAATAATTTTAAAAGTGTAATCCTAAAAATGTCTGAAAAGTTTTGATTAATAATTTATACTCCGTGAAAAAACAAAATTTTTTAAAAGTACTTCGAAAGTTCGAATATGTGTTCTGTTTTTAATTTTCAGATATAATAACACGTTGATGTTGAGTATTTTACGGATTAAAAAATATTTTTTTAACTATTTATACCTGGTATTATTTTAATTTTTTAGAATTAGTTAATAATTGCCGTAGAGTTTTTTAGTGCAAATAAAATAGCCTATATTTTGAGTGACCTCTTTTTCATACTTTACAATATTTAAAGTACTTGAATAGTATACATAAATATTGTAAAGTACATAGTACTTTTATTAACTTTTAAAGTTCCACACTTGAAAAATCCCAAGAGAATTATATCTCGTGATGAGTGGGCAGAAAATCCTCCCAGAAACTTGTGATTTCATAAACTAAAATTTTTATTTTCAGTATAAAAACAGTTAAAACGTATCTCGAAAATTTATGAAAATATAATCATTAATAAAAAATTATAAATTTTAGATCAAGTTCATACCTATATAGGAGTTTGAAAATTTCCCCCCTTTCCAAAACTTCAATATTCAAATCGACTTAAATCATACATGATTTCATAAAAATTTGGGAAAAGGGAAAACATGAGTTTTAAGCGAACTGAAATAATACTGCCTAATATATAAAATTTCGCATAGTCCATAGTCAATTCTTTTCCTTATACTTTTTGTTGTTATTATACTTAAATTATAAATCTCGATAACTTTCAGAAACGTTTTTACAATAAAAATTAATCTCGGCTTTTTTGGCTTTTCTATTTCGGCTTCTTTTCAAAATAGGATTAAAGGCTTAACCACATGTTTTCAAAAATAATGGGGATTTATGACTCATTTTTTAGGAAACTTTTGCCTCACTAATGGGGAACATAATTTTTCAGAGACTTTTGGACTATTTCTTAAATCAAAACTCTTCAGAAGACTTTTGGGTCATGAACTTTTGGCACCTAGCCGTGAAATATAGTATTTGAATTTACACGATTACTTCATACAAAAAGAAAGTTTTATTTTACCTTACAAAAAATTAAATTTTGACTTTCGAGATTTAAAAAAAGATGAAATTTTGAATTAGGGTTTCTCTTCTCATTTGCCCTCATAGTTAATCAAAACATCTATCAAAACATCCTTAAATAATATTTAAAATATTTTTTCCACATCAAATATATATCAATTTTAATAAATTGACTTGCTTCTAAATTAAATTTACCGTAACTCTTTAAGAAAACAAATGTATTTTAGTTTTGAGTTATTTTTTCCTAAACTAGATCTTTTGTTAATGTCCAACCTTAAATTAAAATGTATTGTCCTTTAAAAACTTCGTCCTTATTACAAAATCAATAATGTGTAAAAGAATTTGTTAAAATAAAAAGGTTTCTGACACAAAAAAACAATAGTAATTGCGAGACTAGGAAAATGAGGCAGAGATGAAATTTGGAATTAACAAAAAGCAAGAATGTTAGAAAGAGGAAGAAATTAAAAATAATAAATTCAAAACCAATTTAAATAAACAAAAATTAAAGAAAAACAGTGATGAAAAACAAAAAAAGGCTAAGAAAATTTATTGAAATAATGGCTGTTGTTTTGAAACAAAAAGGAAAATGGGGTGAAGCGAAATAAAATGAATAAATTAATTCAAGAAAAGAAAATCATGTAATTTTTCTAGCCCTACTATTATTTTAAATTTTTCTTTACTTTTCTTAACTTTTTATTAAATGTTTCTTTTGTGTTTTCTAAAAACAGCATATTGTGGTAGTTATTTTTAATATTTGTTATTATTTAACATGGATGAATTTTTTCAAAATTTGTTATTAAATAAACCCTTCCTGTTAGTCCTTCCATCCGTTTTTTCTATTAATTCCCAATACAATAAATAAGTCCTTGTAGATAGATCTATGATTTAGAAAAACCCTATATTTAAATGGAGCGCTAGTTAAACAAGTGATGAAAAAAAACCAAGGGTTTTTAAATAAGCACATTTTCAAAATTATATTGTATTAAATGCTGAGTTTAACTTTGGAAATATTTACTTGCAAATTGTTACTGCTTACTAAAAAAATAGTTAGTAAATTTTTTATTTTAAAGTTGTTATAGCCCTTCAATGGGGAAGGTTGCCAAATTTCTCAAAGATCTAACTTCATCTAACTCCCCTCAGGTATTCAAGTTACAGGTGCTTAAAAATAGCAAAATTTAAATTTTCGAGCCCTTATAGCACGTAAACAGGGGCTTGACAAAAAAATTTTGTTAACCGACTCCTACTAATTTTTAAGGATCTAACTTCTCCCAAAATTTAAAGATCCTTTTTAAACCGTTTGGGAGATATGTGGAACCAAAAATTTTGCAAAAATTGAGTTTTATATAATGGTAAATTTTAGTACCGTATAGCAACCCTATACATTTGATATATTTTTGTAAAGCGTAAAAAAGTAGCTCTCTTTTACTGTTTTTTGATTGAAAATAAACATAACAGAACTCTTGTTATATCAATTTAAATATAGGGCTTTTTTGGAATTTGCCGGGGCTGTAGCTTTGTCACCCTTTAAAATTAATAAAAACCTTTGACACATGTTGAAATATAATCATAGAGCTTTGAATTTTGTATGTCACTAAAAAAAAATTTGGACAGGTATTCAAATTACAGGTGTTTAAAATTAGCAAAATTTCAATTTTCGAGCCCTTATAGCTCCTAAATAGGGGGCATGACTCCTATTCATTTCTGAGGATCTAACTTCTCCCAAAATTTCAAGACCCTAGCTTGAACATTACAGAAGATATGTGTGGCCAAAAATTTTGCAAAAATTGATTTTATGTAATGTTAAATTTCAGTACCGTATGGCAACCCTCAACATTTGCCTGTCTAAAAAATTTATAAAGTTTATGAAACCAGCTATCGTTTACCGTTTTCAGATTTAAAATATATCTACCAGAACTATTGTTATAACAATTTAAATATAAGGCTTTTTCCAACTTTGGGGGGCTGTTGGCCCGTAACAGCTGGGGCTACAGAAAAAAATTCTTCTACGAATCATGGCTAAAATTTCTTTACTCTATTTCAAACGGTGTAAAAGTTTTTGTAAACGTACGGACGGTCGGACAGAAATGAAGCTATATAGACACATTTTTACAAAATTTTTTGAAAATGTGCTAAAAAGTAGTGGTCTCTTAAGATCCCTTAACATCAAACAGGAACCTCAATAGTTGGATGGACTTGAATCGAAGCTCCAGATATTGCTTTAGAGGAAATAGAGAGAAGCTATCTCTGATCTTAAATGCATAGTGTTTCTGAAAAGCACGCACTTAACAGATTAGACATATGACTCAAACCTATTGTCAAACTTCCAACTCTAGAATATCCTTTATTTTATTTTGTCAAAATGTACTTGGAAAGACCCTTTTGTTTCCTGGCTACCTTGATTTCATTTAATTTAAAACAACTAACATTAGGTTTAAAACAAACAAAGAATAAAAAGAGAAAAGTGATTTGTGCTTCTTAGATGATTAGGTCAGAAAAATATGTAATGCTTAATGCTTAGTATAGATATTGTAATATTGTGTAAACTGAAGTTAAAGAACATTGATTATATCTTAATTTTTTCTACTTTTTGTTATTAATGACACACAAAAAAAATTTTCAAATTATAGGTTCCCATAGGAACTTCAGTAAAAAAACAAAAAAATGGAAGAGAATGCTTAGAGTTTTCTTTACTTTACACAGTATAGAAAATTATAATTATTGGTTTTTTATGCAAATATCAAGTAGGTATAATTTTTTTCAAAAAATAAGAAAATTATCGTGAAAATTAAATAAATAAAAAAATTTTTTCGGAGCTAGAGCTTGTCCGGAATTATTCGCACTAATACTTTATCTGTCAAATATTTGGTGTTATCTTAACCACACTAAAAGATCGTAGTTCGCACTAAAATTGACAGTTTCATAATTATTGAATCAATTGAATGTTTAAATAAAGTAAATTATAAATACAATGAAAATGCGGAGTTCTTAAACTATTAACAATTTATTAAACTTCAAATAAAATGCATCCAGCATTGCCATAATCATTATAAATGTAGCTGAATAGTGCAAATAAAATAAATAAATCTCAAAATAAATTTATGAAAATAACTCCTTACATGATAAAGCTGGATATCTGAAATCAACCAAAAGTAGTTTTCTTTTATGACCAAAGTTTCTGCAAAATTTGGTTGGTCTACTGCAGTGGGTTCGACTACCTGCCACACAACTTCTTTTTTAATATGAGCATTACTTTATACCAATTGAAGCTGGGTTTCTGAAATTTTGCCAAAAATAGTTTATTTATAAGGCCACAGTTTGTTCAAAATTTAGCTGGATTAGTTCGAGGGGTTGCCATATAACTTTATCTTTAATAAGAGCATTACTCTATACCTAATAAAGGTGGTTGACTAAAATTTTTTCAAGAGTAATTCAACGGATGATATAATTTCGCTATACGGGTCTACTCTACTACCACTCTTCCTCGTTTAAATCAAATTGAAATACTATTTTTCATTCACTATACATTTGAACACCTTTAGAATTTGAATGAAATATTTTATAACAAATTCGATAAATTTTCCAAATTTTTTAGTAGGTACTAACTAAATGAAAAACTAAACTAAATATTTGTGTAATTGATTTAAGGAATGTGTGTTAACCTAATTGATACTATTTAATTATAGATAAATTCAAATTATATTTTGTCTTTGTCAAATATTAAAATATTTTCAAATAATCCAATTATTTAATAGAAAATTGTTTTTATTTTAAATTCTTCATTATACCCGTATGACTATATAGTCCAAGGGTATAATAAATTTGCCATTACGTTTGTGACGCAGAGAAGGAGGGGGGGTAGATATAGACTCAAGTGTATGGATCGGATCAGAATCGAAAAATAAATCGATTTAGCTATGTATGTCCGTCCGTCCGTCCGTCTGTCCGTCTGTCCGTCTGTCCGTCTGTCCGTCCGTCCGTCCGTCATCACGATAACTCAAAAAGTAAAGGAGCTAGGATTATGAAATTTTCACAAATTCGTTTTTATGCAAAAAACGGAATCGAGTTTTAAATTCAGCCATTTTGGTCCACGGGTTCGAGTACCTGCCTTACAACTTCTAATTTTATATGAGCATTACTCTATATCTATGGAAGCTACGTGTCTGAAATTTTTCCAAAAGTAGTTTAGTATAATGGCCAAAGTTACTGCAAAATTTTGTTTGTCTACTGCAGAGGGTTCGAGTAGCTGCCATACAACTGCTTCTTTTATATGAGCTTTACACTACACCTGATGAAGCTGGGTGTCTGAAATTTTGCAAAAAATAGTTTAGTGTAATGGCCAAAGTTACTGCAAAATTTAGTTGGTCTACTGCTGAGGGTTCGACTAGCTGCCATACAACTCCTTCTTTTATATGAGGATTACACTACACCAAATGAAGCTGGGTGTCTGAAATTTTGCCAAAAATAGTTTAGTGTAATGGCCAAAGTTACTGCAAAATTTGGTTGGTCTACTGCAAAGGGTTCGAGTAGCTGCCATACAACTCCTTCTTTTATATGAGCATTACTCTACACCTAATAAAGCTGAATGTTTGAAATTTTGCCAAAAGTAATTACCCGGATGATATAATGTATATGTTACGGTCATACGGGTATCCCAGAGTTAACACAGTCTACTCTACTACACTCTTCCTCGTTTTTTATTAAAATTTATAGTGAATCCCATTTTCTTCAATCCCAGCTTGTGTATACAAATATAGAAAGATTTATAGATTATATCTACAGTCAACCATAACTATTTTAATAATATGCCTATTATAGGTGACTTCTGATAACACTATTAACAATGAATTAACAGCACTTGCTGTTTTATAGAGAAATCTATGCTTATATTAGATTTCTTTCTATGTGGGTCTGTAAATTTTTCTGAAACATAATTAATTCTTCTACCCTGCTCCTTGGCTCCATTAACTTGAACGAATTTCGTTATTTCTTTATGGCCTTCCGTTATACGTATTTCAAGGATCCACTCTGTTCATTCGTAACTTCTTTTCAAACTAATTTTAAATCTTCAAATACCTTAACTTTTGAACTCTTGGCATGACTGAGGAGATTTAACAACAAAATAATTGCCCGGATATAGTAGAACAATGAGAATATAGATATAGTAGAAACAAAGTAAAATATATTGAAAAAGCTTGTTTAATATTCACAAAGAACCTTTGATTAATTATAAGTAAAAACGACTTTAAAGTATTTACCGTTATCTTTAGTTCTCCATGTATTGCATTTCAGGTTAAATCCATATAAATTTTTAATTTTTCTAAGCATTTAAGGCTAATCCAAAGTCTTTTGATTTACGAATCAACTATTAAAGGATGTAACATCAATTAACGTAGTTATAGTAGGTAATTTTTAAAAATATTTATAAAGCATACAGCTTAGGTAAAAAGAAATCATCCTGAAATTATACAAAAATTTTTAGTTGAAAAGAATATTATCAAAAAGAAAAATTATCCTGAAGTTATGCAAAACTTTTAAATTTAAAAACAATGTTTTAAAAAACCAGCATTTATTAACGCGTAAGTTTTGCATAACTACCCAGTTCCGGACAGAGTGGACGAGCAGAAAAATTTTGAAAAAATGTTGAAAAATGTGCAAAATATGAAACAACTTATGTGGTCGTGCTTCCTAAGTTAAAAAAAAGCTCCCTAAATTGAGACAGATTGAAGTTTGACACAGGATAAGAAAATTTTGCTAAATGACATCTGAATTGTTTCCAAACTTGTACTTTGTTAAATTTGGGAACGAACATGGTAAATTTTTCAAACAGTTTTTTCAACAGGTGTTACCGTATTACAACGATTATACTAATGTGTATGTCAGGAGTACTATGGTAAATCGTCTAACAAATTTTAAGAATAAGATTAGCATCATCTAAAAATGGCTCTATTACTTTATTCTTTCACTTAAACCATAACTAAGAATTTTATAATAGTCATTTCACAAGGTTTCCAAATTCTCCACTTCATTTTAAGGACTAAGTCTAGAGCTTATTTTAAAAGGCTTCGGCTTTAGTTGATTAGACTACACAGACTCTTAATATTTTCCATACATCTTCTTGAACTCTAATAAAGATGTTTCGCTGAACCATTCCCAGCTTGTATTTCGGATACAAGAAATTCTTTAGATATAAAAAAAAATAAGAACAGAGAAACGGATAAAAGCTTAACTGTAGAAGTAATTAAGTTTTTTTAAAATTTTATTCAAATTAAATTTATTTTTTCTTTTTCAAACAAAACCTGAATCAGATCAGAAAGCAAAAGTCAATTTATTTATTTTTGTATTATAATAAACTGCCTTAAAAACCTTCTGTTTTTTCTTTTATAACTTAATTCATTTTTTGTATTTTATTAAAAAAGGAGCACCAGATGCTATAATTAATCACTAGAGAAAGCTTTAAATTATAAAATCTAACCTTAGCATAGGTTTTAGGGTAAGTTTTAGTTTTAGTTTTAAGGCTAGGTTAAGTTAGTTCTAAGTTTTTATCAAAATAAAAAATAAGTAATTTTAGGTTTTTTTTAAATTTTTCCTTAAATATAATAAAATTAAATTAATTTTCCATATGAAAAAAAGAAAAACAAATAATGTATGCCTAAAGAGAAAGTGTAGTTCCGTTAACCCAGTGGGGCACAGTGGCTTTTAATAGATTTTTGCGTTACTTAACTCCAAATTAGAAACGGTTTGACCGGTTTACCTCAAATTTTATATGTGTGAAGCAACTTGAAAATGGAGTTGAGTCTGTTAACAGTCGGTCCTACGATTTTTCAAAAAAATTTTTTTGGAAGTAAATTACGTCAAAATTTGGAAAGTAGTTTGCACTGCTTTGAATTACAGAAAGTTTCAAAAATTACTAGAATAATCCTAGAAAAATCGTTTTAAAAAGATTTGCTTTCATACATTTTAAAATTTACATGTGTAAACCGTGTGGAAGTTTTGTGTTAACTTTTTGCAGTAACATCAACTTCAATTAAACCTCCATTGAGAGGCGCAGCAACGCGCACCGGGTATTAGCCAGTTGTTAATAAAAGGTGTTTTCTAATTTAATATGTGCTCCAATGTACAACTTTGAATAAACTGTCAAAATTTTAAAAATGGCTGAAGGAGTCATGGTTGCATACATGACTCCTTCAGCCATTTTTAAAATGTTCTTTTTGTTAAAATGCTTTTTGAAATCTTCATCTTAAAAAAAATGTCTACAAAGTTTTTGTCTTTTTAAATTTTAAACATTTTTTAACAATACCTAGCAGCTCTGTTAAGTTGCCTCGGAACAAGCCATCGTTTTATTAGGAAATATCAGTATTAAAATGGAATAACAAAAGTTTGATATGTTGAAGCTGTTTATTGAGAAATGTAGTCTCGTTGTGCACAATATCGAGTTTCAAATATTTGTTTTGGAGTTTGATCTTCTTTTATTTGTTAATATAAGGCAATCAACGCCAGATAATAATATATTTCTAATCTGTCTATTTGGTTATGTAGATTTTAAAGTTTTATATGAAATATTTTAATATATAAAAGTAAATATATGAAATATTTCAATTTTTTTTTAACGAAGAACATTGAAAGCTTCAAAAGCTACCTATTGGACCTGTGCATAGCTCCTATAGTTAGTAAGAGACTTTAGCACACCAAAATAAACCACTCCCCTTTTAGAATAGGGTTTAGTTCCAAGTAACCCCTATTCAAATAGTTTGAGAAATTAAGATTCTGGAAGTATGGGGGACTAGGGAAATTGAATAGAATATTTAGAAGAAAGATGTTAATGTTTTTCTTAAACTTTTCTAAATCATACACATCACATACGCATTACCAATTTTAAGGAACACATTTTGTAGGATATGATCTCAGCCTGACAAACAAATTTTCCCATTAATTTCAACTAATGAATGTTCTTTTGTTTTATTCTTAGGCTTGAGTCTGAGCGATTCTTTTGTTGTTAATTGAATGACTTTTAAAGAATTCTTTTTTATTTGTGAAACAGCCATTTTGTTCTTATTTTGTTCTTTATTTTATTATCTTTAACGAAAGTTAACAAACAAAAAAATTTATTATTTTAAATAAAGAATAAATAAAAAATAAAAGATAAAATTAACTTTATTTTAAAGTTTAAGTTTTATTTTTAAGTATACAATTCTTTTTCTTACAGTTTCTTAACCCAAAAAGAATAAGAAAAGTTTTTAGAAATGAAATTTAAAATTCAAAAGTATGGAAAATTAATTGAATTCCGTTATACTTTATAGATACTTTATAGAATTTTGAACATTAAGAAAAAATGAAAATTTAATTAACAGTAGGAAGTAACGAGGAAGAGTGCAGTAGAGTAGACTGTGCCAACTCTGGGATACCTGTATGACCATAATACAAACATTATATCATCCGGTTAATTTTTTTTGCAAAATTTCAGACACAGAGCTTCATTAGGTGTAGAGTAATAAAAGAAGGAGTTGTATGGCTACTCGAAGCCTTTGCAATAGACCAACCAAATTTTGCAGTATTTTTGGCCATTACACTAAACTATTTTTGCAAAAATTTTAGACATCCAGAGATATTCTGAAGTCCTTAAATATTTTCAGATTATAAAGTTTAAACTTTTCATGATACAGATTAAGGGACAGACATGATCGCAAACAAACTATACTTCAGCTTAGATATCATTTTTTGAGAACCTTTTATGTATGTTAGTAAAATACTATTTATGTTAAAAAAGCACTTTTATGTATTTTTTGTGGATTGCAAGCTAAAATTTTAGAAATGGATGATACTGAGTAGATTAGACGTTTAAATCAGTAACCAGACGTTTTGCTATTGTTATTTCTATTGCTATTGTAAAAGTATAAAATTATAGAAATAACAATAGCAAAAAAAAACTGAAACTTGTGTTATCTAATTACAAAACTCGAATATATAACATTTTATGTATATATATATATATTTATACATAATAACTCAATTAAATTTAAACGCAATTCACTAATGCACTTCTTAAGTTATACAATTCCTAATTTAATACAAATCACATCCTTAAAAACACTTTAATCCACCTTATTGAAGAGGTTTATTTCTTATCCTTTAATCTTCTTATTCTTTTATTCATTTTCTTATATCTTATATCCTACTTAATTTCTTCTCGTATAGTTTTAGCAATCCATCAGTATTTAGTAGTTGTCAAAAAGGAGAGAACCAAAGAAAATAAAATGTTGTGACTTTTTTTTATATTTCTCTCTTGAAGATTCTGATTTTCAAAGATTTTTTTTTCACCTTTTAATTTTTTTTTTTACTTTATCATACCGTTTTTATACCCTACACCTATAGAATAGGTAAAGGGGTATATTAACTTTGGTATGGTGTTTGTAACCACCTAAAGGAAGCGAGCTAGATATGGAAAAGTATATATATTTGTGATCAGCGTGACCGCCTTAGTCGATATAGCCATGTCCGTCCGTCCGTCCGTCCGTCCGTCCGTAGGCACGATAACTCAAAAAATAAAGGAGCTATCTTGATGAAATTTTAACTGTAGGTTACTAGGACTGAAAGTACGGCGGGGATTGCATATGGGCGAAATCGGCCCATGGGTTCGGATTCTGGACCTTTTAATCGGTTTCAGGGCTAACGAACAAATATAAAAAATCACGATAACTCAACAACTAATGACGCTATCTTCATCAAATTTGTGCTGTACGTTACTAGTAATGAAAATACTTCGGGAATTGCGTAAGGTCGGGATTGGACCATGGGTTCGGAACCTAGAACTTTTTGATCGAATTTAGGCCAAACGAGCATAATTCCGAAACCAATGAAGATAGAACCTCCCAATTTAGTATCAGGGTGTCCCTTCCTATTTCCTAAGTGTCTTGTGAATTTGGGTCCCATTGGAGTAGTGGGTCGGGGACCAGCCACACATTTCCGAAGACCTTAAAGCATATCTTTAAAATTAATAAATATAGCAACTTGAAAAAATGTAGAAGCTTCCAATTTGCCACAAGGGTGTTCTTTACTATCTCTTGCGTGTTCCCCTAATTTGGGATCAATTGGAGTGGTGGTTCTGTACCCCTCTCAGACCTCCCAAGTTTTAAAGGCTTATAATCGAAATTACTAAAAATAGTTACTTAAAATTAGGATAGACCGTTCAAATTGTGTACAAGGGTTAACTAGTACTATAAGTACAGCGCGGACTATATAAGGGCGAAATCAGCCCAACGGTTCGGATTCCGGACCTTTTAATCGATGTCAAGGCTAAGGAACATATATAAAAAATCACGATAACTCAACAACTAATGAGGCTATATTCATGAAATTTGTGCTGTAGGTTATTGGCAGCGAAACTACGGCGGTGATTATGTACGGTGAGGATTGGACAATGGGTTCGGAACTTAGAACTTTTTGATCGAATTTAGGCCAAACGAGCATAATTCCGAAACCAATGAAGATAGAACCTCCAAATTTGGTATCAGGGTGTCCCTTCCTATTTCGTAAGTGTCTTTGAAATTTGGGCCCCATTGGAGTAGTGGATCGGGGACCAGCCACTCAGTTCTTAGGCCCTTAAAGCATATTTTCGAAATTTTGTATACGTGATGCTCTTTGAGAATTGAGTAGACACTATGAACAGTTTTGGAATTTGTTAACCCATGTCGGGCCGACAGGTGGTCAAAACAAATTTTGGGTCCAAATTTTGTACGATTTTACAAAATTCTGCTTTAGCTTAAAAGAAAGCCCCAGAAAAAATTTTGTTGAGTTCCATTAACCCATTGCGGCCCGACAGCTTTTTATAGGTTTTTTCAATACTTTACTCTAAATTCGAAACGGTTTGACCAATTGATTTAAAATTTTGTATACGTGATGCTCCTTGAGAATTGAGTTGACACTATTAACAGATTTAGAATTTGTTAACACATGTCGGCCAGACGGTTGGTCAAAATAATTTTGGAAGATAATATTGTCAAAATTTGCGAAGTATTGCTTTGGCTAAAAAGAAAGCCTCAAAAAATTTTGTTGACTGATTTGGAAGCAAATTACGTTCAATTTTGCGCAATACTGCTTTGCCCAAAGAGAAAGTGTAGTTCCGTTAACCCAGTGGGGCACAGTGGCTTTTAATAGATTTTTGCGTTACTTAACCCTAAATTAGAAACGATTTGACCGGTTTACCTCAAATTTTATATGTGTGAAGCAACTTGAAAATAGAGTTAAGTCTGTTAACAGTCGGTCCTACGATTTTTCAAAAAAAAATTTTTGGAAGTAAATTACGTCAAAATTTGGAAAGTGGTTTGTACTGCTTTGAATTACAGAAAGTTTCAAAAATTACTAGAACAATCCTAGAAAAATGGTTTTAAAAAGATTGCTTTCATACATTTCAAAATTTACATGTGTAAACCGAGTGTAATTTTTGTGTTAACTTTTTGCAGTAACATCAACTTCAATTAAATCTCCATTGAGAGGCGCAGCAACGCGCACCGGGTATTAGCTAGTGTATTATATTTATACATGCTTCAACAAATAAAAATTTAACCAAAACCCAGTTAACCAAATTTTGAAACCCATCTTTTAAAACTTAATCTAAAAGCCATCCTAATTCATTTGTATCCTACGATTTGAGAGTCGTATAATTTTGATTTCGCAACCAACTATAAAATCCTTTATAATTCCGAATCTCGACCTACTTTACGAAAAATAAAAAAGTCTTAAAAATTTATTATTTTGCAGTTATTCTAAGTGTCGGCATTTGCTCAGTCAATATTTTGGAAAGTCAAAATTTAGTGCAAACTATTAATTTTAAAAAAAATGGTCGACACTTTGTCAGTCAATTTAATGGTAATTTATATAAAATTAGCATCACAATAATTCTATTTTTACTAAAATTCCACCAAAACTATAATTTTTTGACACATTTTCATAAAAATATAAAAAATTTGTAGTTTATTTTTTTATAAATATGTCTATTTGGTTAATTTACTACCAAATTTTCAATACTAACCTCGTAATCTGATTATATGCACAGCATTTGGGAACCAAAAAATGGTTCAAAAATATTCAAAAATATTACAAATTTATTTTTTTACATATCTAACTGATTTCCATAAATTATCTAAAAACTTGCAATTATATTAACACTTTAAGAAATTTGATTTTTTTTTAACAGATTTTATAAATCAAATAATCAATTGAAAGGTAAAAATGCAATAAATTATATAAATCCAATATTATTTATTTATTTTGACACCTATTTACACCAATTAAATTATCATCATCAACACCTATTACATAACAAATAACAATTATCTATAAATTTCATAATTTAAGCTTTTCATAATTTCATAATGTGTGAAGCAACTTGAAAATGGAGTTGAGTCTGTTAACAGTCGGTCCTACGATTGGTCAAAAAAATTTTTTTGGAAGTAAATTACGTCAAATTTTGGAAAGTAGTTTGTACTGCTTTGAATTACAGAAAGTTTCAAAAATTACTAGAATAATCCTAAAAAAACCGTTTTAAAAAGATTGCTTACATACATTTTAAAATTTACATGTGTAAACCGTGTGTAATTTTTGTGTTAACTTTTTGCAGTAAGATCAACTTCAATTAAACCTCAATTGACAGGCGCAGCATCGCGCACCGGGTAGTATATTATAAAAGTTGTATAAATGATGAAATGAAGATGTCTTTTGAAAAGGATCACATCGTTTTTCTTACAGAGAAAAATAAATATGAGATAATAATATCAAGTATTTAAAACAAATTACAAATAATTACTATAAAATAAAAGTATTTAAATTCCATTAACGGTTAATGTGTTTATTTTGTATAAGCGAATTTTCTTGAAGCGGAATTTTATTTCAAATTAGATAAAATTAATTCATTAAAATTTACAGGGAAATTTTTCGTTTTAATTGAAACGAGGAAGAGTGTGGTAGAGTAGACTGTGTGAACTCTGGGATACCCGTATGACCGTTATATAAAAATTATATCATTATTATTATAAACATTAATTACTTTTGGCAAAATTTCAAACATACCAGCTTTATTAGGTGTAGTGTAATTCCTATATTATAAGAATTACAAGTATTTTTGAAAAATCAAAAAGAATAACTAAATATATAAATCAATCCATATAAAAATGTAAAAATCAAATTGTTTGATTTGTCAAAAATACTTGTAATTCTTATTTTCATTTAGTATTTTATGCTATTTAATTATTATTATTTTTTTTATATTTAAGTATTTTAAGTATGAAATTTCAAAAATAATTACAAAAGTAATTGGAATTAATTTTTTTTCTAGGATTGCACTAAATTCTTAATTCTTTTTACATGGTAATTGCATTGCAGTTGCAAAACTTTTTTAATGGTTATAAGCAAGTAATGATTACTAAGTAATGGTACTGATAGTTGTATCGGTATTTGAATTTTACAAGTCTGATAATAGTAAATAATTTGTATTATGTATATATAGGTTGTCAAATCTTTTCTATGTCATTTTCAATTAAAGGAACAAACTAAAGTTTTTAGTTTAATTATAATTGTAGCAAGGAGTCCATTTTGATATTTATATTTCCTTTTTACTTCATTTACTTAAAATAATAATTTTATACGGCGCATCTAGATACAAAATTTTACTCTAATTACATTATTATTGATACTAAATAATTACTTTGACCTAAATCACTAAAAAGAGAAGCGAATACATCAAAAGACGAGACTTGAATAATTAAAATTTAATTCGTATAACAGTTTACTTGTGTACAAATATACTATAAAGGTACTGTAAATACAATCTGTATTATGACAATTATAGTTTAATACCAAAGTATAGTTTTAATTAATAATATCTTTAATATGATGTAAATAATGCCTAAGCCTGATCGGTAATAACGCCCAAGGAAATAAGGCAGAAAAGTTGATTTTCGATTTCGATTTTATTTCCCTTGAGTTGAGGTAGCCAGGCCGAATTCTCAAAACTCACGATTTCGGCATTATTTCCGCATTGGAAATTAAATAAAACCGATTCGGCTCAATTTCTTGGCGCATTATTCCAGCTACCGAAAATTCCGGTTAATAACTAATTTAACTGATGATTTTGTATCTAATTAATTTTTCTCATATCTATTTTGAATTAGATCCAATAGTTAATATTATTACACTAGCTGTTGGCCCGTCACAGAATGACGGAATGTCAATTGAAAGAAAAACTTTTTCTAATAAGAATTATTTCTAATTTCATTATATACATATACATATATTGTAAATCAATATTATTTTCTTAAATAAAGTCGAAACTGTTACATTTTGTAATACGTAGATTATAATTCGATTCTAGTAATTGATACACAAAAAAAATGACTTATATAACTTCTTGTTGTTTCTTAAAAATTTGAAGATGAATAATAAGTTATGTAGTCTACCTTTTGTATGTTTTAAATTTGATAAAATTTCAAATCCCTTCTTGGTGAATTTTTTTTTTAATTTCAATTCATTTTTATACCCTACACCTATAGAATAGGTAAAGGGGTATATTAACTTTGGTATGGTGTTTGTAACCACCTAAAGGAAGCGAGCTAGATATGGAAAAGTATATATATTTGTGATCAGCGTGACCGCCTTAGTTGATATAGCCATGTCCGTCCGTCCGTCCGTCAGTCCGTCCGTCCGTCCGTCCGTCCGTCCGTCCGTCCGTAGGCACGATAACTCAAAAAATAATGGAGCTATCTTGATGAAATTTTAACTGTAGATTACTAAGACTGAAAGTACGGCGGGGATTGCATATAGGCGAAATCGGCCCATGGGTTCGGATTTTGGACCTTTTAATCGATCGAAGGGCTAACAAACATATATAAAAAATCACGATAACTAAACAACTAATGACGCTATCTTCATCAAATTTGTGCTGTAGGTTACTAGTAATGAAACTACTTCGGGGATTGCGTAAGGTCGGGATTGGACCATGGGTTCGGAACCTAGAACTTTTTGATCGAATTTAGGCCAAACGAGCATAATTACGAAACCAATGAAGATGGAACCTCCAAATTTGGTATCAGGGTGTCCCTTCCCATTTCCGAAGTGTCTTGGGAATTTGGGCCTCATTGGAGTAGTGGGTCGGGGACCAGCCACACATTTCCGAAGACCTTAAAGCATATCTTTAAAATGAATAAAGATAACAACTTGAAAAAATGTAGAAGCTTCCAATTTGCCACAAGGGTGTTCTTTACTATCTCTTGCGTGTTCCCTTAATTTGGGATCAATTGGAGAGGTGGTTCAGTACCCCTCTCAGACCTCCCAAGTTTTAAAAGCTTATAATCGAAATTACTATAAATATTTACTTAAAATTAAGATAGACCGTTCAAATTGTGTACAACTTAACTAGTACTATAAGTAAAGCGCGGGCTGTATAAGGGCGAAATCACCCATGGGTTCGGATTCTGGACCTTTTAGTCGGTGTCAGGGATAACGAACATATATTAAAAATCACGATAACTCAACAACTAATGACGCTATCTTCATCAAATTTGTGCTGTAGGTTATTGGTGATGAAACTACGGCGGTGATTACGTACGGTGAGGATTGGACAATGGGTTCGGAACTGAGAACTTTTTGATCGAATTTAGGCCAAACTAGCGTAATTCCGAAACCAATGAAGATATAACCTCCAAATTTGGTATCAGGGTGTCCCTTCCTATTGCGTAAGTGTCTTTGAAATTTGAGCCCCATTGGACTAGTGGGTCGGGGACCAGCCACTCAGATCCGAGGACCTTAAAGCATATTTTCGAAATTAATAAAAATAGTAACTTGAAACAAATGTAGAAGCTTCAAATTTGGCCCAGGGTGTTCTTTACTATTTCTTCCGTGCCCCCCTAATTTGGGATCATTTGGAGTGATGGTTCAGGACATCTCTTAGACCCCCAAATGTGTAAAAGCTTATCATCGAAATTAATAAAACTAGTAACTTAAAATTAAGATAGAACGTTCCAATTGTATACAAGGGTTAACTAGTATTGAAAGTATTACGGGACTGCATATCGGCGAAATCGTACCATGGTTTCGGGTTCTGGAACCCTTGACAAGTTCAAGGACTAAAAAACATATATCTTAAAAACACCATAACTCAAAAAATAATGCCGGTATTTTGATGAAATTTAAACTCTAGGTTACTAGTAATGAAAGTACCATGCGAATTGGTTCTGGTCGAGTTTAATTTCAAAGCCAAAGAATATATTTCCTATGTCCTATGTGTCTCCGAAATCTAGACTAAATTGTAGTGGTTCAGCTATGTTCAAAGGTACTTGCTGCATTTATGTAAAATTTATTTGAATATTTAAATGAATTATATGAAAAGTTAAAAATTTGTAATTGTATTTTAGAAGTACATTTATTGCATATTTTGCGTTTATAAGTTTTTCTATTAGGTATATAAACTAACCATTTAAAATAATTGCAATTTTTAAAAATTTGGATTATTAAATATATTATGCTGTGATTATCTTTTTATCACAAAATTTAACAATTAGAATTTTTTCATTTTGTAATTGAATTGGAATAAATATATTTTCATTTATTTCAAGTTTGTTTGTTTTTTAATATTTTTAAATAGATAAATTAGTAAGATTTTGTAATATTTTTTAATAGATAGTGTTATTAGAAAATGTTTTTAGTATTATAAAGTTAATTTGGTTAGCTATGTCTTACGATCAAATTAATAACAGCTTTTATGGTGTTAAAATGACTTATGGATAAGTCCTTAAATTTGAACCAAATAGGTGTAGGGTATTTCTAAGTCGGTTGCACCGACTGACTGTTTCTTTACTTGTTTTTTATTCAATTACGTACTTGTTTAAATTTTAAATTTATAAATTTAAATTCGATAAAATTGTTTATTAAAAGATTTGAAATTTTTTTATACGTTTATTTTGTTTTAATAATGATCTATTTCTCCATCTATTAAGTTTATGTAGACATATTTTTAAAATGTTGCTAAGCTCTGTATATTGTTTCATAACCTTTGTTTAGATTCAAATCGAAATGCTTGTATGTTGCCAACATTCTACAATGTAATCTACTCAACATGTTTAATTATGTACCTATTTTTATGGACATAAAATTGAATTATGAATTGAGTTTTGCATTATCAAATGCAAATTAATTTTTTGATTTTTTCTATTATACCTACCTAATTAAGTAAAAAAAAATATATTTGCTTTGATTACTTAGGTGCAGTTCGTTTGGCTTTATTTCAGGGATGAGGGAAGCTTTGAAATTGCTTTGAAATTGCTTTGAAACATTGCTTGCTTTATTTACTTTCCAAAGAAAAAAAGTAAGCAACGCAACAAAGCGTACATTTGGCCTTCGCCATTATTTCAGTTTTCAACTAAAACTAATGAAGACTTACTACAAAACTTTTAATGTGAAGCATAGTCTTAGTTTTGAATACCAAAATGATTTACTATTTATTTAAAATTCACAGAAAATCTTCTGTGATTTTTAAAACTGAAATCAATTTTTTCATAAACTAAAAAAATTTTTTTTTTGTTTATTTTTTTTTATTAAAAATTAATAAAATATTTTTTGGCCTGCTTACGATAATTTATGATATTTTATTTTCTAAAATAAAACACATTCAACAAAACATTAATATTTTATTTTTTAATAATTGAACACATCCAACAAAACACATTTAATTGAATGCGTTTGTTACACCTCATTCTAGACAAATATATTAATAAAATTGAATAAAAATTAAAAACTCATAGACACGGTTGTAAATGTTGTAGGTATATTCTTTTTATACACACCTCTTTCAAAGAATCCTTAATGTATTTTTATTTAAAAAAAAAAAAAAAAATTGAAATAACAAAACCAAATTGTTTTTAAAATTATAAGGATAAAATTGAGTTAATAAAAGCAATAGCCTTTTAACAGGGACAAGTAGGACATAACAATACAAGGACACAAGAATAAAAGAACAAGATACTTTAATTGTTCTACATTTATTTAATTTTATGTTTCATTCTAAAATTTAAATTTTTGTAATGGTTGTTTTGGCATTTTTGTGGTGCCTAATCTATATCCATTATCTACTTGTCTATCTAAATGATCCTTTTTATATTCTTTTTAAATATTATTCAAATTTAATTGAAATGAAATATAAAAAAAAAACAAAAACAAAAACAAAATGAAAAATGAAACAAATTTTTAAAATTATACCAAGAAACCATTAAAAAATAATTAATGTGTAATAATTTATAATAATTAAAAGTGTAAAAATTTTTGTATTAAAATAGGTTTCACTGTAAAATTTTTGTTAGGCTTTTTATTTGTTTTTGTGGTATTGAATTAATTCTCTAAATATTTTAAACATCAAAATAATCCTGATTTTCACATTTATAGTAATAGTAGTAACATTTTAGAACTCTTCGCGAGGGTTTTCGTTTCTTCCTTGCGAGTGCCACTACAAGGCTATACGCCTTATGTTGTTCTGGTGTTTTCTATTTGTATGGCCTATCCACCTCCAATTTTGCTTCTTAGTTGGGTCAGTATAGGTTCTTCTCCTGTAAGTCTTCATAGCTCTTCGTTGCTTAATCTGGTAGGCTAGAACATTCTTCAAATTGTGCGAAGACAGGGGCTAGTGAAGATTTGTAGCTTCTGAATGATGGTGTTGGATATCATCCATGTTTCGCTAACGTACGATTATTATGGTCTTTACACAAGAATTCAAGATTTTTAATTTTATTTCCTGGAGATTTAGATGTAAGTACTGGGTACAAGCTTTTGAATGATGCCTTTATATTGTTGAATTTATTGTTCAAATGTGCCTACGCACCACGATCAGTAGTCATTATAATACCGATTTTAATTTTAAATCAACAAAATTATCTGGGGTTACTGAATAATTCAAATCAAAGGCAACAATCAAAATTTATAGAATGAACCAAAAATCATTAAAAATCCAAAAACGCTTATGTAGTTCATTTGGAAGACTACAAGTAAATCGTATCATTTATAAAAACAATCACGATAAAAATCTAAAAATTAACTCTCAATTAATTTTTGAATTTGTCTATTTTGAATCTATTTAATTCTATTGTATTATTCTAATCAATTTTAATATTTTAATAATTTTAATTGGAAAAAATTGTAGGGATTAGCGATGAATTGGGAAAAGAAGAAAATTTTCCATTCTTTTACAACGAAGAAAAGCACTAGGTTTATTTTTGAAATTTTCCTCTGTTTATCGTTCTTTAAAAATTAATTTTAATACCCTGAACATATTTCTAAATGGTATTCTAAAACGGTATCACTTTTGTGACACTGTAAAGGTGGAAGAGGTAGATTTGTCTAAAGAATTTGTCTATATTTACTATTTAAAATAGGAATTTACTATATATTTGTCTATATTTGAATTAGATTGTAAGAAAATAGTAGTGATTTTTAACCATTTGAAAGAATTGTGAATGGCCTTACATTTCCTTATTCTCACAAATGAATTGATTTATGTTAATAAATTATATAAAGCGGATCTCCAATATTTAATAAATTATTATGTTAGTTGTGTACAATTTAACCGTAACGATATGTTCTTCTACTGATCCTATTTTTTCAATTATTGGCTTATTTTGGTTCCATATTTGGGGAGGGGTTCAGAATAAAAGTGTTGGTTGGTTTTCTTCAAACTCTTATATGATTGAATTCCGAATTTTGGGCGGCATTTTACTGTTTTCTATTAGTAAAACAACAAATTTTTAAAAAAATATTAAAAATTTTAATTTCTATAATTTTATGAAGTTTTCTATAATTATTAAATGATATTTGTAATTTTATAAAGAGTTTTTGAAATAAACATTAAATTATAACGAAATTAACAATTTTGTAGTTTTATGAAATAATAAAAATTTTTAAGTATAGGACATTTAACTCTTCTATTATTGTAGGGTCATTTCATTTTAACTGAAATTAATCTTTACTGGAATAAATTAAATTTTAGAAACTGCAACAGTTAAGCGAAGAACTTGTTTCACCATTAATAACTCGTCGAATTCGACTACAAAGAACTCAGGCATCAGCTTCTATAGTTTAACACGACGAGTTGAAGAAACATCATCAGATTTCCCCTCCACCACCTTTAAAAGTGAGCGATAACGTTTCAGATTTTGTCTCTAAGGAGCTGAAAAAAAAACTTTTGTTTCTTGCTGCATTTGAACTAAACCAGTGTGTCCGCAATATCGTCACACTAATACTATCATGACAATATATTGTGAGAATCAAGTTCGTTAAATTTCGATTAATATTCCAATATTAATATCATTTAAATATATATGTGGTCTTGATGACTTGAAAGGTATTATTTGTTACTTTTTTTGGACATAATAAAAGGGTTAAATTGAAACATTGTTTTAAACGAATGTCCGAAATGAAAAAAAACGAAAAACGAATGAAAATAATAACGAGGAAGATTATAGTTGCCCTTGTCAACTTTTAGATACCCGTGCATATCCACTATGGTGTATAAAATAAACCGTAATATACTTCCTTTATACATTTAACTCATTACTCCATAATTTTGACGTAAAAAAAAAAAAAAAAAAAATTAACAAAAAAAAAAAAAAATCACAAAACATAAAACAAAATTTTCATTCATTGTCCCATAACTTTAGCTCAAAAAAAAAAAAAAAATTAACAAAAAAAAACAAAATTAACAAAAAAAAAAAAAACAAAAAAAAAAAACAAAATTTTCATTCATTGTCCCATAACTTTAGCTTAAAAAAAAAAAAAAAAAAACAACAAAATTTTCATTCATTGTCCCATAACTTTAGCTTAAAAAAAAAAAAAAAACAAAAAAACAAAAAATGGCCCACCCTAAAATTCCGATGATCCGAGTGATGTCCAACTTTGCCAACTAACTTGCCCTATTACTTTACCTGCCCAATTTTAATTTTAACCTTGTAGCTTCATTAGATTCGCAGTTATTGAATCGAAAACTTTGTATGGCAGCCCCCCAAAATGGGGCCGTAACATTTTGAAACTTCATATAAGTGCTCGATTCATTATATAAATAACCGTGCGTAATTTTTATCGTCGTAGTATAATTAGTTTTGAAGAAATTCATATTGGTGCAAATAAGTTGTATGGCAGCCCCCCAAAAATGGGGCCCTAACATTTTGAAACTTCATATAAGTGCTCGATTCATTATATAACTAACCGTGTGTAATTTTCAGCCTCGTAGTATAATTAGTTTTGAAGAAATTCATATTGGTGCAAAGAAGTTGTATGGCAGCCCTCCGAAAATGGGGCCCTAACATTTTGAAACTTCATATAAGTGCTCGATTCATTATATAACTAACCGTGTGTAATTTTCATCCGCGTAGTATAATTAATTTTGAAGAAATTCATATTAGTGCAAAGAAGTTGTATGGCAGCCCCCCGAAAATGGGGCCCTAACATTTTGAAACTTCATACAAGTGCCGGAGTCATTATAAAACTAACCGTGTGTAATTTTTATCCCCGTAGTATAATTAGTTTTGAAGAAATTCATATTGGTGCAAAAAAGTTGTATGGCAGCTCCCCGAAGCCTTGGTCTGATTTTAACCAAAAACAATAGGGAACCTACAAATTGTCTAAAAATTACTTTGTGAAAGTTTCAGAACTCTAGCTCTTATAGTTTTTGAGTTATCGTGCTGACGGACGGATGGACGGACGGACGGACGGACGGACGGACACACATAGCTAGATCGATTCACTTTTCGATGCTGATTCGATACGTACCCTTGACACTATATCTAGCTCTTATATTTCGATGCGTTACAAACGGAGGAGTAATTTTAATATACCCGATGTTCATTTATGTATGCACGGGTATAAAAAGAAAAATATAATATCTACTTAGAAAGAAATGCCATTTTTGAATCTCAGTGCAATATCAGATTTAATAGAACAAAAACATAGTAATAAATAAGTAAAGTATATTTATTTTATTTTGAAAAATTTTTTTTTTTTTATATTTTTATGTATTTACTTATCAAACTTTTGTAAGTATATTTAAAAAGTTTAGTAGTTGAATGTTGTTTTTTTTTATTCTTCCATACAATATGTACATCACAAGTCCATATTAAAGATTATCCTTGAACTATATGTGTATATAATTTATTTTATAAAAGTAAAGGACTAAAGAGGATTATAAGAAAATATATTTTTTGTAAATAAAATGCATCGTATTATTTTAAAAGAAAAAAAAAAACAATTTAAAAGATTTTATAATGACATATACAAGATGTAATGTAATAAATTGGATATGTCAAATATTGGGTTAAATAAAGATTACAAAGGTTTTATTTTGTTCAAATTATAAGAACTTTTAATTGAATACATTAAATATAACAGAATCTTCAAAATGAAAAAAATAATTTTTAAATTTGCCGATTATTAATATTTAGATAATCTAATTAAAACGTTTATTTTTATTTATAGTATCTCAAATACTTTTCTTTTTATAATATTGTACTTTTCTTTTTAAATTATTGTAATCTGTTTCACAAAATTTTCCTTTCCAATTGAAATTGGCAACCTCTGCAGTATACAATCAATAGCTTCACAGACAGTACCCTTGTTGTTTCCTAGGAATTCCAAAGTCGCTGTCATCAGATTAATACAACACAAAAATTTCATTATAAGTGAATTAAACAAAGGTCTAGTAAAAAAATTAAAAATGGGGTAAAATCAACAGAGCTAATTTCAACGCCAAAAAAATTCAGTGCTGTCTAATTTCGCGAACAATTGCAAAAACTATTCCGAACCATTAATTTAAAGTAGAAGCTTTGCATCATACGACAGACTTGAACATTTGGGGGATTGAGCTAAAAAAAATAAACTTGGTCAAATCATATTTTTCGAGTAGCTAAAGACGCTGCTTAGTGTTTGGGTTTTTTGTATCGCTGCAAAACTTACTTCTCTTCCTTTGATCTCCTAACAACTATAAAACTTATATTCGGTCGAAAATGGAGTATAATGGAAGTCTGTAGGTTAGTGCTCCTACGACGGCGCTGGGATATCTTGATAAAGTGCAAAGTAGAGCTATTCGTCTTATAAATGATCCCACTGTTATGTCACCGCTCACTCCACTCAGCCAACGCCGTACAGTTAGGTCACTGACCTTGTTTTATGGATATCTTGGAGGGACTAACACCTGTCTAAAGAAACTAAACAACTTATGCCTCCATTCAAGATTTTCCGAAAGATGGCCATCCCTTCACAAGCCAGATGGCCTAACACGACTTATGGAAATTCTTTTGTCATTCCCAAATTCCAAATAACTTCCACCATAATCCCAAATCACAATATTGAAATTTTTGTAATATATCTGTATTGACTTCTGTGATTTGGAAAGCTTGTAAATGTTTGTAATTTAATTTTTATGTAATTTACCCCATTCCAGTTCAATTACCTCTTAATCTGTAAATAATTGATTGTATTATTAAATTTTAAATATAAATTTCAAGCTTTTCTAAAGTTATGTAAATTTATATTATTAGAATTATGCAGTATGCAATTCATACAATAAATAAAAATACAAAATAATAAAATATATAAAAAATATTTAATTTTTGTATATTTGTATACAAACATTTTGAAAATCTAAATAAATTTTTAAAACTTTTATAATTTTAAATAAAACTTGTCTGGAAACTTAAATATTATATACTAAAATAAATTTTAGAAAACATTTTTCCAAAGTTTTATATATATTTTTTTTTGAAAAATCTAGATTTAATGGTTTACCAAAAATATGTTAAATTACTTTCAATTAAGTTTTCAAAATTATTTTTAATTTATTAGTTTAATTTACATTTAAATGAAAATACCTTTAATATAAAAATAAAAATGTTATATAAAATGTAGGTACTTGACGTATATTTCAGTAATTACAATTAAGTACAATTTCCCCCTTATGATTTTAAAAAACTTTGAACTTTAGAAAAAACTCCAACTCAATCAAATGTAAATTCTTTTTGGAAAAGTTTTTAATTATTCTAGAAAATTTGATTTGGTTTTTCACAGGAACTTTCATAGATCTTTGTTCCTAACAAATGTTTTTAATTAAAATAAATTTTTTTTTTTACTATAAATTATTTGAATCAAAATTAATAATACTAGGCCCGTCATAGAATGACGGAACATCAATTGAAATAAAAACATTTTCTAATTGAGAACCAAATCTAATTTCATTATTTACATATACATATATTTTATATCAATACTATATTCTTAAATAAAATCGCAACGCTTACATTTTGTATTACGCATATTATGCTTCGATTTTAGCAGTAGATACACAAAACAAAGTGAATTTTATAATTTCTTGTTGTATCTTAAAAATTTGGAGATGAATAAGTTATGTAGTTAACGTTTTATATGTTTTGAAATTGTTAAAATGTAGGGGTTGTTAGTTCAAATCACTTCTTGGTGAAATTTTTTTAAATTTCAATTAACATTTTTTTTTTTAATTACGTAGGTACTTGTTTAAATTAAAAATTTTAAAAATTAAATAAATTTGTTTGTTAAATAAAAGATTTGACGTTTTTTCTAGATTTATTTTGTTTCAATTATGTATATTCCTCCATTTATACTTTTTTACAGCAATATACAACAATTTTTCGTAAACCTTCAACATTTTTTCATCCAAATTAAAAATTTTATCATATTTATCATACGAAAAAATGTTTAATTTGGATGAAAAAATGTTGAATGTTTATGAAAAATTGTTGTATATTGCTGTAAAAAAGTATATAAACTTTTTGTATACATATTTTAAAAAAATGTTGCTAAGGTATGTATATTGTTTCACAACGTTTGTTTAAATTCAAATCGAAATACTTGTTTGTTGCCAACATTCTATAATGTACCTACTTAGCATGCATTTTGTGGAAATAAAGTTGTATTAACTAAATGTTTTGAATTGAGTTTTGCATTATCAAATGCAAATTATAAATTTTATATTTTGTTTTTTCTATTATACCTAATTTAAAAAAAAATATTACCTAGTTAAAAAAGAAATTTTTGTTTGATTCTATGGTGCATTTCATTTGACTTTATTTCAGGGATGAAATAATCTTTGAAATTGCTTTGATTACGTTGCTTGGTTTATTCATAGGAAAGCAAGCATCACAACAAAGCATACATTCGTTCTTCGCCTTTATTTCAGATATTATTTTAGGGATGAGGGAAACTTTGAAATTGCTTTAATTACGTTCCTTCTTTCATCCAAAGTAAACGCAACAAAGCGTACATATATATAGCTATAAAAAATATTTATATAGTATATATATATATACATATATATATAGCTATAAAAAATATTTGATTCCAAATATATTGAACAAATCAACCTAATTGACAGCTTTATCATTCATCGAGTAATTTTTGATCTAAATGCAAAGTAATGCAAATTTATTTAAAATATTAAATAAATGTTGTTCTTTAATTCATAACACCTTTAAGTCTAAATTAACATACAATTCTGATTTTAATTATTCAGAATTGCTTGTAAAAGATTATAAACCATTTCCTATTCAAATATCGTATATATAAATTTGTTCATAAGTAAAGTGTATTCATTGTAATAGAAGAGAAAAACAGCAAACATTTTAATAAAAACTTATGCAAATGTATGGTTTTATTATACATTTACCCATTACAATTACAGATTAAGAACATTTTTTTAAAAGGACAATGAGAGAGTTTAAACATATATGTAGATATAATTATGTCAAAGATGAATAGGTATTAAGTAAACATTTAATTTAAAATTAAAAATTTTTTAATGAATAGTTGCGAATTGATTTTTGAATACAATTATGTCAATTAGCATATTCTTACTTTATTTATATTATAGTTATTAAATAAAAATAATGGAAGAATTATTCTTAATATTATTAGGTATTACATAAATTTGTCATTAGAGTTTTAACTAACAATTGTTTTTAAAACTAATTTAAACCATTGTTAAGAGTATTTATAATAAATAATATATATATTATATAGTTATATAAAATTGACTATATGAAACATATTGTATATAGACTATTGAAACATATTATTATATTATATTATTTAATATCAAATTAACAAGTAGATAAAAGAAAAGGTTTACACCCTAATTTACACCCTGTAAATAAAATATGATATAAGTAATGGACCTTATATGTTTATGTGTTATATAATAAACCCTATATTTATTATTCAAATAGAAATTTTATTTTAAAATTATTAATGAAATATTTGTTTATAATAAAAATATACGATAATATTTATTTACTTCCAAATAAATAAATATACAAAATAAACCTAATAATATTTAAATAAAATTGTAGGAACTATATAAAATAAATAAAAATTCAATATAAATGTTGTATAATAATAAACTAAATAATGAATACCTGTCATTTTCAATAAAAATTTTGTGAAAATATTTTAAAAAGGGTTGAAAATTTTTTTTTGAAATAAAATCTGTGTATAAATTTAACACTTTATTTTTAATATAATTTTAGGTGGGATATACCTACTATTGAGTAGTAAAAAAAATTTATTATTTATATTATGTAATAATAATAATAAATACATTGTTAAAAACATATATTTGTATTAGTAAATTAAATAATATTTACTATTAAAATTTACAATCAACAATTGAAAAATGTTTAATAAAATATGATCTAATTTTTAAACTTAAAAGATAAATTTTATTATAAAATTTTAGCTCAATATTTTTTAAATGATAATTGTTTAAGGGTTCAAGTATAACCTAATTTATTTGAATATACTTGCGTGAAGGGATTCCGAGTTGTTAAGGAAACGTCAATTTAAAGAGGACGTGTTATGCTGAATTGTAAGTTTGAAAATACTTTAGCAGAATTTCAAATCAGGGTTTCCTGATCCCTGCTTAGAGTGTTTTTGAAAATTTCCCTTGTACAGTGGTTTTTTTCAAAATTAAATTTTTTTTCCAAAATTTTCTCTATCAACTGCAATATTTTAGAAACGGTAACACTGGTTAAGATGAAATGTATATTACAAAATTATGAGAGTATTATGTTCTACTATATTGTGGGAATTGGATCGAGAATACCGTCGCATACCAAAAATGTAACGATTTTAGTAAACCACTAAAAAAGGTTCTTATAATTTTATAGGGATTTTCAGCAATTAGATGTCACCACTAATCCTATAAATTCGGAAACTTGGAGAAATGAAGTTTTTTTGTGTAGTGACATCCCCGTAATAGCTTTGACCCCTTACGGAAGTATATTCCTTTATTAGACATATTTGCAAACTTGATAAAAAATATGCTTTTTCCTGTAGTTTTGAAAAAGTTCTTCCATGATATTTATGTTTTTGAAAAATATATCGGTAATTAAAATTTAATTTCTTAATTTCAAACTGTGCAAACGTTATGTAAACATACGGACAGATGGATATAAGGAGAGTCAGCTAGATGGGCAGACGGACGGACAGATTGAAACATTAATATATAGGTATATTTTTACAAAATTTTTTTAAAGAATGCTAAAAATCCCTTAAATATAATTTAATTTACTATTCATATGGATTTGATAATTTTTAATTATCGCTCTCTAAGGTTTTGTGATATCAAAATTATTCCAACCTTAAATGAACTTTAGGGGGGGGGGGGTTTCTATGGGGTGTATCCTTTGGGTAGCTCTATAGGATCAATGGGGATAGTATGCGATTACAGCTGACGGTTATCCTAGTACGTTGGCCCAGCCTCTACTACACCAAGTCAAATCTCACCTTCACGTTGGTCCCCCCTGTTAGGCCGAGCAATCCTAATGAAAGATCTGGTATCCGATCCAGGTGAAGTAATTAGGATCGGCTAACCAACGAGATTTTGACGGGTCAAGTCTTATGTAATGTAAAACATAGGCTTGACTAAAGCAGTTTCTTTCGAAGTAACTGCCTTTTGGTGCTGCCTTGTACCCGTGGGATTGAAACCCCAAAGGCTAGGAGACGAAAACTCCGAGATAAAATGATCTGGTCCTCCAAGTTGGGGGTTGAGCGTGCTGGTTAACAGCCACACATCGGAAAACAATAATATTTTAAAATCTTCAGAACAGCCTCGGATACAAAATGAGGATTTTAATGGTAACAGAACTCGGCGACGAATAAAGGAATATGATTTGAAACTTGCAACATGGAACGTAAGAACTATGCTACAGACAGGAAAAATGCACGAAATAGCCAACGAAATTCTAAAATATAAAATCGATGTAGCTGCTTTACAAGAAATTAGGTGGAAAGGTAAAGGACCAATAAAAAAATCTACATACGTAATATATTATAGTGGAAATGACGACAGATCTGGAAGATATGGCACCGGATTTATTAGTCTATACAAAAAAGTATACTTGGTTTTAGCCCTCTGAACGATATAATGTGTAGCATTAAATTAAAAGGCAGATTCTCTAACATTACCATCGTATCTGCATATGCACCCACTGAAGAAGCCGAAGAAGAGGAAAAGAATTCCTTTTATTAACTTCTAAGCGACACATGCGAGAAGGTAAGCCGCTAAGACACATTAATATTAATGGGAGACTTTAACGCTAAAATTGGAAGAGAAGAACACATACGCAATGTAGCCGGTAATTTTTCCCTACATGAAACCACTAGTGAAAATGGACTACGTTTATGTAATTTCGCAAATGAAACATCCCTAGTAATTAGAAGCACTGCACTAGGCAGAAAAGACATACACAAGGGTACATGGAGAATTCCGGTAAAGAATGCCGTAAATCAGATTGACCACATACTTATTTCAAAAAGAAAATCCTTGTCAATAATAAAAGTAAAAACCTGCAGAGACGCGAATTGCGATAGCGATCACTACTTGGTAATGTCTACATTAAGACAAAGGATATCAAATGTCGCAATGAGAAGGGCAGTTCAAAAAGTCAAGTGGGATACTGACAAATTAAAATGTGCACAAATAAGGGAAAGCTTTCAACATGCAATTGAGAACAAAACCAGATGACTAGCGGAAATGCCACCTTAAGTTTAAACACAAACATAAACGAAGAATGGCAAAACATTAAAAATGCTATAAACACAGCAGCAACTGAAGTAGTTGGTAATATTCGAAGGCAGAGAAATGCAGACTGGTTCGACGAGGAATGTCAAAACAGCGATTACCTCAAAAAACCAAGCAAGACTAAAACTTTTACAAAGAAATACAAGAATGAATCGTGACGAATATAAACAAAAAAGAATAATAGCAAATAAACTATGTAGAAAAAGTAGAAAACAAATAATGAAGAAAAGAATAGAACAAATCCAAAATGAACACAATTTAAATAGCATTAGAGTTTTTTATAAAAACATTCAAAGAGAAACTCGAGGATACCAGCCACGAATTAGTACCTGTAAAGATAAAGAAGGTAAAATAGTGTCGGACGATAATGATGTAACAAAGAAGTGGCGCGAATATTTCAATGAGTTATTGAACAAGCAAAAAGACGAAGAATCAATATCTTTTAATATACATACTGCTGATATTAATGTGGTAACACCACAATATGACGAAACAGTGCAGGCAATTAGTAGACTAAAAAATAACAAAGCTCCAGGGGAAGACAGAACAACCTCTGAGCTCCTAAAAGCAGCAGGAACAACACTGCACTACATAATCTAATATGTACAATATGGTGTCAAGAGACGATGCCATAAAAATGGAATACAGGCCGAATATGCCCAATATACAAAAAGGAGATAAAATTAATTGCGCAAACTATAGAGGTATTACATTACTGAACACTGCATATAAAATACTATCAAACATAATATATGAAAGAATAAAACCACTTGCGGAAAGTTTGATAAAAGAATATCAAGGTGGATTCCGAAGTGGCAGATCAACCGTGGATCAGATATTTGTAATTAAGCAGAATATGGAAAAAAGCTATGAGTATAACGCTGATCTCCACATACTATTCATTGACTTCCGACGAGCTTTTGATAGTATTAATAGAAAAACGGTTTCTAATGCATTCGTAAATCAAGGAGTACCGAGAAAGCTTGCTAAGATGGCTATGATGACAATGGAAAACACAAAAGCCAAGGTTCAGATCCAGGATCAAATCTCAGAAGAGTTTGAAATCAACAGCGGAGTTAGATAGGGGGATGCGCTATCTGCATTGTTATTTAACATGGTCTTAAATTATGGTATCGAAAAAGTAGATAAAAAGGGAAAAATATTTAACAAAGCGTATCGGATAGTAGCGTATGCTGATGATGTTGCTATACTATCTAGAAGCTATAGAAACATGGCTGAAGCGTTTACTGAAATTGAGCGAGAAGTAAGGAAAATCGGATTGGAAGTAAACGAAACAAAGACAAAATACTTAAAAATGACAAGAGAAGAACACAGAAGAAGTCCCCAAAACATAACTTTTGGCGAGTATAATTTCGAAGGGGTCTCAAGCTTTGCATATCTGGGTGCAACAGTATGCAGCAACAACAGCATGCATTTCTCCATATGTGACAGGATACAAGCTGGCAATAGGAGCTTCTTTGCAAATAAAAAGTAGTTACAGTCCAAATTGTTATCAAGGCAAGCAAAGCTCATAATATACAAAACTATAATACGACCTGTAGTTACATATTTTTTTTTTTTTTTTTTTTTTTACGAGGGAATGGAAAGCTCGAAGGCACCCATTGAAGCTATTCGGTGTTTCTTTGGGTAGTGTATGATTTTAACACACCAAAACCACACCCTTTTTGAACCGAACTTTAGGAGGGAACCTGTAATACAAATGTACAGTTTGGTTACAGGGATGAGGATATGGAAGGATTTAGGATTATGGTGGAAGTTATTTGGAATATTTGGATTATGGGGGATTGGGAAAATTGGATGGGATATTTAGAAGAAAGATGTTACTTTTCTTCTTAAATTTGGTTAAATCGTACATATAAACATTATCAACCTTGGGGAACACATTTGATGGAATATGGTTCCATAAACGAGATGAGCGCATGACAAACGAATTTCCATAAGCCGTGTTACGCCATGTAGCTAGTTCAACTGTGTAGGGATGAGCATCTGTTGCCCTTCTTGTTTCCCTTTGGAAAATCTTGAATGGAGGCATAAGTTGTTTGATTTCTTTAGAACAGGTGTTAGTCCCTATAAGATATCTATAAAACAAGGTCAGTGACCCAGCAGTGCGACGATGGCTGAGTGGAGTGAGCGTTGAGGTAACACTGGGATCATTTATAAGACGAATAGCTCTGTAATAGCTTGCACTTTAGCGAGATATCCCAGCGCCGTAATGGGGGCACCAGCCCAAATGTGTGCATTATACTCCATTTTCGGCCTAATATAAGTTTTATAGATATTGAGGAGATCAGATGATGAGAAGTAAGTTTTGCAGCGATACAAGAAACGCAAATATGTAGCAGCGTCCTTAGCTTCTCCAAAAATTTGATTCGACCAAGTCAATTTTTGGTTAAGCTCAATCCCCAAAATGTTTAAGTCTTCCGTATGCTGCAAAACTTCTCCTTGAAAAGAAAGGTTCGGAATAGTTGTTGCTATTTTTCGCGAGACTAGACAGCATTGGGTTTTTTTGGTGTTAAAATCAACTCTGTTGATTTCACCCCATTTTTGGATTTTAATTAAATCTTTGTTAAATTCACTTATAGTGAAATTTTTTGCTGTTGAGTTAATCTGATGATTAGTGTTACAGCGGCTATGAAATTCATAGGAAGCAACAAGGGTACTGTCGTCCGCGAAGCTATGGATTGGATTGGAGGTTATTGATAGTAGGTCATTTATAAATATTAGAAAAAGGCTGGGGGATAAAACAGATCCCTGAGGCACACCAGCATTAATTTTAAAATCTTTGGATGAATATCCATTGATAAGAACACGAATCGTGCGATTCGAAAGGAAATCTCCAATCCATTTAACAAAAACCCTACCTAGACCTAAAGCATTGCATTTTGCCAATAAAGCATCATGCCAAACTCGATCAAAAGCTTTAGAAATATCCAAAGCCACAACAACAGACTCACCAGAATGGTGAAGACTGATATTAAGCTTTTCGCACAGGTAGGTCATGAGATCACCAGTTGAACGACGGGCTCTGAACCCGTATTGTCGATCATGAAGCAAACCTTTACGATCTAAATATTTCAAAAGCTTGTAATTTATAACTTTTTCCATTACTTTGGAGAGGACCGAAGTAATAGCAATAGGTCGGTAGTTAGAGGGATCGCTTTTATCGCCTTTTTTAGGAATTGGAAAAACATGTGCAACCTTCCATTGGAGAGGTTGAATATCCGAAGTAAAGGAAAGATGGAAAAGGTTGCGCAGAGGTTTTGAAATGGAAGTATATGTGTTTTTGAGGACGGTAGTTGTAATACCGTCCGGACCGGCTGATTTTCTTGTATCAAGATTCTTCAAGATTTTCATCACTACTCGCGTCCTAAAGTATATTCTACCAAAGGTGCAGCCAACTTCTGAAATATATGGAGGTCTTTGAGTTGACTAAGGCAATAATGAGTTAGAAGCGAACTCTTTGCCAAACAAATTCGCTTTTTCTTTTGAATCTGATACGATGTGGTTGTTTATATCAACAAGTGGAGGAAAAGAAGGCCCGCTATTGTCCTCTTTTAGATTTATTGTAAAAGTCCAAAATGACTTGCTGTACTTGGGCATGTGTATTAGTTGTGGGCATGTGTACAAGAATTTTTGCTTGTTGATAACTCTCTTACATCTGTTCCGAACCACTATATAGTTGGTTCTGTGAGCCTCCAAACCACTGTCCCGGTACTTTTTGAAGGCTTCCTCTTTTTTTAGAATGGCTTCTTTACAAATGCGATTAAACCAAGTTTTGGATTTCCGGTTAATAGATTTCATGGAGTGAGGTATAAATAATCTCATTCCAAGTAGAATAGTTTCACTAATCGCATTTGCAGCAAAGTCAACATTCCTACCTCAGAAGCACAGTGACCAATCAAAGGTTTTGTAAAAATTGTTCAGACCTCCCCAGTTAGCATGGTTATAATGCCATACCAATTTTTTGAGAAGGGACCTTTGGTTGGACACCGAGCCTGTCCGGAAGCTTGTATTGACCAAACAGTGATCAGAGCCCCTAGGGGGTAACCAACTGAAACCACATACTTTTCAGGGTGTGTGGTTAGAAACAGATCCAAGAGGTGACCTTCTTGATCAGCACGGTCACGGATTCTAGTGGGATTTTTAACAAGTTGAGAAAGGTGAAATAGAGTAGAAAATAATTCAACTTGTTTCCCAATCGAGTTTTGACTCGGAGAAGAGGTACTGGAAAAGTGAAGCCAGTCTTTGTTATGAACATTAAAATCCCCCGCCAGAACAATTTCGGTCGCAGGGAAACAATCGAGAATTTCATTGATCTGGTTTGAAAGGTTTTCAATTTCCATAAACGTTTCTTGTTCACTTGAATTGGGTGATCTGTATAGAAAACAGAAATGTATAACCTGCTTTTCAACATGGATTTTGACCCAAACGTAATTGAAAGTTGTGCTTGAAGATTTATATTTGTCAAGAGTGTTAAAAGCAATGTCTTTTTTTATGTAGATGGCGATGCCTCTTTTGGGAACGAAGTGTGAAACGAGTAAGTAACCGTTAATATCGAAGTTAACATTGTGACTACTAGCTTGCGTTTCACATAGAGCAAGGATTGCCGGTTTAATTGAATTAAGATGACCTTCAACGGCATGGAAGTTCGTTTGCACACCGCGAATATTACAAAAATTAAGGTTAAAGTTGATAATGTTGTTAGAAATTAGGAAGAAAAAAAAAAAACAAACAAAAAAAAGAAAAATGCTTATTTATGTACGATTTTATCAACCTATCGACAAAAAAAATTGAAAAGTCTTATTTCGAGTGAGAAAATGGTTTATAACTACGTCCAACAGTTTTTAACTTGCACGATATAGAATCTATATAGAAACTATATGTGTCCTTATTATAGTGGTACAACCAAAAACTCAATCAAAATAAAACAAATACACAATTACATCTAATTAAAAATAAAACATTTGTAATTGTGGTAATATATAACTAATTAAATACAAAAACAAAATAAAAAATTAAAAAATTATTGGACATATACCATCAGAATTTATTAATTAAGTTACGGTGTTTTTATGATGGTATATTGAGAGTGGAGAGAGTTATTAAAAACATTAATATCTATCCATGGGAAGCAGAGAGATGGATATATAGTTTTGTTTACCACTAGGAGAAAGTTAAAAGAATGATTATTTAAAAAAAAAAAAATTATTTTAATTTAAAGTAAACAAAACAATCCGGCGCGTGATATTTAAAAATTAATAAAGAATTAAAAAAAAAAAAATTCTAAAATTAATTTAAGTTAAGTTTAGTTAAAAAAAAAAAAAAACAAAACGTGTTAAATAAGTAGTGAAAAAATTTAGTTATCTACGATAAAATTTTAGCGTACAATTAAAATTAAAATTAAAAGTTATACTTATCTAAGTATGTCCGCCATTGAAAGTGCGGCAATGTGATCCAAAATAAAAATTGTAGTAGAATAGAATAAAAAACACCACAAATTTTAAACACTTTGAAAGAAAATTTAAAGAGAAAAATAAAAACAAATTTTATTTTATAAATTTATAATTTTAAATAAAATGAAAAAAAAACAAAAATTAAGTTTATTATTAAATTTAAAATAAGTAAAATTCTTATTAAACCGAAACTAGTGTTGTTTCAAAGAAGGATGATTTGTTTATTCGCATATGGATGCGAAATATGGACGTTAACTGTAGCAGATGAAAACAGACTAAGAGTTTTTGAAAGAAAAATCTTACGGGAAATTTTCGGTGCCAGAAGAATAGAAAACGGCGAATATATAAGAAGAAATAACGCGGAAATTCAAGAACTCATTAAACAGGAAGACATCGTCAGATTTGCCAAGGTACAAAGGCTGCAATGGGCCTGGCACATGATGCGAATTAGCGAAAGCCGAGCGCAAAAGCGATCCTTCAATATTAAACCTGATCTAAGAAGAAGTAGGGGCAGGCCACGTTTGAGATGGATTGATAATGTTGAAAATGACGCTCGAGTGTTGCAGGTTGGAAATTGTAAAAGTGCTGCTCAAGATCGCGATGCGTGGCGAGATGTTGTGAAGAAGGCCAAAGCTCACATCGAGCTGTAGCGCCACAAGAAGAAGAAGAAGAAGAAGAAATGAACTTTAATTCGTAAATTTAAAAAAAGTTTAAATTAAAAAATAATTCTGTTGATATTGTCTGTTTCCTTAAGCAATATACCTAATCAAATTAGGAAAAAAATCTGTCAAAACTCAGACATTACTTTAATATTAAAAAAAATTCATTGTATCTGGTGTAGTCAAAGAAAATCAAATTAAGTTTAAAAAAAAATTTTGAAAAATAAATGAAAAAAAATATTGTTGTCAGTTGTCAAAATATGTTGTCAGGACCTTAATAACAGCAGTTATTGATTAGAGAATAAAAAGGTAGGATAAAAAAAAATTACCAAAAAGAAGTTTGCGAAACCCAATAAATCGATTTAGATATGAATGTCCGTCCGCAAGATAACTCAAAAACTAAAGGATCTGGAAATTTTCGCAAATTAGTTTTTGGCCATTTTGGTCAAAGGGTTCGGGTAGCTGCCATACAACTTCTTTTTTTATATGAGTATTACTCTGTACCAATTATGTGTTTGAAATTTTGCCAAAAATAGTTTAGTATAATGGCCCAAGTTACTACAAAATTTGGTTAGTCTACTACTGAGGGTTCGAGTAGCTGCCATACAACTCCTTCTTTTATATGAGGATTACACTACAGCAAATGAAGATGGGTGTCTGAAATTTTGCCAAAAATTGTTTAGTGTAATGGCCAAAGTTACTGCAAAATTTGGTTGGTCTACTGCAGAGGGTTCGAGTAGCTGCCATACAACTTTTTCTTTTATATGAGCATTACTCTAGACCTAATAAAGCTGAATGTTTGAAATATTGCCAAATGTAATTAACCGGATGATATAATGTATATGTTACGGTCATGCGGGTATCCCAGAGTTGACACTGTTTACTCTACTAAACTCTACCTCGTTATTTTTAACTCGAAATTGCTTAAAGAACAGCTTTTTCCATTCTAAATTAATCAACATTCAACAGCATTTTAAATCAAGCTTAAATCATCCATAGCTTCTTTAGTTTCATGGATCATTATTTTTGTGGGTTATTAAGTGGAAGTTGCTAAATATAAATATTTATTTTCCTTATAATTTATTTAATTATCTTATTATCTTATTTGCAAGAATTTATAATATATTATTTTACACTAATTATTCAAGAATTTTATAAATTGTATGTTCTGATTGAAAATTCTTATTCCAAGTGTTTCAATCCAAGATCTTTTTAATGAATTTATGGTGTCTGAAAATAACCTGCGCCACCTTATCATATATGTTCAATTTTAAAAAATATAAAATTTTTGTTATAATATCTATACCATCACCTAAATAACAATTTTGTTTTAATTATTTATCCTACATTAGAATATATTATAGCAGGAGGTATTCATTTTAATAGGTAGTTTTCACGCAATTGAGATAGTTTTCGCATCTGCTTTTTTTGTTTTTATAACTGTATTTAACTTCGTTTTTCTGCTTATTATTCTAAAGATACAAGGAAACAAATTCACTTTTATATAACTAGTTAACGTTACCTTTACCTATTTTACGAATCACTAAGTTTTAACGTTTTTACATGAAATAAAAAAAAAACCTGACAAAAAAAAGATAAAGAAATAATTTGAAAAATAGGTCAATTGAAAATTAAAGGAAAACCAATTTGCATAATAAATGATTTTTTATCCCAAATGTTAAATTTTATTTTTGTTGTTGATTAATTTAAACAAACAGCATGATAATTACGTTTTTATAATAAAAATAAATATTTTAAATAAAACTAAAGACTATTTTTAAATTTCTTATACCTAAAATTATCTACAAAAATTTAAATTTAAGTTTTCACATTTAAAGCAAACAAATCTCGCATCATAATGAAATCTAGTATTGCTTCAAGTTGTTTTGAAATTAATGATTTTATTGGGAACTTAGAAATAGATCTTCTTGTGACTTTATAGTTCGTTATAGGCTAACCATATAAAAGTATAGTCTAAATAATTTTATGTTTAGGTCAGAGAAGTGTTCAGTTCAAGAAGCTTCTAAAGATTTTTATTTTTTAAACTTATAAGTTTTATAAAAAACATTTCTTTCTGAAAACTCTAAACGATTGCTGTTTTAATATGGTTCATAAATACAATCTGGTGTAGGGTTATAACTCCCAGAGTGATAAGTTCTTTACGGACTCATAACTCATTTAATGGACTCTTTTACTCAATTCAAAATATTTACGTGGGAGATAAGTCTCTTGACAAGTTAAAAAGGATTTTAGAACCCATTAAAGTGTGTTATAACTCCCTTTACTGATTTTTGAATTTTTGTATCATATTACTAAAATTGTGTGATTGAGATTTTTTGATTTAATTGCGAAGTTTAATTAACTCATAAATAATTATGATAAGATAAAAATACTACATATTACACAATATGTATTAATACATTTATTTATGCGAAATTCCATATTAGAATGCATATTTAAGTTGGTTAAAAAATCAAAATTGTACTTTTTTCCAGAGTATTTTTGAATTTATATATGCAAGGCTTTGGTTATAAAATTAGGATCGCTATCATTTTTCAAAATAGCCCTTCAACATGTATGTTATTTGTAAAAGTAAATTCTATGCTTTATTTTTAAATTAGGGAATACCCTGATTTCGAATCCAATTCCAAAATGTGTGCTAATTATTTTTTATATTATATTTCATATGAGTCATAAGTATCCCACTAAATCAGTAATAAGTACCAAAGGGAGCTATGAACCTACACCATACAATTTCACACAAAAATAGTTGCCATATAAAACTTTAATTTACAGTTATCCGAAACTAAATTTTTTGAATCCATATAGCTTCCAAAGGGGTTGTGTTGGAATATGATATTTCGAAAAGAGCTTAATCTTAAAAAAAATAAGTCTCTAGGTAAAAAAACATTTTAATGTGTACTTTTAGGAGCTGTAAAGGATCAAAAATTTTGTAATTTTAAAAAATCTATATCTTTTATATACCTGCCTGAACTTTTGGGAATAATGCGCTAGAAATAAGACTTCAATATTCAGTTATCTTAATTATTTTATCTTAGGACTTACTAAAGATAAATAAAGAAGTTTTTGTTGATTTTTTCTCCATTTTATTTTATTTCATAAATTTAATTTTTAGTTTCTAACAAATGTTCTAAAAAATTATTATAAACACTTTTTCAAGAGATACATTTAACTTAAAACTTTAGTTTTTTTTCCATAAAATGCTTAAAATAATAAATAATTTTCGAAATATTGAATAAGAGAATTCAAAAACTAGAAAATCTATTTAAAACTAAAACATAATTTATCAATAATCTCGAAACTCTTTATTTTTTTACCATACATCATCACTCTTTTCCTTAGGTAGAATAATATTTACAATATATTATTATTATAAAAAGTATATAGATACATATTTACATAATTTGTAACTGTTAGTTTTACAAAATTTTGGCTTAGAATAAACAAGGATTTGACATTTATAAGATACCTAAATAATAATATATACATATAAGTATCCATCTATTTATTTTAAGTAAAATTAACTCGAAATGGTAACTATGTATACAAAGGTAATGTTTAATTTAAAAAAAAAGAAAAATTTATATAAAATTTAATTTATTAAAAAATAAACACAACAAGTGAGAAAAAAAACCAAGGGTTTTTAAAAAGCACATTTTCAAAATTATATACGGTTTCTTACTGAGTATTTCATCATTTATTTTTATAAAATTATCATGATAATATATTATTTATTAATTACATGAGTAATACCTAGTAGACCTAGTAGTCCTTCAATGGGGAAGGTTCCCAAATTTTTGCTTAGCAAACTTATGATGGATCTGCCCAAATCCCTCCTGTCCTCACCCTTTAATTTTTTTCGGTTCTATGAAATCAATTTTGAACTCCAACAAAATTTAGAATTTTACCTAGAATATTATTATCTAACTAAAAATGGTTAAGACTAAGAAACAATTTCTTCAATTTAAAGAGACCCTTTTAAATTTAAGAAAAACCTTTAACGTATATTGAAATATAAAGCTGTAAAATTTGTATATGTATTTGTAAAAAAAATTTGAACAGGTGTTAAAGTTACAGGTGGTTGAAAATAGCAAAATTTCAATTTTCGAGCCCTTATAGCTCCTAAACAGCGGGCGTGACAAAAAAATTTTGTTAACCGACGCCTACTAATTTCGAAGGACCTAACTTCTCCCAAAATTTCAAGACCCTAGGTTGAACGGTTTAGAAGATATATGGGGCCAAAAATTTTGCAAAAGTTGATTTTGGCTTAATGGTAAATTTTAGTACCGTATGGCAACCCTATACATTTCACCTTTATATTTTTGAAGCCTATAAAATCAGCTATCTTTTGCCGTTTTCAGTTTGAAAATACACTTAACAAAACTCTTGTTATAACAATTTAAAAATAGGGCTTTTTCCAACTTTGGGGGGCTGTAGCTCTGTAACGGGTGGGGCTACAGAAAAAACTTCTTCTACGAAATTATTTTTTTTGTAATATCTACCTGTGGTTAAATATTCTTTACTCTATTTCAAAAGGTGTAAAAGTTTTTGTAAACATACGGGCGGACGGACGGACAAAGTCAAAATTAAGAAAATCTTTTGACACTTATTGAAACTTTCGTCTTGGAACTTTCAATTTTGTATATAAATGAAAAAAAATGTTGACAGGTATTCAAGTTATAGGTGTTTAAAAATAAAATTTATAGCAAAATTTAGTTTTCGACCCCTTACAGGTCCTAAAGAGGGAGCGTGACAAAAAAATTTTGTTAACTGACTCTTACTAATTTATAAGGATCTAACTTCTCCCAAAATTTCAAGCTTCTAGATTTAGCCGTTCAGAAGTTATGAGGGACCAAAAATTTTGGAAAACTTAGTTTTTGATAATGGTAAATTTTAGTACCGTATGGTATCCCTATACACTTGGTTTTGTAAAAATTTGTAAAGCTTATAAAAACAGCTGTCTGTTACCGTTTTCAGGTTGGAAATATACCATATAAAACTCTAAATATAACTTTTTAAATATAGGGCTTTTTCCGACTTTGTGGGGCTGTAGCTCCGTTAAGGGGGGGGGCTACAAAAAAAGTTTTAACATTAAATTATTTTTATTGCAATACCTACAGATTTCTGATATTTTTTAATCAGCTGTAGGTAAATTGGGACGGACGGACAGAGTGAAGCTATATAGGCACATTTTTACAAAATATTTTGAAAATGTGATAAAAAGAACTTTTTTTAATTAAAATCTATTTATAATTTCATTATGTACATTATGTTAAAAGTATGTTAAATAAAATTTCAACCGTTACATTTTATATAACGCATATTATGCTTCGATTCTAGTAATAGATACACAAATAATAAATAAATGACTCATATAATTTCTAGTTGTATCTTAAAAACTTGAAGATGAATAAGTTAGTTAGTCTACTTTTTATATGTTTCGTATTTTATAAAATGTTGGGGTCGTTAGTTCAAATCCCTTCTTGGTACAATTTTTTTTTAATTTCAATTAATATTTTTTTTTTATTTAAGTGCGTAGATACTTGCTTAAATTAAATAAATTAATAAAAGATTTTAAATTTTTTCATATGTGTATTTTGTTTTGTACACAAAATGTTGATTTTTGAATTGAATTTTGCATCAATAATGATCTATTTCTCCATTTGTTAATTTTTTGTTTATATATTTTTAAAAAATGTTGCTATGCTTTCTATATTGTTTCCTTTGTTTAGATTTAAATCGAAATACTTGTTTGTTGCCAACATTCAATAATGCACCTACTCAACCTTGCTAAATAATGTATCTATTATTTATATATACGTAAAATTTTATTAAATAAATGTTGATTTTTGAATTGAATTTTGCATTATCAAAATTATAAATTTTATTTGGAATTTTTTTAATATACCTAATTTAGTTTAAAAACGAGGAAGAGTGTAGTAGAGTAGACTGTGTCAACTCTGGAATACCCGTATGTAACATATACATTATATCATCCCGTGAATTACTTTTGGCAAAATTTCAAATATACAGCTTTATTAGGCGTAGTGTAATGCTCATATAAAAGAAGGAGTTGTATGGCAGCTACTCGAACCCTCTGCAGTAGACCAACAAAATTTTGCAGAAACCTTAGCCATTACACTAAGCTATTTTTGGCAAAACTTCAGACACCCAACTTCATTAGGTGTAGTGTAATGCTCATATAAAAGAAGGAGTTGTATGGCAGCTACTCGAACCCTCTGCAGTAGACCAACCAAATTTTGCAGAAACTTTGGCCATAAAACTAAACTACTTTTGGCAAAATTTCAGACACGCAGCTGCTATATTATGTGTAGTACAATACTCATATAAAAGAAGGAGTTGTATAGCAGCTACTCGAACCCTTTACAGTAGACCAACCAAATTTTGCAAAAACTTTGGCCATAAAACTAAACTACATTTGGCAAAATTTCAGACACGCAGCTGTAATAAGTAGAGAATAATACTCATATAAAAAAAGAAGTTGTATGGCAGCTACCCGAACCCATGGACCAAAATGGCTGGATTTAAATAGCGGTAATGGATACTGCAAAAAAACGAATTTGCGAAAATTTCAAGACCCTAGCTCCCTTAGTTTTTGAGTTATCGTGCGGGCGGACGGACGGACATACATAGCTGAATCGATTTATTTTTAAATTCTGATCCGATCCATACACTTGAGTCTATATCTACCCTCCCTCCTCCTCTGCGTCACAAACGTAATGGCAAGTTTATTATACCCATTGACTATATAGTCAATTATACCCATTGACTACACAAACGTAATGGCAAGTTTATTATACCCATTGACTATATAGTCATACGGGTATAATAAAATAATTTTAGGAAAATCCTATTATCTATTTAGACACGTATGACGTAATCTAATTACTTAAAGTTCGATATTACTCATTAAAAATTTAAAAAACTATTAATTTTGAGTCCATGCTAATTGACCTCAGCTACTAGTGCTAATAATTGTATTTATAATAAAGTGATTCATTTAAGATATTATTATGACTGCATATATTTTGAGGAACTATAGCTCCATAATGGGTTGGGTTTAATAAAATATATTATTTATGAATTAAAAGTTTTATTCAGATCTAAGTATCTGCTATTTAAATAAAATAATATTCTTGGAATAATTGAAAGTAGTACATTGGAAAATTGAATCAAACTAGCTTACATTACTAATAATATTAGGGTATTATGTAGGTTTATTGTATAAATTTATATTGCGGAACCGGCTAAAATTAACCTTACGGATAAGGAGTATTTTCAAAACTTAGCTTCATAAGGTTTAAAAATTTAAGAATGGGTAGAAACCATTGGTTTCTAATAAAAACTAGTTCTCTACCCATTGCAGTAGACCAACCAAATTTTACAGAAAATTTGGTCTTATCACTAAACTATTTTTGGAAAAATTTCAGCAACCCAGCTTCAAAAGGTGTAGAGTAATGCTCATATAAGGGAAAAAGATGTATGGCAGCTACTTTTGGAAAAAATTCAGACACGCAACTGTAATTGGTACAGAGTAATACTCATATAAAAAAGACGTTGAATGGCAGCTACTCGAACCCATGGACCAAAATGGCTAGATTTAAATAGCGATGATAGCTATTGCAAAAAAAACTAAATTGACGAAATTTCAAGATCCTAGCTCCTTTAGTTTTGTGAGTTATCGTGTGGACGGGCGGACAGATATACATAGCTAAATCGATTTTTTTTCGATTCTGATCCAATCCATACACATGAGTCTATATGTACCCCCTCCATATCTGCGCTGCAAAGGTTATGGCAAATTTATTATACCCTTTGATCTATAGTCACACATGGTTACCTCTTCATTGAACTGTATGATTATAATATTATTATAATCATTTTGAATATATTCCAATATTTTTATTATTAAACGAGGAAGAGTGTAGTAGAGTAGACTGTGTCAACTCTGGGATACCCGTATGACCGTCATCCGGTTAATTACTTTTGTCAAAATTTCAAACATACAGGTTTATTAAGTGTAGTGGAATACTCAGATAAAAGAAGAAGTTGTATGGCAGCTACTCGAACCCTCTGCAGTAGACCAACCAAATTTCCTGTAACTTTGGCCATTACACTAAACTATTTTTGGCAAAATTTCAGACACCCAGCTTCATTAGGTGTAGTGTAATGCTCATATAAAATAAGGAGTTGTATGGCAGCTACTCGAACCCTCTACAGTAGACTAACCAAATTTTGCAGAAACTTTGGCCAATACACTAAACTAGTTTTAGCAAAATTTCAGACACCCAGCTTAATTAGGTGGAGAGTAATGCTCATATAAAATAAGAAGTTGTATGGCAGCTACTCGAACCCACTCCACTAGACCAACCAAATTTTGTAGACTTTTTGGCCATAAAACTAAATTACTTTTGCCAAAATTTCAGACACCAGCTGTAATAGGTACAGAGTAATACTCATATAAAAAAAGGAGTTGTATGGCAGATACCCGAACCCATGGACCAAAATGGCTGGATTTAAATAGCGATGACGGCTATTGCAAAAAAACGAATTTGCGAAAATTTCAAGATCCTAGCTCCTTTAGTTTTTGAGTTATCGTGCGGACGGACGGACAGACGGACGGACGGACGGACATACATAGCTAAATCGATTTATTTTTCGATTCTGATCCGATCCATACACTTGAGTCTATATCTACCCCCCCCTCCTTAACTGCGTCACAAACGTAATGGCAAATTTATTATACCCTTTGACTATATAGTCATACGGGTATAAAAATTTATTTTGTTTGGCTTCTATGAACTCAGGTATTGTATACCCGAAGCCACTTGTCCAAACTTAACCCCATTTCCTTCCATTTTTAACTTTTTTTAAATAGAAAAATGTTTAAAGGATTATGAGGGAAAGATATAGGGATGAGGGATAGATGAGGTTAGAGTTCAGAGCGAAATGTGGGAGAGATGAAGGAAACTGTAAAATTACTTTGATACATTGCTTGGTTTATTTTCTTAGGCAAAGCAAGCAATGTATCAAAGCGAATAATTAAGACTTACTTTACTACACATATGTTCATGTGAAACATAGTCTTCTTAAATTTTATTTACAAAATGTTTTACTATTTATTTAAAATTTCCAGAAAGTCATCTTTGATTTTTAAAGCTGAAATGAATTAATTCATAAACTAATAAATAAATTTTATTTCATCAAAAATTTTTTTTTATACCCGTATGACTATATAGTCAAAGGGTATAATAAATTTGCCATTACGTTTGTGACGCAGAGAAGGAGGGGGGGTAGATATAGACTCAAGTGTATGGATCGGATCAGAATCGAAAAATAAATCGATTTAGCTATGTATGTCCGTCCGCACGATATTTCAAAAACTAAAGGAGCTAGGATCTTGAAATTTTCGCAAATTCGTTTTTTTGCAATAGCCGTCATGGCTATTTAAGTCCAGCCATTTTGGTCCATGGGTTCGGGTAGCTGCCATACAACTCCTTTTTTTATATGAGTATTACTCTGTACCTATTACAGCTGCGTGTTTGAAATTTTGCCAAAAGTAGTTTAGTTTTATGGCCAAAAAGTCTACAAAATTTGGTTGGTCTAGTGGAGTGGGTTCGAGTAGCTGCCATACAACTTCTTACTTTATATGAGCATTACTCTCCACCTAATTAAGCTGGGTGTCTGAAATTTTGCTTAAACTAGTTTAGTGTATTGGCCAAAGTTTCTGCAAAATTTGGTTAGTCTACTGTAGAGGGTTCGAGTAGCTGCCATACAACTCCTTATTTTATATGAGCATTACACTACACTTAATAAACCTGTATGTTTGAAATTTTGACAAAAGTAATTAACCGGATGACGGTCATACGGGTATCCCAGAGTTAACACAGTCTACTCTACTACACTCTTCCTCGTTTTTGTTAAAAATAAATAAAATATTTTTTGGCCTGCTTATGATAATATTGGATATTTTATTTTCTAAAATAAAACACTTCCAACAAAACATTAATATTTTATTTTTTTATAATGGAACACATCAAACAAAACACATTTAATTGAATGCGTTTGTTACACCTCATTCTAGACATTTAAATATATTAATAATAATAATAATAATATTATTAATATCACATTTATATATTTATTATACTTTGGTCGGTAAATTACAATTAAGTTAATTATTTTAGATTTTAGAATGAGAATTGTAATATATTTTATAGTGTTTTTTTTAAAATATCTAATTACTAAATTTTTTTATTTTTGTACATAATTATGTCGAAAATAAATCTGTTTTAAGTATTTAATAAATTTTTAAACGTTCAAGCATTTGTAATATATTACAATTAGGGCAGAATAATATTGGTAAAAACCACCGATATTTAAATAAATTAATTATTTATAGTAATCCGTTTCATATATCATGTAATTTATAATTAAATGATATATTTATTGTCAAAAAAATGAAAAACTATTTAAATAGAGCATATTAATTTTGAATTGGAAGTTTTGAATATTTAAATATTGTACAGGAGGATACAGGATACAGAATATCCAGGATATTATTTCGGTTTGAAAGGTTTATAGGAGGAAAGACATAAATATTTATTTAAGATTTTTGTTCAATTAGCTTATATGTCATTAAATTAGTTGCATAGTTAATCAATTAATCAGTTTGATTTAATGTCAAAACACTTTCCCTACACCATTTTACATAATGGGTCGAATGCATAAAACTGAGCTTGACCTCATAATTCGCCGTTTCAAATAAAATTATCTGACCGATAGCTCAGTGGTAAAGTGACAGCTTTTCAATTGAAAAGTCTCGGGTTCAAACCATCGTCGAATTATATCTAATAAAAAAACGAGGAAGATTATAGTTGCCCTTGTCAACTTTTAGATACCCGTGCATACCCACTATGGTGTATAAAATAAACCGTAATTTACTTCCCTTATACATTTAACTCATTACTCCATAATTTTGACGTAAAAAAAAAAAAAACAAAATTAACAAAAAAAAAACAAATCACAAAAAAAAAAACTAAATTTTCATTCATTGTCCCATAACTTTAGCTTAAAAAAAAAAAAAAAAAAAAACAAAAAAAAAAACAAAAAAAAAAAAAAATGGCCCACCCAAAAATTCCGATGATCCGAGTGATGTCCAACTTTGCCAACTAACTTGCCCTATTACTTTACCTGCCCAATTTTAATTTTAACCTTGTAGCTTCATTAAATTCACAGTTATTGAATCGCAAACTTTGTATGGCAGCCCCCCAAAATGGGGCCGTAACATTTTGAAACTTCATATAAGTGCTAGATTCATTATATAAATAACCGTGTGTAATTTTTATCGTCGTAGTATAATTAGTTTTGAAGAAATTCATATTGGTGCAAATAAGTTGTATGGCAGCCCCCGAAAATGGGGCCCTAACATTTTGAAACTTCATATAAGTGCTCGATTCATTATATAACTAACCGAGGGTAATTTTCAGCCTCGTAGTATAATTAGTTTTAAAGAAATTCATATTGGTGCAAAGAAGTTGTTTGGCAGCCCCCCGAAAATGGGGCCCTAACATTTTGAAACTTTATATAAGTGCTCGATTCATTATATAACTAACCGTGTGTAATTTTCATCCGCGTAGTATAATTAGTTTTGAAGAAATTCATATTGGTGCAAAGAAGTTGTATGGCAGCCCCCCGAAAATGGGGTCCTAACATTTTGAAACTTCATATAAGTGCTCGATTCATTATATAACTAACCGAGGGTAATTTTCATCCGCGTAGTATAATTAGTTTTGAAGAAATTCATATTGGTGCAAAGAAGTTGTATGGCAGCCCCCCGAAAATGGGGCCCTAACATTTTGAAACTTCATATAAGTGCCGGAGTCATTATAAAACTAACCGTGTGTAATTTTCATCCCCAGAGTATAATTAGTTTTGAAGAAATTCATATTGGTGCAAAAAAGTTGTATGGCAGCTCCCCGAAGGCTTGGTCCGATTTTAACCAAAAACTATAGTGAACCTAGAAATTGTCTAAAAATGACTTTGTGTGAATTTCAAGACTCTAGCCCTTTTAGTTTTTGAGTTATCGTGCTGACACACGGACGGACGGACAGACACAAATAGCTAGATCGACTAATTTTTCGATTCTGAGCCGATACGTACCCTTGACACTATATCTAGCTCGTCTAGATCGATGCGTTACAAACGGAGGAGCAAATCTAATATACCCGATGTTCATACATGTATGCACGGGTATAATAAAGTGTATACTACAATAATTTAATAATAAGTCCAAATGTCAAATTGGCAAAAGATTAATATTATCAGGCAATTATTTATTATTGTCTGGTAATACAAATAAATAAATAAATAATTAAATAAAAGTTAGGCTTTCTTTAAAAAAATTAAGTTTAAAACTTATTTTTAATGTCGTAAGAGATGAAACCAAGCCGTATACCTACTATACAAAACTAAAGAGCTGTATTCGAGGAATCCAAGAAATGGTAAAATAATTATAAATTAATAACGTAATTGTATAGAATTAAATTTGAAGTAATTAATAAAAATTATATAATAATTTTGTTTTCTTTTTACTTTTTTCTGTATTGAATGCCCATAATTTTTGAAACAATGAATCAGCCATATGAAGATTTATTTGGTCAAATTCATAAAACTGAGTTTGAATTTATTTTAAATATAAATAATATATAAAATATATAAAAATGGTTCGACCAATTAACTTGAAATTTTTAATACCTGTTGCTCTTTGACATTGGTGTTAACTCATTTAATAGATTTTCAAAAATTTTTGGTTCTTTGGCATTGGTCTTAACTCATTTAATAGACTTTCAAAAAATTTTTATGACGATTAATGAAAAATATTTTGGAATGTAAGGATGCTACCATGTGTAATTGTCATTTATATCTTGTGTGATTTCTGTGTTAATTTTTTTTTAATAACGCTCCCCGGGTATTAGCTTGCATTTGTATATTCCTTAAAATTCTTTAAAATCTACTAACATACAGAACAAATTATAGGATTATTCAAATCATTTAAAATAAAATTGTTGTTTTGTTCAGTTTCTAGGAATCCTCAGTTCGATACAGACGCTGAAACTTTAACTTAGGAAGATATAAAAACTAAATACTTTACATTTTGGATTTTTTCTTAATTTTATATTTTACTTAATTGTCAAACTTTTAAAATTTTTAACTATGATAAATTGTTTAGAATGTTTTGTTCAGGATGCAAACTATGTTCCATGTGTTAAAACATCGGTACCATACAAAATAATTTTGTTAGTTTCTCCTTTTGGTACATACATAAATAAGTATTATAACATAAATTGGTAAGATAAGATTATAAGAAAAATGTTAAAAATCATAATTTGCGGTTATTTAATAAGGATTAATGTCACAGGTGATCCTATAGGTAAACCGTCATATTTGTATTATTTGTTTTCTTCTTAAGGAGTCATGATATTCCAAAGAAAGAAACACATCAATTTCAACTCTCTTGGTTAAACTTTTTAAATCAATCTAACATTGCATTCAACATATTTATCATACAGAAGAAGCCCCACCCAAAACTCAAGTGAGACTGTCAAACCCACCCGAAGACTAGCTATTTAACTATCAGCCTTTAATAACTTAGAAAGATGCTCCCACTTTGTAATTCTCTATTATTTTATTCTTTGTATGAAGTTTGTATAATTTAAATTTTTTCTTTTTATAATTGAAATTTGTACAAAACATAAAAAATCAAGAAATAAATTTTTGAAACAAATAAATATATCAAGACAGAAATTTATTTTTCAAAATTCAATTTTCCATTAGGAAAACTAATGATTGAAAAATTTAAAATTAAGTGAGTACATGACATAGAACATTTTTTATAAGAAGTCAGAATATCTTAACAATGAACTCTGTAACAATAAGTAAAATGTTGCTATAAGAAAAATTGTTTACTATGATGTTACTCATTTTCAAAAGTAATATATTGCATCTACGTAGTGCATCAATGTATCATATGGTATGTTAAATTAGTTTTGTAAAATAACAACATTTTTGATATAACTTTTTTAACACAAGTTAAAGTAAGTGAAATTTTATATGTAATTTTTATTTTAAATAAAGAAATCATTTATCAAGAATTATATTTCAATTTCCTATCGTATTTTTTTCCAATTACTTTGTTTTTTATTTTGGGTAAGCCATCGAGGAAATGCCGTTATATTTCCTGAATTTAATTGATTGGATAATGTGTTTAATTAACATTGATGCATTTTTTACAGAAAATGTAAAACAATACAAGTAATTAATTAAAATTATTTTTTATATTCTGAAATTTATGACGTCTAAGGAAAAAGAAAAGTTTCATACATGCACCAAAATTTCAGTTGAATAAAATTTTTTAATTATTTTAAGTTAAAAACATCAATTTGAAGTCACTTAATTGAAGTTATGTTAGACCGAAAATGTTCGAATACTTATCTATTTGAAATAAGTTGAGGGTACTAAAGGCTATGCAATATACAAATTATCTAGATTCTAGAGGTTGATATAATAATGCTTCAATTTACATAAGATATGTTGTATTCATGATTAAGCTTAAGAGCCTTGAAAAATAACTGAGCAAATAGACGAACTAACTTAGTTTTTATTTTTATAGACATGAACTCGGAATACTTTTATAATACTAATCTTACCATATAATATCATTGGTGCTTTTATGTGAAGCTTCATCAGGTTCAAACCAATTTTCATATTAAAGACATTTTTATAGGTAACGCATCTGCCTTGGATGGCATATATGGCAAAACTATCTTCTAATCTTTTAATCACTCTAACCAGCCATAACTTCCTTATAGATTCTGTATATATAACGGACCGTGTGGTGTAATTAGTCAAACTTTTTTGTTCCAAAATAAAAATGCTCCTTGAGAATTGAGTTCACTCTAGTTACAGACTTGGAATTCTAGAAATAACATTTACACTAATTTAAATAATACTTAATTAATAATTTTTTTCAATACAATCAACTCTAGCTAAAAATCTATCGGGAGGAGCAGCAAGGCGCATCGGGTATTAGCTACCATAATTTTAGAAATATTAAAATGGTTAATGGAACGTTGTTCAACTAGAATATAATATATACCTTATTTTTGAATCAAACGATTCAAATTAATTTAAAGTGGAATTTTTTTACATTTTTATTTAAATTCAAATAATTTTTTTTTTTTTTTTAAATCTTTAAATAGTAAAAAAAATTTTAATTTTCTAAATTAACTTTAATTTAATATAATTAAAAAATTTTCTTATTTTTCTGCAAAAAAAAAAATTTAAATTAAACATAGAAATTGCGTGTTGTTCTTTTTCACCTGAATCACGATTCTTCCTCAAAACTTTTTAATGTATAATTTTAATCAAAATAAAATGTTTTAAAAAGAACTACAACACGAGTTTTTCTTTAAAGATAACGAAGAAAAAAGGTTTTTCCGTACAATTTAATTTTTAAACATCAAAAAAAGTTATCTATCTAGGAACCAATATCTACCACAAAATAAAGTACCAAAACTTTAATGGATCTATGATTTCACACTAAGGAAAAAAAGGTACTCTATACTTTTGTTGTAAGCTTATGTGTTTTGTTCATTAATTGACCACATAATAACCACGAAAATTCTTTCAACAATTTTTAACATTTACAATTTTATAGATATGAAAGAAATCCTTTGTGGACGTATCACCCAAAAAATTAGACATATAATGTCCTAGGGAGATTAGACCTCAAATAAGTGAGCCAAAAATTCCTCTGGAACTTATATCGAAATATTTTAAATTCAGCATTAAAATTATTAAGTGAAAAAATTAAAAATTTTGGATTTAATTCAAAATGAAATACAAAATTCCTCTTTTTCCGAAATTCAAATTGGGCTACTGATATAATGTAAAGTATATTGGGAAATAATGCCTTATTTTTTAGGAAACCTTTGACTCACTCATCGGAGCTATAAACACCTTTCGGTTTTTTGGCTTATTCTTTGAGTCATATGAATCTTCGGTGAACTTTTGACTCCGGGATTTTTCTTTTAATTTAAGAAAATTCGGAGTTTTTATTTTAATTATTTTTCTGTTTGTAGTGTATAATTGTACAAAGTTTCCTTAAAAGTTTTATCGAATTTTTAATGTTTTGAGAATCAGAAATTGGAAGTTACAACTGGGAAAGAAAAATTCACCCTTCTATTGGTGAAGTAAAATGTTAAGTAATGTCTATAAGGTATTAGGAACATCAAAAGAATCTTAATTAGGGTTTTTTTTTTTATATTAAACAATGAATAAATCAGTAAGATTATAAGAAGTAAAGAATTTTAATTGTAGTGTTTTAGAATCCGTAATACAAAGCGAGAATTTTATAAACAAGGCGAAATGTATGGTTGCTTTATTGATTTTATAATTATATTGTTTAATAGATATTTTTTTATGGGCTACATTTAGTAATTTAACAATTTTGAAAGTAAAAATTCTTCTCCATATTCCATAGAGGTCACAAATCAATTTGCTACGTAATGCATAAATTCCATATTTAATTAAAATTTTTGTTTCTTTGAGGTCATCATCTGAAATATATTTCCATTATACAAAAATTAAAATTAAAAAGACGCATAGATGTACTTATGCTATATGATTATAAAGAATCAATTAATTTCAATTTATTAAGATTTCAGACGGGTATTTGTGTAATTATCTCCCTAATATGAAAATCAATAATACCATAGAAACCATAAACAAGCTATTATAGATACTACTTCATATAAAAATATAACACGACTGGGACTTAAAATAAAAACATAAAAAACCTCGATTTTTGGGGAGTGATGATTCGAGTCCCGTATATGTAACAAAGGTTTTTTTTTTTACTTCTGATATGTTTGTAGGTAGTGTCGAAACCCAGAATCTAGAACATACTGTTGAGTCAACTTCTTAACTGTCACAAAACACGAGGTTTAACAGAAACACTGCATAATTTGGTTGTACCAGTTTTAACTATTCCGGTATTGTCAATATTTCAAAGTTTTTGCAAATCTTGATTCGTAGTTCGTACATGCAATTATGCAAATCTTGAATAGTAGTTCTGCTTTTTTCATTCGGTTCTGGATCAAGACTTTCTTTATAACACGTAAAAACAACCCATATATTTATTTGGTCCATGATCTGTACAAAAAAATTTACATACAATTGCAAACAATAGCGCAGATATATTGTTTTACATAATTAATATATAATAATATTTTTATTTATTTATTTATAAACACTCTGGGATATATGGGATAAGTGAGTTATTCAAACTTTCCTTTTCAGTTGCGGCAGGTATTTTAATTTTAAAATTATGATATTAAGCTATTTAATTATAAATTATATTTTTTTATTTGATATGACCTAACCAGAGCTTGAACCCAAGACCTTTCGAAAAAAAAGTGACGTCCTAACCACAACTCCACCAATCGGATAAAATATAACACGTATTAATGAAATAAAAATTTTGCTTATAAACAAAAATCTTCTATAAACAAATAAAATGTTGATTTTGAGTTTGACACTTATCATATGACGTTTGATATTTGAATTTATAAACTAAGGGTGCGTTTATGTTGGAGCTGCGATAAGTGATAAGAGCGTCGATAAGAGCATAGCGAAGAAAACTATGTACATAATTTAAATAGAGGTGTTTATGTTGGAGCATCGCTTTGATCATCGATAAGCGATAAGAGCATAGAAAACTCTTTATTCAGTTTTCTACGCTCTTATCGATGATCAAAATTTTTAAATAAATGTTTTGCTCTCGTTTTTGTTATTGTAATTTTTTAAATAAATGTTATTTTCGTTTGTTCATTTTTTTTTTAATACAAACTATCAAGGATGTGCAATTATACATTTAATAATGTAATAGGTAAAATACAAATTTTTTTTTTATAGTTAATTTTTTCTATAATTTTTTTTTTAAGTTTTTATAATTATAAAATAACTTTTAAAATATATAATTAAAAATTAAATTAAATATTAAATATTTTTTTATTATTACTTGCACCAGTTTTGAGAGGTTATTTCACTTCTTAAATTATTTTCTTTTTTTTTTAGGATTTTTTCACATTAAATAAGATCCCAAATAAAAAATCCAATAAATAAACAATTATAATTATGCTTTTAAAAACTTTTTATTTTAATTTTGTTTTTCTTTTTTTTTTTTAATTTTATCTGATTAATCTAAAACAACCATAAATAATATTATTTTTTTATTCTACATCGCTTATATCGAAGCTCCAATATAAACACTGCATAAGAGCATAGCTTTTTCTATGCTCTTATCGATGCTCTTATCGACGCTCTTATCACTTATCGCAGCTCCAACATAAACGCACCCTTAGGTAGTCAAATTTAAAATCTTAAAGTTAAATTAAAATCTTTTCTATTTTAGTCACCCACATCGTTTTTTTAAAGCCTTGATACTGACCCAGATTTAAAAAAACACGTCACCTAATATCTAGTATGCCAGAAAAAACCTTAACATTTAAAGATTTTCCTTGATTTGTAATTTTTATTTAAAACAAAAAATTTAACAAAAACGTAATTTTTCTATAAAAATCTGAGCCCGCATTCCCAACGTCATTAACACCAACACTGAAGAATATTTCGTACAAATAAATGCCATTGACATTTGAAGACTCAAAAAAAAAACTTCCCAATCTCATATTTTAAATTCTCATATGAACGGAAATGAAAAACTTCTGTTTTTCTAAGCAAAAGGAAATTCGTACAAAATATAAGAAGCTTTATATCAAAATATACATATATACATAATATGCATTAATATATAATATACATATCTAATAAATATTTTTGTCACGCAAATTATGTGTATAGATATTTGATATTCATATGCCATGTTATTTCAATATTGAAAATTTTTTTTGAAAATTAAAGAGTTTTCCGGAGATATAATTTTCAATATCATTTCTTTAAGCTTCTTAAGAATATATGAATGAGAAAAAAATAACATATTCTTAATGGCATATGATGAAAATTCGTTTATAATTTTAATTTTTCATTTAAAAATATTATTTAAAAAAAAATTATAGCAGTAAGTATATACACTCTGTTAGAAAAAATATTTTAAGGCAAAAACTTGACTTCTTCAAATATTTAATCATCTCAAATTTAGTCTTCGAGAGACTATGGAGAAAAGATCGAAAGTCAATCATTGAAATTGTTCGAAAAGTTTAGCAGTGTAAAGCGATTTAAATGCAAAAAAAATCCTACCCTAACCAAATTTCATAATTCTGCCTTAAATACAACTGCATAGCCAGGTTTTGCATAGCCAGGTTTTGAGGATAGAGATTTGGTAAGGAAGCTGGAGAAATTGGAATTGAGAATTATACACTTTATATATTTAAAAATGAAATTGCAAACTCAGTTATGATATGGTAATATCACTTCCGTCAATTTGCGAAAATATGGGGCTTTCGATCAAAATATTTATTGTGTTTAACTTGTTTTAATTTTACAAAAAGGCGAAACTAGAAATTTTTACAGACAGATCTACAGGCTGACATGTTTCGGAATGAAATGATGGTATTGGAAGTACATTTATTAAGTAGCAGTAACCTTCTGAAGACATTGAAGGGTTATGACATCAACTTAATCAAATAATTCGAATCTGTATTATGTTATATATGGTATTAAAGGATAATTTAACAAATAAATATATACATATCGTTTATAATTATAATTTATAATTAATCAGCAGATTTACCCGGCGTTGCCCGGGAGCGTGCATATTGCAAAAAAGCAAGTTTCGGCCATTCAAGTTTCGAAGTACTGCTTTTTTTAAAAAGAAATCCTCAAAAAAATATTTGTGGAGTTCCGTTAACCCGATGCGGCCCAACAGCTTTTTGTAGGTTTTTTCGTTACTTTGCTATTAAAAATTGTTTAACCGATTGACTTCAAATTTTGTATATGCGTTCCTCTTTGACAATGGAGTTCACTCTATTAACAGACTTGGAATTTGTTACCCCTTGCCGTCCGACATTTTTTTCAAAAAAAAATTTGGAAAGGATATTACGTCCAATTTTGCGAAATATTGCTTGGTCGAAGTTTCAAAAACAGGTTTGTTGAATTCCGTTAACCCATTGTAACCATTTTAAGAATAATTTTCTTATTCTACATTCGAGTTGGTCTCAAAAATTATTTTGTTCTCAACGAATTTGAAATAAATCTACCATAAAATTTGAGTACCTATTAATTTGAAATACTAGTAGTTGAATGTTATACAATACTGAGTACAATGGTACTAAAGTACAGTTACAAGTACCATTAGGTGATACCCATTTCTTTGTAAAGAAACAGTATTACTTAGATTTAAATTTTTATAAAATTATAGTATAAATAAAAGAATCAGGTAAAAGTACTTGTAATCTCCAGAAATTAATTAAACTTTAACTTTAATTGCTTTTGTAATTATTTTTTGATACTTACATGTTTTCGAGTAATTAAGTACCCAGAAATACTTAAGTAACAACAATTCAATTATTTCCAAAATTTTATTACTGTTTTGGATTTTATGAATAAAAAATTTGCATATTTGAAAACTAATTTAATTCTTGGTACTGAATTACTTGAAAATACTTTAATTACTTTCTTTGATTTGCTAATATTTTTACTTGATATTTTTGTATAATATATTGGTAGTGGTAATTCTAGTGGTACTTTATTTTATTTTTATTTTATTTTATTTATTTATTGTTAATAATTTACTTAGTGATATACATATGTTTTTACATTTTATTTTGTTTTTTTTTTCTTAAGCTTTAACATTTATTTTTTTTTTTTTCTAACTGTGATATAAACAAAACTTGTAATTTTGGTATAAAACATCGCAGTTACTTCCGAATACTATTCAACAAAGTAAATTATTTAAAATTAAATATATTTACATGCATATATACATATATAATTATATAAATACAAATATAACAACTCGTACAGATATGTGCGTTGATAGAAGCATTGAAAAATTTCACTCCTGCGTTATACTATCCACAAATGAAGGGTTATTCTTTAATGAATGCTTCAGTTTTTTGATAAATATATCCAAATTTGAACTTCTTTTTAACTCCAACAGCAGTTTATTATAGATCCTTATTAATGACGTGAGACAACTATTTCGTGATAGCTCTATTCTTGATTTGGCATCATTTAAATTGTTTAACCTTCTTGTATTGTAATTATGAATATTGTTTCTTCTGGTAATTATGATGTTTTTTTTGTACACCCCTTTTTCTATTTCAAAAATTAGCTTAGATTGTTCCAAAATAATGAGCTCGGGTAACTTTCGAAATCCCGTGCGTTTAAAAATTTCATTTGTTGGTGTAAGCCAGTCTTACTTATGTAAGCATTTAATGGCTTTGTTAATTAGAACACTAATTTTATCTTCCAACCATAATGAACAGCTGGACCAGTTACATAAATTGTATCTGATGTGCGAAATAATATGAGAATAATATAACTTATCTGCAGTTTTTTTATTCATTATAATTCCACTTCTTTTGAAGGCACCCAGGAGAGGCACAATTTTTTTTACTAATTTATTAATGCTCCTTCCACTTCAGTTTTTCATCAATTACAACTCCAAGGTATTTATATGCAGGAACTCTTTCAATTTTAGTCTTATTTACCAATAGATTGGGATTTATATCAATTTTATTCTTTATTTTATATATTATAAACTTTGTTTTTTCCGCATTTATAGTTAATTTATTACCTCTTAACCAATTTTCGTAAATCCTCAAATCGGTATTCACAAGGGTTTCAAGTTCTTTACAGGTTCTAGCATTATAGATAAGTAAAGTATCGTCAGCAAAGATCTTGTAGTTAGCTCGCAAATTCGCATACTGGATGTAATGAATGTAAAGTAAATATAATGTTGGACCAAGTACTGATCCTTGAGGAACACCCATGTTTATATTATGTTCATTACTAAAAACTACATTAATTTTTGTAATAGTTTTTCTATTATTCAGATATTAGTAGAGTAAGTTATTAGCTGTACCCCTTATTCCAATTTCATGCAATCTGTTAAGAAAAATATTATGATTTACTGTATCGAAGGCCTTCTTAAGATCAACAAATACCGAACAAACATAATTTCCTTGATCCAATTTATTTACAATTGAGTTGGTGGATTCTAGGACTGCAGATTCTGTTCCAATTTTCTTTTGAAAACCATATTGATTTGTATCAAATCCTACAACTTTTTGCACGAACTCCTGTATTCTGGAATTTATAACCTTTTCAAATACTTTTCAAATACAACTTGAGAGAGCAATTGGTCTGTAATTTGATACATCCAATGTTTACCCAGATATAAAGATAGGTACAACTATACTTGATTTAAGACACTCAGGTATATACCAGTACTTAGACATCCATTTATCAAGCATACAATTATAGGTTTTATCAAAGTTACAACATGTTTTAAATCTGAAGCTGAAACATTGTCACCTCCAGGAGATCTATTTTTCAATTGCATGATGATGTTATATACTGTCTCATCTGTAGGTTTAAGAAAAATAGATTTTTCAACGAATCTATTTTTTATTCTTCAAATTCAAATTTTTTATTACTTCAAATATAAAAGTCGCCAATTTAATTTTATGTATAGGTTAAAGCGTTTTTTAGGCAATCTCTAATTGGCTATAGCTTTTAGCTTCTGTGTAATTTTCCTAGATTTGTAAGTTTTTATATTTTTAAAGCTTATGGATCGATTCTAATAATTTTTATGGTATTCTTTGCTATTATTCCTAAACTGTTAGACAATACTGTATTTTTATAGTTCGTAATATAAAAATTACTTAATTTATGTAAACCCATGTTAAGTAGATACTAATATGTTTATACCACAAAAAATAAATTTTTAAAGAATAATTTGTTTTGTGTGTGTGGTTAGATTGGAATGTGATTAAAAATCATTAAATAAATTTTAAACCGTAACTTTATTTGTTTTAAATTATTCTATTGTATTTTCAAATTTTAAATAATATTAAAAATTTATTAAATTTATATAATATAATTAAATTATTTTTTGTAATTTAAATATATTCCAATATTGTCCTATTAATTATTTAGGAGTTGACTATCAATTTAAAATAAATCCTTTTTTTTTAATAATATTTTGGGGAAGCATTAGGAGATCTGTTTGTTCAATAAAGGAATTTTGTTAGAATTTAATAACAACCTGTAAAATTAGTTCTGTGGTTCTGAGAATATGATCAAAAACTTAAATGAAATTGATTATACACAGATCCTGAATATTATTCAAATTGTAAAAAGAAACTAAATCCTTTGTTTTGTACATTATTAAAAGTTCATATTGAAGAATATTATGAGGAAACGTTTTTGGGATTGTGCAGGGTCACAATTCCCTTAGGGACTTATGATTCATTTAATGGAACATAAGACCCTAAGAGAATTTAGAACTAACACACCCTAGAAGGCTTATGTCACTAAGAGTTTTGGCTCAGGGAGGCGGTTCATGTTTCCTTTAAACAGTTCTAAACTGAAAAGTTATAAGTAAACAAATATTAATTTTGATTATATAGGATCAGTGATGGGTACAAATATATACAAATTTTCTTGATCTATAATATCTAAGTGCACACATTTTGCAATTGGATTCAAAATCAAGTGTATTCCCTTTTTTGCAAAATTTAGAATAGTTTTACAAATAAACTACATTTTGAAATGCTATTTTGCTAAACAGGTCAATTTTGATTTTTAACCCAAGTCTCACATACATAAATTCATTAATACTATCGAAAAATGAATAACTTTGATTTTGACCAACTTGAATATTCTTCTTAAAATAGATTCTCGAATAGACAAATATATAAATAAATATTGTTTTATATCTAATAATAATTAAATATATTTACATTATAATATTTAATTCATAAAGATAAGAAAGGACTTTCAACAATTATTTCAAAACAAATGTATACGACCAATCACATAATTTTAGATATATGATGTTATAACTGCCATTAAAAATTAGTAAAGGGAATTATAATTCACTTAGTTAGGACCCATAAACTTCCAAAAGGAACTTGTAACGTACTTATCAAGCGACTTATGTCCCATTAAATGAATCATAAGTCCCCAAAAGACTTATGACCTTTGGAGTTATGACCCTACACCATTTTGGATTTTATCAGAAATTATTAAATAACAAAATTTTGTAATTAGCTATGTGAAAAAAGTCCAAGTCCTTTGAAATGTCAATATTGATTATGATTTAATTTTATTGTAAACCGAACTTGTTCTTTGTAACTTGTAAGCTAAGCTTAAAGTTTTGAATTTTTAAACTTCACTTTTAAACCAACTTCTTAAATATTTTGGAAAAAGTTGCTTTCAAAGATATTAAAGCAATTTTTTTAAGAATATTCATACATGTAAACTTGAGTTTAATAATCATATTTGTTTTCTTAATTTTCGTGTTTGAATTTTTTTTAATTTTTTTGTAATTTATAAAAAAAAAAAATACTTTCCAATTCTATAATCAAAAAAAATCTTAAGATTGATATTGTTTGAATAATCATTATGCTTAAATGAATCTTAAGATCTTATAGATAATATTTTAAATGTCATTGAAATTTTATTTTTCTATATAAAATTATTTATTTAAATTAAAATAAATTAAAATTTTATATAAATTACATCAAGAGAAAAAAAAAAAAAGTTAACTTGCAATTACTTTTGAAGTTTAAAAAAATTTTTATGTTTTCTTTGAAATACAAATAAATATAATATTTGGTGCAGGGTCAGAACTCCCAGGGTCATAAGTCCCGTAGGGATTTATAACCCACTTAGTGGGACATAAGTCCCTAAGGGACTCATGACTCATAGCAGTGAGTCATAACTCCCTAAGGGACTTATGACCCTGAGAGTTTTGACTCAGCGTGGTGGGTCATAACTCCCTTATACAGTTCTCAGCTTAAAAATTATTAGTAATATTAAAAAAAATACTAATTTTAATTATATAATATCAGTGACGGATACACATTTTAGGGTTTAATTCGAAATCAGAGTATTCCCTTTTTCCAAAATTAAGAAAACAACCACAATTTTACAAGTAAACTACATTTTTAAAGGCTATTTTGCAAAAATGTTAATCCTGACTTTCTAACCAAAGTCTCGCATACATGAATTCATAAATACTCTGGAGAAAGGGTCAACTTTGATTTTTAACAAACCTAAATATGCTTCCTAATATAGTATCTCGCATAGATAAATATATAAATACGTATTGTTGAAGATCTAATATTTTGCCCTAAAGGGACTTATAACCCACTTGTAAAGGGACTTATGTCCTACGTAAATATTTAAAAGTGGGTCATAAATGCCTTAGGGACTTATGTCCCACTAAATGAGTCATAAGTCCATAAGGGACTTATGACCCTGGGAGTTCTGACCCTGCACCTAATATTTCAACTGATATGTACAATATATAATACAATATATATGTCAAATACCACACTCATTCCAAAAATTTAAGTTTTTCTATACTTTTACACTTTAAGATAATTGGAACGAATACTTCCTTTTGAAATAAAATTTTCAAAATATTTAAATTTATATCGTATATTACAAATACCCAGTAAAGAACGTGGCCACAACTGAAGAGTTTAGTCGCAGATAGGAGCCGATGGAAAGAATTTACTTCCGCCCTATGCCCCACGGATGGGGTTGCAGGACAATGATGATGATATTTAATAATTAATTTTTCGGAATTCCTTTAATAATTTATTAAGCTATATTGATCAAAGACAAGCTTAGTACAAATAAGTAATAAATAAAAACAAGGAAGGGTTCTAAAAAATTATAATTACAAAATTTAAATTTTTTTTTGAAACAAGTTGTTTTTTACCTCTTACAACTTTTTAAAAACGGGCTAGTAATATTTTCTAAGTTGAGACAAGAGGAAATAATTTTACAAATATTTAAATTGTGTTTCGATAAGCGTATGGCAAGTGGCAGCCCTATACATTCATTTTGGTGACATGGCAGAAGTTCCATGGAACTTCTGTCCTACCACTGTGAGACAAAAGTCCCATAAGAAAAGGTCAAAGTCCCATGCGACTTCTGTTTCAGTGTCCCATAGAACTTTGACTCAATGAAGTGAGTCAAAAGTCCCAATATGAGATTTTTGACATGTCACCTTCATTTTACATAAACCACATAAAGCTTATGAGAACAGGTGTCGTTTGGTGTTTCAAATTTAAAATATACCAATTCTATAACTTCTGTTATAACAATTTTGATATTTGTAAGGCTATTTCGAATTCTGGGGTACTGAAAATATCTTTTGAAGCATATAAGTTGTTATATGTAATTAATTTTTATGCGGTTCCTAAATGTTCTTTTATTTCAATATTTGAACGGTGTAAAACTGAAATTATTGAGCACATTTTTTCAAAATTTCTTTATTTAAATTAAAATAATGTAGGTATATATTTTGGAAAACGGGAAAATAAAAAATTATTACTAAACAAAACTGTTGATCTAATTTTTTGTTTCCATTTAATTAACTGTTCAAGTTTTTTTTTTATTTAACCCTTTTGCTAATGCCAACTGTTTAATGATGCATAAAGGCATTAGAAGACACGTGCTTATTTTTTAAAAAATGATTTAAAATTCTTCATGGGTTACAAAGGAGTGTTGAAGACTTTTTCTACGTAGAGTTCACTATTTATATCGTTGTGAACGCTATTGAAAATTTTAAAGGAATCTATCAATAAACTGTTTGTACAAGCATATGGGAAAACGGTAGGAAATGAGGCTTAACGCAATAAAGCCTAATAAAACTTATTCCCTTTTGTATAATATATAAAAGCCTAAACCAATAAATTTTTCGAATAAGGTTTTATTTACCATTTTAAAGTTTAACAAAAGTAGTTTTTTTCGAAATAATGGAATAAAAGAGGGGATAACTGCGTGGGCGCGGTAACGGTAGCTGCAGCTATTATTCCCTCAAGAAAAGGGCGGAGAAAGTTTTGAAGCAAAAGCTTAAGGAAAGCACGAAGAGTAGTACCAAGAATAGCTGGATGGGAAGGGCACAAATGGTTGATCAAAATATAGAAAATCCTTTGAAACCGGTTGAAAACATTTGGATCTTATAGTCGGTTATTAATTTGGAATCTCAGTAATATAAAAGTAAGATAATATTTCTAAAGCGAAATAAAGCACATTGAAATGAGAAGTAAAACCTTGTGAATTGTTGTTTTTAAATATAACTCACAATAGTTTACCCTGAAAAATTAAAATATCATAATAACATATTGGACAATGATTGAAGTAAATTAATTAAAGGTAAAATATTTATGTATGTGAATAAAGCCCACATAACAGTAAAGTTCAAAGCAACAGTTTAAAGCAATAGTTTGTAGGTAGTAAAAATTTTCAGCACGTGCCGATTCAGTCCCATTTGGAAATTTTTTTTTGTATGAAAAAATCTACAATATTTAGGTAATAATATTGTTTGTATGTACCCACATACAAAATATGAAATTTATTTAAAAAACAAAAATGTAATACATAAATTTTATTTCAGTTTTACAATTCTGGACGTTCAACAATTTCAATTTTCTTAGTTTGTAAACTGACATGTTTACACGTGTCTTCGAACTTTGTTAACAACCAATCATAATACAATCTTGTATATTTGTATTTTACAAGAATATTTACAGTTTGTGCTTCGTATAAAATAAAAATTTTTAAATTTAAATTTAGAATTCTACACTCATTAATAAATTTTTTTATTACAATTTAAATATGAATTCCAAAAAAAAAAAATTTTTTAAATTTTTATTTGATAGTTAATTTTCCGAAGAGAAAATTATGAATAAAATAGGTATTCGTGTGAACTTTAGTTGTGATGACAATATAAAAGTATGCACAGTACAATTCAATGAATTCCAAAAGATTAAATATAATACAATTTATCAAGGAAATTAGGCAAGTTTGAAAAACATTACGTCGTAACACTTCACATTGTATAAATTCATTTGAGTTTTATTTTTATCCGAATAGAGGACGGGGAGGAGGCAGGACTAGGAAAATATGAATTCCAAGGTATGGATCGGATCAGAATCGAAAAGTAAATTGATCTAGCTATGTGTGTCCTTCCGTCGGTTCTTTTGCACGATAACCCAAAAAAAAGGAGCTAAGATTCTGAAACTTTCAGAAATTTGTTTCATATATACCTATGCGGATACCCTTGAGTTAACAGAGTCTACTATAATCTTTCTTGTTTAAGATTGAGTCCTAATTTACGAATCTATAAGTTGCTGGGTTTTTAAATAAAAATAGAGTGCCTATATTGAATTTTTCCATACAGATACTTCAGAAATTGAAATTTTTATATTTGCACTACTTCCAAAAGACGATCTTACGAGATTAGTTAGTTGTTGAAAATTTCTATTCAAAACGGATTTTGTATTTTAATTTTCGATCAAGTACCTACAGCATGCTTTAATATATTATTTGAAATTATTTAAGTAAATTATTATGATTTCAATTCTTAATATATTCAAACCTAATTCATTACGACAGCGGAATCACTAAAATTAATACGGAAATAATTTTAAAGAAGTGCGTATATTAGTTGTAACGTTTCTATATTATGCTTTTGATATAAATTGAAATTAAATCAATTTAAAATCAATGAAATTTATAATGAAATTTCTGGATCTATAAACAGTTTGATCATCAAACTAATATTAAAAAAATAATATGTTTTTTAAAGAAGTTATAATTTTACTCTAAATTCCTATTGGTAAATTTTTTTGAATATAAAACGTTTGATTTGACAATAATAGGAGTTAGAAATCAGTTGCCTTTTAAAAAAAAATGTATTGCTTTCTGATTATAGAAGAAAGTGTCATGTTTTTCATTCAAATTATTCAATTGTGTCGCAGATTTTATCGCATTTTATTGTTTTAATCTATTCCGCCAGAAGAGTTATGCAAAACTTTACAAAAACATCTGCGTCTCGTCAAAATTCCTTTTATTATTATTTTATTTATAATTCTAATTAGATTAAAAAGGTATGTAACGTCACATAATCTTCGCCTTTTGAAAATCTCATTTTTCGAAAATGTCGCGTTTTTTTATAAATCTCATATTAGTGAATCTTGTTTAGCAAATCTGGTTTTTAGAAAATCTCGGTTCTTATTGAAAAATCTTGTTTATGAAAAAATCTTGTTTTTAACGATTTGAGAATTGGATGGAAAATCAAAATTATCAGCCTTTTCCAGATTATAAAACAAGGTTTTTCTAAAACAAGATTTTTTAAAATCGATATTTTCTAAAATCAATATTTTTTAAACAATATTTTCCGTAACGAAATTAAAAACGGGATATATATAACCAATATTTTCGACCTCAATTAGATTTAAAATTGTCTAAAGTTTTTTATAAATGCTTAATAATTTGTAAGACTTCCAATTTTCCAATTTTCCTCGAGTTTAAAAAATTTGTAAAAGTGACACTACATTATAAAATATGTGATAACCTGGATTCGTCTTTAGAAGATCGTAGTCGGGAAGTATTAATATTTCTTAATTAGATAATTATTCTAAATTTCCACATTGAAGACTTTGCAAAACGTTACCACAATGTTAAAGTTTATATTTTACTATAGTAAAATAATAAATTTCAAAAATTTTACAAAGTCACTAACAGATTTTGCATGTTTTAATTTGTACACGGCTTAATATTCACTGGGGTATTTATAAAAGTCAGTTATTTTAGAAAAGGAATTATTATAATAAAAATTATTATTAAAATTTTTAAAACTATTCAAATCTCTCGAGTGTCAAATTATGACATTAGAACATTTTTCTAAAATATCAACACATTTTCATATTTTTCATTCTCTTTTCAAAATTCGTTTGGTACAAATTAACAAAATAATTTTATTTTTGTTTTTGAAAAACTTTATTTTTTAAATGAAAGAAAGAGATGATAAAATAAAATGAAATGAAAAAAAAATTAACTTACCAAAAGTGTATTAAAGTATAAGTGAAAAAAATGAAAAAAAAAAATATTATTTTAAAGGCCAAAATTTTTTTTTCAAGTTTTTAAAGAAATTTTAAAATTTCCATATTAAACTTTATTATTTAATATTATAATTTTTTGGTGCTCTTTATTCAAAATTAGTTACGCAAATTAAGTGAATTTAATTTCAATTTAAATTAAAAAAAAATTATTAAACTTTTTTTTATGTAATATTTTGTTATGGTGGTTAGAAAGTGCGATAAATAAATTTCATCCCCTAAATTAATTTCTTACAAAATTGAAAATTGCTGATAGAATTTAAAGTTCAATTATACAGTCAAATTGGCGGTGGTTTTACAAATTGGAATAGAAAAACTACAGGTGTTACATTTTTTTATCATTTAAATATAAAAACGAGGAACAGTGTAATAGAGTAGACCGTGTCTACTCTGGGATACCCGTATGACCGTAACATATACATTATATCATCCGGTTAATTACTTTTGGAAAAATTTCAAACATACAGCTTTATTAAGTCTAGTGGAATACTCATATAAAAGAAGGAGTTGTAAGGCAGCTACTCGAACCCTCTGCAGTAGACCAACCAAATTTTGCAGTTAATTTGGCCATTACACTAAATTATTTTTGGCAAAATTTCAGACACCCGGCTTCATTAGGTGGAGAGTAATGCTCATATAAAATCAGAAGTTGTATGGCAGCTACTCGAACCCACAGCAGTAGACCAACCAAATTTTGCAGAAATTTTGGCCATAAAACTAAACTACTTTTAGCAAAATTTCAGACACCCAGATGTAAAAGGTACAGAGTAATACTGATATAAAAAAAGAAGTTGTATGGCAGCTACCCGAACCCATGGACCAAAATGGCTGGATTTAAATAGCGATGACGGCTATTGCAAAAAAAAACGAATTTGCGAAAATTTCAAGATCCTAGCTCCTTTAGTTTTTGAGTTATCGTGCGGACGGACGGACGGACATACATAGCTAAATCAATTTATTTTTCAATTCTGATCCGATCCATACACTTGAGTCTATATCTATCCCGGCTCCTTCTCTGCGTCACAAACGTAATGGCAAATTTATTATACCCTTTGACTATATAGTCATACGGGTATAAATAGTACCAAAACAAATAAATATTCTGGAAAAAGCGTATAACATTTATTTTGAATCCAATTCTAAAACTCCTTCCAAACTATTTCAATAAAAACGTGATTAAAATAATGAAGCTGCCGCTTCCCAACTCCCGCTAAACATATATTGAAACACTGATATTATACTGAAATACTGAATTTGTAATCAATATTGTAAAAACAACTCCCAAAAATTCAATTTTTCTAAATAATATATATTTAAACAATAAAGTAATGATTTTGGATTTTTAGCGTAACATGTCGGTCTCAAAATCTGGGTTTCAATAATTTGTTTAACGGGGTTTAGCGGCGGAAGCCCTCGCTATCTTAAAAAGTTTGTAGCAAAAATATTTTTATAAGATTTTTTTTTTTTTTTTTATTCAATTTTTTATTTAATTTCAGATAATATTTAATTTTACAATAATATATAAAATAACGTATAAGAAATTAAGTAATTCTTAAACTACAGCTTATAACTAACATTTAATAACTTAAAATTTTTTACAATTTTTCTAATTTCCAGTTTTTTTTTTATTTTTTGTTTTTTTTTAATTTTCAAATTTTAAAGATTAATTTCTAAGAATTTTTACAAATTTTCTAAGTTTACTTTTAAATATTTTTAAATTTTGACTGTTTTTACTTTCTACCGGTAACTAGTTGAAAAGTTTTATTGCGCTGCATTTTAGACTTTTTAGCTTCAACGTTGTTTTGGCTTTAGGAATTTCGATATTTTTCCTGTTTCTGGTTAGATAATTATGAATATTCTCCCTATTTTGAAGTTTTACTTTTGACTTGATATTATTGTTCAGGATATTATACGTGTATTTACATTTTTAAAAGTAAATTAGTTGGTTAATATCCAGTGTATCAATTGTTTTATATAAATTATTGGTTCTGGTTCTTATATTCAAATTAATTAAAGTTTTGAGGGCTCTATTCATTACCACACTCATTTGATTCTTATGAAAATATTAACAATGACTTCAACTGCATATATTATACCTAATTCTTGATAATATATGGCCATTATATATAAGTTTAGCAGCATAATTCGGAATACTCCCCATTCTTCTGACAGCCATTGTTATAGGAATAATTTTTTTTTTAATGCTTTTTATATGTTTATCCCATCTTAAGTTTTCATCAATTATCATTCCCAAGTACTTAACATTATCAACTTGTTCTATTATAGTATCCTTTACCTTAAGCGTAATCTTATCATTTGTTTTTTTTTGCATTTTGAATACCATATAATTAGTTTTTTTCGCATTTATACATAATTCATTTTGGTCCAACCAACTGCAATATATCTTTAAGTCATCATTTAGTATATTTTGAAGCTCTTCTAATGTTTTCGCTTTTGCTATAAGGTTAGTGTCATCTGCATAAATGTTGTACACTGACTTAATATTGTTTTTCGGTAAGTCCATTATAAACAGCAGGTATAATAACGGCCCCAGTAATGAACCTTGTGGTACGCCTGTTTTTATTACTAGTTCATCACTTAGTACTTCATTAACTTTAGCACATTGAGTTCTATTTGTCAAATAACTTTTTAGTAAAAGATTACTGTTACCTCGAATTCCTAAGTTATCTAGCAATCTGATAAGTCTGGAATGACTTACCATATCAAATGCTTTTGTTAAGTCAATAAAAACTTCGCCAACATAGTATCCGTCATCCAACGCATCGTAAATATGTTCCAAGGTTGCTGCGATAGCTGATTCTGTACCACTTTTTCTAAGAAACCATACTGATTAGCATCAAAGCCTATTGTTTTAGTAATGAAACTTCTTATTCTTGAATTAATAACTTTTTCATATATTTTCGAAATTGAGTTTAGAATTGAAATTGGTCCATAGTTACCCCAGTCTTATGGTAGAATAATAACTAGAAGGGATTTTAGAGATGGTTTCAAAATTAGGGAATTCCATTTGTCCAGAATATTTATATATATAGGTTTAGGCGCCGTGAAATAAAGCCATAAAGGCTTTATTTCGCTATTGAATGAGAAATAAAGTTATATCGCACATTTTTTCGCGTATGGTTTTATTTCCAATTCAAATGCGAAATAAAACCGTATCATTTTCTAAAATTTTACGAAATAAAAGCATATAGTAAAATTGATTAACATTCCAGTTTTATTGTAAGGAAAGTGAAATAAAAATAGAAATTGATAAATTAGTGTAATTAGCAAGTTTCTAATTTTTTTTAACAAGCTGAAATAAAATATTTTAAAAAATATTATACATATTTTTATTACGAAGACTGTCACCGCCTTTAATTATTTATTCGAAAAATAATACAAATCAGTATTTCACACACGCACATGTTATAAATATTCTGTAAAAGGGAGCAATCCCAATTTTGAATCTCATCTAAATCCCTCTTAATCAGAATGTCACACATACATATATATATAAATATTCTGGAAAAAGCGTATAACATTTATTTTGAATCCAATTCTAAAACTCCTTCCTAACTATTTCAATAACAAAATTATTAAAATAGTGCATGCTGCCGCTTCCCAACTCCCGCTAAACATATATTGAAACACTGGTATTATACTGAAATACTGAATTTGTAACCAATATTGTAAAAATAACACCCAAAAATTCAATTTTTCTAAGTATAGTATTTAATCACTAAACGATAATTTGAGAAAATGTGCCTATAGACGTATTGTACGACACAATATTAAAAAGAATTTTGAATTTTCTAAATTTGTTTAAGGTTCTAGCAGTTAAATACGTTCGATTAGAATAAAAATATTATCTACAGCTATCAAATTATTTTATGATTCAGCTCTTTAAACCTCTTCCACTACACCGACCATATTTTATTCAGACGTCAGCCATTAAAGTTAACTAATATTGAAATATAACTACTATTGAGAGTAATGCTCTATGAACCCATGGAGCAAATTTAATGGATTTCAATAGCGATCACGGTTATTGCATAAAAACGAATTTATGAAAACTCACAATCATAGCTCAAATATAGCTAGATCGATTTACTTTTCGATTTCGATCCGATCTATACCTTTAAGTCTATATCAACCCTTCATTGTATACTTTTCGATTCTGATCCGATCCATACCTTTAAGTCTATATCAACTCTTCTCTGCGTCGCAAACGTAAAGGAAACTTTCTTAATATGTTTTAATTCTGATAATTTATGAATAAATATAATTATTTTCATTAAAATTCAATTTAGTTTATTAAAGATTTTGGTAAGTACCTATTATATTTCTCTATAAATTCGTATCATTAATAATATCAAACAACATAATGTTCATATGCGATTAAATTTTAAATCGAAAATTCAAGGGAAACTATTTTTTAAATTATTGAACAACTCCATTTTTAGCACATTTTCAAAAAATTTTGTAAAAATGTGCCTATATAGCTTCACTCTGTCCGTCCGTCCGTCCGTATGTCTTTAAAAACTTTTACACCGTTTGAAATAGAGTAAAAAAATTTTAACCATAGGTAGTTTTTGCAAAAAAAATAATTCGTAGAAGAATTTTTTTCTGTAGCCCTACCTGTTACGGGGCTACAGCCCCTCAAAGTTGTAAAAAGCCCTATATTTAAATTGTTATAACAAGAGTTCTGTTAGATATATTTTCAATCTGAAAACGGAAATCGATAGCCGGTTTCATAAGCTTTATAAATATATAAAAGGCAAAAGTTTAGGGTTGCCATACGGTCCTAAAATTCACCATTATATAAAACTCAATTTTTGCAAAATTTTTGGTCCCATATATCTCCTAAACGGTGCAAGCTTGGGTCTTGAAATTTTGGGAGAAATTAGATACTCAAAAATTAGTAGGAATCGGTTAACAAAATTTTTTTGTGCAGGCCCATGTTTCGGAGCTATAAGGGCTCGAAAATTGAAATTTTGTTATTTTTAAACACCTGTAACTTGAATATCTATTCAAATTTTTTTTTAGTGATATACAAAATTCAAAGCTCTTTAATTATATTTAAACATGTGTCAAAGGTTTTTCTTAATTTTGAAGGGTAACGAATCTACAGCCCCTGCAAATTCCAAAAAAGCCCTATATTTAAATTGATATAACAAGAGTTCTGTTAAGTTTATTTTCAATCGAAAAACAGTAGAAGAGAGGTGCTTTTATAGGCTTTTCAAAAATATGTCGCTTAAATGTATAGGGTTGCCATACGGTACTAAAATTTACCATTATATAAAACTCAACTTTTGCAAAATTTTTGGTGATAGGGTCCTGAAGATAGATAGGGTCCTGAAAATTTGAGACAAGTTAGATCCTCAAATATTAGTAGGAGTCGGTTAACAAAATTTTTTTGTGAAGCCCCCTGTTTAGGAGCTTTAGGAGATTTAAATTTTGCTATTTTTAAGCACCTGTAACTTGAATACCTGTCCAATTTTTTTTTTATTAATATGCAAAATTTAAAAGCCCAACATTATATTTTAACATATGTCTCTCAGTTTTACCCATTTTTGCTTAGATTGTATAATTCTAAGTAAAATTCAAAATTTTTGTGGAATTCACGATTTAATTTCTTGATCCTAAAAACATGGATGGGGGCGGAGGGAGGGGGGAGGTAGATGAAGTTAGATCCTTGAGAAACTTGGCAACCTTCCTCATTGAAAATTTTATAAGTAAGCAGGAACTATTTCCAAGTAAATATTTCCAAAGTTAAACTCAGTATGTATAATACAATATAATTTTGAAAATGTGCTTTTTTAAAAACCCTTGGTTTTTTTTCATCATTTGTTTTTTAATAAATATGTAAGTCTGGATTTCTCATTAAATTTGATTTAATTTAAAAAACTCAATGACAATTTTACAAAATAAAAAAAGAAAAATAATGTACCGATTTATTTCCAAAAAAAATTTTCCGTTAAACTTTTGTCCTTCAAATAAAAGAAAATGCAGAAAAATCTTCATTTTCTGCGGAAAATTATCTAAATTTTTCAATTATAAGTTTTTCCATTGTTTAAAATATTGTAATATACAACAAAAGTGAGCTTCTTTTCAATTTAATTAAAAAACAAGTGATGAAAAAAACCAAGGGTTTTTAAAAAAGTACATTTTCAAAATTATATTGTGTTAAAAACTCAGTTTAATTTTGGAAATATATACTACTAGCTAATACCCGGTGCGCGTTGCTGCGCCTCTCAATGGAGGTTTAATTAAAGTTGATGTTACTGCAAAAAGTTAACACAAAAATTACACACGGTTTAAACATGTAAATTTTAAAATGTATGAAAGCAATCTTTTTAAAACGATTTTTCTAGGATTATTCTAGTAATTTTTGAAACTTTTTGTAATTCAAAGCAGTACAAACTACTTTCCAAAGTTTGACGTAATTTAATTCCAAAAAAATTTTTTGACCAATCGTAGGACCGACTGTTAACATACTCAACTCCATTTTCAAGTTGCTTCACACATATAAAATTTGAGGTCAACCGGTAAAATCGTTTCTAATTTAGAGTTAAGTAACGCAAAAATCTATAAAAGCCACTGTGCCCCATTGGGTTAACGGAACTATACTTTCTCTTTGGGTAAAGCAGTATTGCGCTAAATTGGACGTAATTTTCTTCCAAATCTTTTTTATGTCAATCGTCGGGCCGGCATGAGTTAACCAATTGCAAGTCTGTAAAAAGAGCTAATTTCATTCTCAAAACGGAACACATATACAAAATTTGAAGAAAATCGGTTAAACCGTTTCTAATTTAGAGTAAAGTAACCAAAAACTTTATAAAAAGCTGTTGAGTCGCAATGGGTTAATGCAACTCAATAAAATTTTCGTGTGGGCTTTCTTTTTAGCCAAAGCAGAATTTCGTAAAATCGGACAAAATTTGGACCCAAAATTTTTTTTGACCACCCGTCGGCCCGACATGGGTTAACAAATTCCAAATCTGTTAATAGTGTCAACTCAATATTCACAGGAGAGCACGTATACAAAATTTGAAGAAAATCGGTCAAACCGTTATTAATTTAGAGTTTAGTATTGAAAAAACCAAAAAAAGCTGTTGGGCCCCAATGGGTTAATGCAACTCAATAAAATTTTTGTGTGGGCTTTCTTTTTAGCCAAAGCAGAATTTCGTAAAATCGGGCAAAATTTGGACCCAACATTTTTTTTGACCACCCGTCGGCCCGACATGGGTTAACAAATTCCAAAACTGTTAATAGTGTCTACTCAATCCTCAAGGAGCATCACGTATACAAAAATTGAAGTCAATTGGTCAAACCGTTTCGAATTTAGAGTAAAGTATTGAAAAAATCTATAAAAAGCTGTTGGGCCGCAATGGGTTAATGGAACTCAACAAAAATTTTTTTGGGGCTTCCTTTTAAGCCAAAGCAGAATTTCGTAAAATCGGACAAAATTTGGACCGAAATTTTTTTTTGACCACTCGTCGGCCCGACATGGGTTAACAAATTCCAAAACTGTTAATAGTGTCTTTTCAATTCTCAAAGAGCATCCTGTATACAAAATTTGAAGTCAATCGGTCAAACCGTTTTCATTTTAGAACAAAGAAGTTTAAATACTTGCACCACAGCCCCAACTTGGCGGTGCGTTAGAGCAAAGTTTTTGGGCCACGATTTCCTTCCGAACCCAAAAACCTCTATATACAAATTTTCATGAAAATCGGCTGGGCAGTTTAGGAGCCAACTCGTTACATACAAAGAAACAAACAAACAAACAAACAAACAAACAAACAAATAAACAAACTTTCGCTTTTATATATATAGATGGGGGAATAAGTCACTGCTTACTTGTAAAAATAGTAATTTTTTAATTTCTAAGTCCTAATAGCTCTTCAATGGGGAAGGTTACCAAATTTCTCAAGGATCTAGTCTCACTCACCACCCCTTCCTCCCTCCATTTTTTTAGGTTCTAGAAATTAAACCAAAATTTGAAATTTTACTTAGAATTTTACTATCTAAGCAAAAATGGATAAAACTGAGAGACACTTTCTTCAATTTAAAGAACCGTTTTTGAATTTACGAAAAACACCTAACATATGTTAAAATATAATGTTGGACCTTTAAATTTTGTGTATTAATAGAAAAAAATTTGGACAGGTATTCAAGTTACAGGTGCTTAAAAAAAGCCAAATTTCAATTTTGGACCCCTTACAGCTCTTAAAAGGGGGGCGCAACAAAAAAATTTTCTTAACCGACTCCTACTAATTTTTGAGGATCTAACATCTCCCAAAATTTCAAATTTCTAGCTTGAGTCGTTTAGAAGTTATGTGGGGCCGAAAATTTGGCAAAAACTGAGTATTGGATAACGGTAAATTTTAGTACCGATGGCAACCCAATGAATAAATTTTTTAACAGTTTGTAAACTTTATAAAAGCAGCTATCTTCCGAAGTTTCCAGATTGAAAAAATACCTCATAGAACTTTTGTTATAACGTTTTAAATAAAGGGTTTCTTCCAAATTTGAGGGGCTGTAGCTTCGTAACGGGTGGGGCTATAGAAAAAAGTTCTTCCATGAAATTATTTTTTTTGCAATACCTACTCGTAGTAAAAATTTCTTCTCTCTATTTCAAACGGTGTAAAAGTTTGTGTAAACATACGGACAGACGGACAGACAGACGGACGGACGGACAAAGTTAAAATTAAGAAAAACCTTTGACACTGGTTGAAACTTCCGTTTTGTAGCTTTAAATTTTGTATATAAATAAAAAAAAATATTGACAGGTGTTCAATCTATAGGTGTTTAAAAGCTAAATTTATAGTAAAATTTAAGGTTTTGGACCCCTTACAACTCCTAAACAGGGGGCGTAACAAAAAAAAATTCTTAACTAACTCCTACTTATTTCTAAGGATCTAGCTTTTCCTAAAATTTCAAGTTTCTAGATGGAGCCGTTCAGAAGTTATGAAGAGCCAAAAATTTTGCAAAACTTAGTATTAGATAACGGTAAATTTTAATACCGAATGGTAACCCTATACATTTGGCTTTTAAAAATTCGTAAAGTTTATAAAAGCAGCTGTCTTTTACCGTTTTCAGGTTGAAAATATACCTTATAGAACTCCTTAAATAACTATTTAAATATAGGGCTTTTTCCGACTTTGAGGGGCTGTAGCTCCGTAACGGGAGGGGTAGTAGAAAAAAGTTTTAACATTAAATTATTTTTATTGCAATACCTACCCGTTGCTGATATTTTTTTGTCAATCCTACGTGAAAAAGGGACGGACGGACGGACAGAGTGAAACTATATAGGTACATTTTTACAAAATTTTTTGAAAATGTACTAAAAAACTGAAAAAATAAAAAATTTTTTTTTTTTTTTAACTTTGAAAATTTAAATTCCATTTTTTTTCATAAAACGAATAATAAAGTTCATAGATTTTTATAATTTGGTAATTTAATCGATTTTTTTTTTTTAATTTAATAATTCTTGAAAATTACATTAAATGTAACACAAGTTACTTATATACTTAAATATAAGTTCTAAACTATGGCTTTACTTTTTCTATAAGTTCTTTCTATTTTTAAACTGCGTTCAAACTGTGAGTGCCAACCTACTAACTGGGAACATACTCTAAGACTTAAATAATAATATATCCTAAGAATTCATCTATTTTTGCTTATTATATTGTATATACAATATAATAATATGTATTATATTCAGTAAATTTATTTTAACTACTTAAACTTATTAAGTACACAATTATAAGTTTTAATAGAAATTAAATAAAGAAAATAAATAATACTACTTAAATATATAAAATATATATATATTATATCTAATATTTATTATACATGTTTATATAGCAATTAAAAATTATTTTCAATCATATATTATTTAGGTACCTAATTATTTTTTAAAAAAATACACAAATAAAAATTTTTGTAAATGCTGGGGAGGTTTTTTGGCACATTTTTGAAAAATTTTGAAAAAAGTGTGTCTCGATGTTCTAGAAATTTCACCATGACCACCTTTTCGTATGTTGACGGTTTGTCGGTTTGTGCGTCTGTTCATATGTTAACAAACCTCTACTAGCTATATAGATGGCAATCGCAAACAAAAACCCATTTAAAATAAACAACTCTTTTTTTCTGCACCATCGATTATGGAACTACAACCGTCAAAGTCAAGAAATCCAATCTGACCAATGGCGTAGTGGTAAAGACGCTGCTTTTCACGTAGAAGGCCTCGGGTTAATAGCACACAACTTTTTTCTCGTATGAATATTTCTCTATTTTTCTCGCCAAAATAGTTTAATTTTATGGCCAAAGTTTCTGTAAAATTTGGTTGGTCGACTGCAGAGGGTTCGATAAGTTGTCACACAATTCCCGTTATATATAAGCATTACACTACACCAAATAAAGCTGAATATTTGAAATTTTGCCAAAAGTAATTAGCCAGATGGTATAATGTTTATATTACGGTCATACGGACATCACAGAGTTGACACAGTCAATCATATATTATTTAGGTACCTAATTTTTAGCACATTTTCAAAAAATTTTGTAAAAATGTGCCTATATAGCTTCACTCTGTCCGTCCGTCCGTCCGTCCGTCCGTATGTTTACAAAAACTTTTACACCGTTTGAAATAGAGTAAAGAAATTTTAACCATGGGTAGTTTTTGCAAAAAAAATAATTTCGTAGAAGAATTTTTTTCTGTAGTCACGGACACGGGGCTACAGCCCCCCAAAGTTGGAAAAAGCCCTATATTTAAATGGTTATAACAAGAGTTCTGTTAGATATATTTTTAATCTGAAAACGGCAAACGATAGCTGGCATACCCACTATGGTATATAAAATAAACCGTAATTTACCTCCCTTATACATTAAACTCATTATCCCATAATTTTGTCTTAAAAAAAAAAAAAAAAAACAAAACAAAAAAAAAATTTTTAATTCATTGTCCCATAATTAAAAAAAAAAACAACAACAAAAAAAAAAAATTTTAATTTATTATACCATAAGTTTTTCTTAAACAAAAAAACAAAAAAAAAAAAAAATTGACGCATCCTAAAAGTCCGGTGGTCCGAGTGATGTCCAACTTTGCCAAGTAACTTGCCTTATCACTTTCCCTGCCCAATTTTAATTTTAACCTCGTAGCTTCATTAGATTCACAGTTATTAAATCGAAAACTTTGTATGGCAGCCCCCGAAAATGGGGCCTTAACATTTTGAAACTTCAAATAAGTGCTCAATTCATTATATAACTAACCGTGTGTAATTTCCATCCTCGCAGTATAATTAGTTTTGAAGAAATTCATAATGGTGCAAATAAGTTGTATGGCAGCCCCCCGAAAATGGAGCCCTAACATTTTGAACTTCATATAAGTGCGCGATTCATTATATAACTAACCGTGTGCAATTTTCATCCCCGTAGTATAATTGATTTTGAAGAAATTCATATTGGTGCAAAGAAGTAATATGGCAGCCCCCCATTTTGTTGCATTTGCTGGATTAAGACTATCTGAAAGAAGAACTGTTACAATTTCAGAAATTTACTTTTATATTAAAAAACTTTTAAATGCAAAAGATCAACCATCAATTTTTGGTTAATGAAAATTTTCAACATTTTAAGCTTAAAAGTTTTCAAACATTAACAGAACTGTTTTTTATACCAGCAATTTATTTTTATATTAACACAGTAACAAATTCCCAAGATCTACCTTCAATTTTTTATTTTCTAAATTTTAGGGGGCTAGTACTACTTTAATAAAAGTATATATTGAAAAAAAATATTTTTTTTTATTTTGTTTTATTATATACATCAAAGTGGGTATGCACGGGTATCTAAAAGTTGACAAGGGCAACTATAATCTTCCTCGTTCTGTTAGCATTTTCAATGAAAAACGCACTGTTCAAAAACCAGTTTCAAGTTTTAGCGATTTGTGAGATAATTAACTTATTTTATTTTCTGATTTTTTTGTTAAGGGTAGGGGAAACTTCAACAAATAAATAAAAAAAAAAACTGTTTTTAAAATAAGTCAAATTTTCTTATTATACTAGTTTTTTTAAAGAGTGTTGGATTATAGGACATGTTCGAAATTAGGCAACACCGCCCTAATAAGATTAACTTCTCTAATAAAAAATTAACAAAAATAATTTCCAATATAATAAAAGTAAATTAACACTTTTGACAGTAAATACGTTTACTCATATATTCATTTGTTTTTGTTGTATATGACTCTATTTTATTAGAATTTATAAATTTATTCCGTAAACATAAACACATACTCAAGTTTATTCATATTTGCATGCACATATAGTTCCATAAATACATTAGTATTGTTTTTGTTTCTTTAAAATTTTGGCGTCACTTTTAGGGACCGTTATTTTTGTCTTTTTTTATTTTTTAAAAAATACTAAATTTTATTTTAAATTTTCTCTTATATAATTTAACATCTTAAATTAAAACAAAATAAAAAAATTTAAATTTAAATTGTTAATTAATAGATTATTATAATAAATAGTAATAAGTAATAACACTTAATTAAAATTTAATTTCTATTTAAAAAGGCAACACATTTTAAAACAAAGCGAAACCCATTTAATTAGTAGAACTCAAACTAACTTATATATTTAATGTGTCCTAAAACGGGAAAGTTAAGAGAGAGAGATTTAATTCATGATGGATTTAATTGAAAGTATTCAAATAAGTGAGGATTTTCATTTGAAGATGGATTTTATATTAATTAAATTAGTTTCAGAGAGATGAGAGTAAGTGCTAAAATAATATAGTAAATTTAAATTATTAAATTGAGACTTCGGTGTAAATATACTGATTTAAATACTCGTAAATAATTTGATTCAAAAAATACTATTTGAGACTTTTCATTTTAAAAGGAAGTGTAATTACTTTTAATCTTATTGTTTCAAAATCTTATTTATCAAAATTTAATTATTTAAAAATATATCTATCTATCTATAAATGTTCAAAAATCACATAACTCAAACATCACAAAATCTTAAATCAGATTTTGTAGATCCCTAATGTGAGACTGCCGTTTGGGGGCATAATATTTGAAAAGGTATTTTTAGTTGGTTAAATAATCATAACTACATACACCTTTAATAGAATGTTTTTATGTAGAAGTTGAGAGTTGTGAAAAAATTTCAAGCTTGCCTTCTTTGCTATGTTATTCTTAAATCAGCCAAGCCACATGGATGTTATCAATTGCTGCATCGAGGTATTTTGACGTAATGTTGACGTAATCGGTGAAAATTCTGTATACACCAAAACCGGTTTCGTAATTCTTGTATTCACAAAAAACCGGTTTCGTTGCAAAAAAATGATTTTATTTTTCTTTTATTATTTTGTTGTTTTTCTTTTTTTTCATTATTTAAAAATTTTTCAACTGTGCGCATCTTAAATAAAAAAAATTTGAGACAGGACAAAATATAAAATATTTCTGGTATTGGAAATTGATAAAAATCAATATAAGATTACCATATTAGGTTTTATTTCTGTTTGTTACTTTTAATCTTTCAAACTACATACTAAAAACAAATAAATGAACAAATGTATTTGTATTATATTAAATACTAGTAAAAAAGTCTGTCGGACGACAGGTATAATTTTAATTTCTCTTTTTATATATATTCTTTCTTCCTGCTATTGCGCTATTGAATCAATAAAAGGAAATTCGTTACCTAAAGAACATTAAGTTAACATTATAACATTAAGTTAACATTATATATAGTTTGTTTTAGTTTTGTAAGTGATAATAAAATAGAAGTATACATACTAAAGTGTAAAAAATTTCTTTATACGTTTTTACTAAAATTTTCTGTATCTACCTGTTAACAGATTTCTCATACGTTTTGATTTTTTTTTCTGTTCATAATTTACATTTTATAAGCTTCATTTTTTCTTTCTCTTTTGTATGTAAGTATTTGTAATTAGAAGTATGTTACATGTATGAATAACACTTAACATTAACATAATGCAACAGCAGCAGCGTCTTTTATTATATTTATAAAAAATAAAAACTAAAAATTGTAGTTAGTTATTAGTTCTGTAAGTGATATTTAAATAAAAGTATACATACTGAAATGTAAAAAATTTCTTTATACGTTTTTATTAAAATTTTCTGTATCTACCTGTTAACAGATTTCTCATACGTTTTTATTTTTGTTTTCTGTTCATAATTTACATTTTATCAGTTTCATTTTTTCTCTCTCTTTTGAATGTGAGGATTTGTAATTAGAAGTATTTTACATGTGTGAATAACACTTAACATAACATAGGGCACGCTGGTCAGCAGCAGCAGCAGCAATTTGTATTTTATTATATTTATTAGATATAAATATATTTTGATTGATAAAATATAAAATTTAGTTAATATAAATAATAACAAAAAATAATTAATGATATAAAAGACAATTAGTTTAAGGAACAGATTTAGAACCTAATTTTAAAATTGTATAATTATAAATGTTTGCTCATTCTCACAGATGTTAATTAAAATAATAATCTATTTTTAAATGACCTAGATATGATATAAGTAAAATAAAATTACCTACTTACTCAATGTAAATAAAAAATTAAATTTCTTATATTATCTACAAATCCATTTTTTTATTTAGGTAGCTACAAACGGTTTTTTATATATGAATAAAAAATTACAAAAACTTTCCGCTTTTGAAAAATCAGTTGACTAAACATTCTCCCACGATAACTATCTTCGAATGAACTAAATTTCACACATACATTCATAAGTTCATAAATTGGTGACAACAATTAAAACTAAACTCATGTGGGACTGAGTAATATTCACTTGCGTTATTTATAATGGAAGATTACGTCAATGCAACTTGCCCATACTCATCATGTGGCTTGACGGAATGAAAATGTTCAATTATTGCATGAAGCATTCACATCCCATTCTAGTATGTTGTATCTCGACTTACAATATACTAGAAAGATATGTTCTTTAGAAAGCTAATAACAAGAGACATCTACTGTAAAAATTTTGTAACGATTCGTTACCTCCTTTAAAAGTTATAAGCAGAAAAAGACTTACAATATTTGCTCAGTTTTACTATTTCTCCATTCGTGTATAATATAACTCAACTTACAATATACTAGAACGTAAAATTCAAAATATTTTTTATTGTAAGTAAACATACGATATTTATGATCGTACATTTTATAAACATTTGTTTCGTAAGTCAACTTATCATGTCGTCTCGTCGTTTTTTTTTTTTTGTTTTTGTTTGTATGTATTAGTTATAATATTTTAAATTGTCATAAAGTAAATTATACTTTGATGTAAGTATAGTTGTGATACACATGTTTGGGAATTTGTATAAAGCAAAAGTAAACAAACGTAACGGATTTTTTGTTTGTTTTTAAAAAAATTTTATGTATGCAGTAAGTATAAGTATGCACAAGTGAAAAAATTATTATTATATTAAAGATTTTGAATTAAACATCAATTCAATGGTCAACGGTTTTAAAAAAAATTAAAAGGTACATACATAATATATTAAAAAGTTTAAATATAATACCTAGGTATATAAAAAATAAAAAATAAAAATTAATATTATGTATCGCGGGTATTTGATGGTAAACGCTGTAAGGCAAAGAGATAAAGGTAAGATGTTTTTTCGAAATATAATATAGATTATAGACAGAATATTAAAATATTTCTTTTGATAGAGCTTGAAATGAAGAAAAAATTAAATTTTGATGAAGTTGTTATGACGGAAGAAAAGCAAATTGAAACGCAAATCTCCAATAACGGTTCACCACTTCAATCTTTATGTCTTGGTAATAGCTTTTCTTAATAAAAAAAAAATATTTTATAATATTATTTATAATACACATAATACAATTTCTTTGCCAACAGACTTGGAATCGTGCCCAGAAAAGCAAATTGAAACGCAAATCTCCAATAACGGTTCACCACTTCAATCTTTATGTCTTGGTAATAGCTTTTCTTAATAAAAAAAAATATTTTATAATATTATTTATAATACACATAATATAATTTCTTTGCCAACAGACTTGGAATCGTGCCCAGACTTTGTTGATAGTGGAAGCGAATATAAACCAAGTTCAACATCCAGTGTTAGCGCACCAACCGGAAGTCCATTTACGCCAAGAAGAAAGCAAGCTCGTTTTCACGAAACTAAAGAAGACCCTACACCACTAGCAAAAAAACGAAAAGCAAACGTTAAAAATTGGATGAAAAGTAAAATAAAATACGCAAGACTCCACGGTTTAAGCTATACTTCATCCATTACTGGATTTACTGTGCCAGAAAAGGAAATGGGACCATCTTGTTTCCCAACTTGCCGCAAAAAATGTTTTAATAAAATTACTGAATCAGACAGAACAAAAAATTTTTTAAAATTCTATCAGCTTGACAATAACATTTTAAAGTGGAAATATATTGTTAACCACGTTGAAAAAGTAGATAAAAAAGTAACTAAGATTTCTGGAGGTCAGAGTCGGCGCACATGCACATACGGATTCAACCATTTGTGTTGATATTTTTAAAGTATTGTAAAATAATTTTGAACATATGTTTATTTTTCTACTTTCACTGAAAGATGTTAATGAATAAATTAACATCTTTCAGTGAAAGTAGAAAAATAAACATATGTTCAAAATTATTTTACAATACTTTAAAAATATCAACACAAATGGTTGAAACGGCTTTCTCAAAATTAATGGCTGCTGATGGGAATTTATGTGGAGATAAAAGAGGAAAATTTTCAAGAAAAATAACAGAAGTGGCTCAGAAACAAAAGCAATTAGTTCTAGATCACATTAATTCTTTTGCTCCGATAGAATCCCACTACTTGAGGAAACAGACTACACGTAAATTCATAGATGGAGATTTATCCGTTGCAAAAATGCACAGATTGTATTTAGAATGGATAAAAGAAAATTATGTTAATGAAAACCCCGTAAAGGAGAGGCAATATAGAGATATATTCAATTCATGCTTTAATATCAGTTTCTATACTCCTAAAAAGGATTAATGCAATACCTGTACTCAATATGAATGCTCAAATGTAGAGGAAAAGTTAAAACTAAAATCAGATCATAACATTCATATGTTTTCAAAACAAAAGGCTAGAATATTAAAAGATGAGGATAAAATAAAAGCCGCAGAAGATAAAACAATTGTAACAGCTGTTTTCGATTTTCAAAAGATTCTAAATGTACCTTGTGAAGATGCAAGCATTTATTATTATAAGCGAAAACTTTGCTTATATAATTTTACTTTGTTTGAATTAGCAACTCACAAAGGTCATTGCTTCGTTTGGGACGAAGTTGTTGGTAAAAGGGGATCAAATGAAGTGACTAGCTGTCTCTTAAAATTCATAGAAGAGCAAAGTCAAAATTGTGTTCGAACTTTCAACTTTTATTCGGACAATTGCCCTGGACAGAACAAAAATAAATGTATATTTGTTCATTATTTAAATGTTTTATGTCTGGATTAGTAAAGTAATGCAAGTTAATATAAACCATATATTTCTGGAAAAGGGCCATACCCAAAACGAAGGAGATTCAATACATTCTCTAATTGAAAGAACAAAGAAAAACAAAAAGTTATATACTCCGTCGCAATGGTATGCCTTGATTAGAAATTGCAAAGTTTCAGAACCGAAGTACAATGTAAACGAAATGACAATTAATGAATTCTTAAACTTTTCCAGTTTAGTAGATATTGTTAATTTAAATAAAAATGAAAACAATATTAAAGTTCAGTGGAGTAATATCAGAATGATAAAGGTGGACAAAACACAACCTAATAAACTTTTTATACCCGTGCATATATATATGAACATCGGGTATATTAGATTTGCTCCTCCGTTTGTAACGCATCGATCTAGACGAGCTAGATATAGTGTCAAGGGTACGTATCGGCTCAGAATCGAAAAATTAGTCGATCTAGCTATGTGTGTCTGTCCGTCCGTCCGTCCGTCCGTCCGTGTGTCATCACGATAACTCAAAAACTAAAAGGGCTAGAGTCTTGAAATTCACACAAAGTCATTTTTAGACAATTTCTAGGTTCCCTATTGTTTTTGGTTAAAATCGGACCAAGGCTTCGGGGAGCTGCCATACAACTTTTTTGCACCAATATGAATTTCTTCAAAACTATTTATACTACGGGGATGAAAATTACACACGGTTAGTTTTATATTGACTCCGGCACTTATATGAAGTTTCAAAATGTTAGGGCCCCATTTTCGGGGGGCTGCCATACAACTTCCTTGCACCAATATGAATTTCTTCAAAACTAATTATACTACGCGGATGAAAATTACACACGGTTAGTTATATAATGAATCGAGCACTTATATGAAGTTTCAAAATGTTAGGGCCCCATTTATGGGGGGCTGCCATACAACTTCTTTGCACCAATATGAATTTCTTCAAAACTAATTATACTACGAGGCTGAAAACTACACACGGTTAGTTATATAATGAATCGAGCACTTATATGAAGTTTCAAAATGTTAGGGCCCCATTTTCGGAGGGCTGCCATACAAAGTTTTCGATTCAATAACTGTGAATCTAATAAAGCTACAAGGTTAAAATTAAAATTGGGCAGGTAAATTAATAGGGCAAGTTACTTGGCAAAGTTGGACATCACTCGGACCATCGGACTTTTAGGGTGGGCCAATTTTTTTTTTTTGTTTTTTTTTTCTTTGTTGTTTTTTTATTTTTTTATTTTTTTTTTTTTTTTTTTTAAGCTTAAGTTATGGGACAATGAATGAAAACTTTTTTTTTTTTTTTGTGATTTTTTTTTTTTTTTTTGTTAATTTTTTTTTTTTTTTTTAAGCTAAAGTTATGGGACAATGAATGAAAATTTTGTTTTTTGTTTTGTGACTTTTTTTTTTTTTTTGTTAATTTTTTTTTTTTTTTTTACGTCAAAATTATGGGGTAATGAGTTAAATGTATAAGAGAAGTAAATTACGGTTTATTTTATACACCATAGTGGGTATGCACGGGTATCTAAAAGTTGACAAGGGCAACTATAATCTTCCTCGTTTATAAATATAGCTTTGAATCGGAAGAGTATTCGACAATTATTTTATGCAACGACCAAGCTATTAAAAATAAAAGAAAACGCAAATATTTTGAATTGCCGAATGAAAAACCAGAAATTAAATATAAAGAACCGTTAAAAATTTCCAAACAAAAATATGACGATTTAAACCATTTGACAAGCTATATGCCTTCTTATTATAGAGGGTTTAACAAAAATTTGCCATATACAAATACAGCTTCAAATTCTGAAGACGTAGAAGACATGGAAGAAGATTTTAATTTTTAAATGAAAAAATGTATTTTTCTGTAAATTCTTATATTTTTAATAATAAAATAAATGAAGTAGTACTTATTCGATATTTTTAATACATTCATAATTTTTTTACATTTTCTAGTAAGTCTTTTTGAAACGGACCGCTTAACTCTTCATCTCCAAACGTATTTATTATAACTACTACTTACACACTTGATTATAAAAAAAATATCCAGTGATTTGCAATGTAACTAGACTTATCATATTTTCTCTCGAAGATTGTATACGAAATATTGCTATAACTAGACATACAACATAATATTTTTATATTTTTCCATTCTAGTAAATTATTTTTTAAAATACAGCTTAATTTCAAAACTTTGAGCGGGCTGTCATTGTTTTATTCAAACTAGGTTAGATTTTCTATGTTTTGTCTTAAAAAGCGTTTTTCTAAGTTCAACACAAGCGAAGAACGAAGTGAAACAATTTTAAAAAACTTTAAATCGTTCTCCTGCAAAATGACATTTTCGACATACAATATAGTAGAATGGGATGTGCGATTTATATCCAGTTTAAAAAGTTTAAATAAATAGTTTTTAAATATGAAAATATAATACAAAATCGGTAGATTCTTAAATGAAAAGCAAATAGTTTTTGAAAAAAATTAAATGAAAATTGTGTCCCTATTAAATTTTGTTTGAAGAAAATATTTTTCAACAAATCATAATATTTAATCGGCTTATTATTTCCCATACAAATATAAACATCCTTTTTCCGGGTAAACTATAAGACCAATTTTAATGAAACAACAACCAAAGGAAAGGTGTTTTTTGTTTTCATAAGACAATGATATTTTTTTTTAGAATATTGCGTTTTTTCAGGTGAAAACCCCTCTTTAATTTAACGTAAATTTGAATTTAAAGGTCACGCTGTTAAAAGTTAAGGCTTATGACTCTAATATTATGCGCCGACTTTCTGAGTAAAAGTAATTCATTTTCGGTTGTAACTCGCAGCTCAACCAAACTATTATATGTGCCGACTTATGTCTTTCTTTTTTTTTGTTAAGTTCAAATGTTCAATGAATAAGGAGATAGAAACTTTTTTAAAATAATTTTTTTTTTGTTTTTTTTTCTCTCTAAAATTCCAGTTCTCTCTATCATTTTTTTATCTCTCTAAAATTCCAGTGAAAAAAAAAATGAGTTCTGTCAGAACCTACATTAATTCTTTCAGAAGGCCTGGACATCGAAAATATTTGAATGTATTAGTACACATTGTTAAAGTGTGTGAAAAAAGCTCTTCCAAATGACGTTTCTTAAAAAATTTTTTGTACTTTTATGTTTATGTTTTTTTTTTAGGTAAAATTAAAATTTTCATTAATTTTCTTTTAGAATTTTACCTATGAAATAATTGTCCTTCTGTAACATTTCAGAATTTCAGCTTTCAACTCGAAATTTTTAATATATTTACAACAAAATATATTCAATGATTTTTTTAGTATTAAAAATCACCGCCATTTTGACACTCTCAAAAAATATTTGAATAGACATTTATCATGTTTTTTAGTGAATATAACCTTCAAATTAAAAGCTATAATTTCAAATTTTTCAACGATTTCGGTAAGTAGTTCAAATTCAATCTAAGTTTTAATATATATAAATTTAATAAATAATTATGAAATTTATATATAAATAAAGCTTAAAGAATTCTCATTTCACTCGTAAAAAAATTAAATTTGAAATCATTTTTTTCAGCACATTTCCAAGCGAGAATTGGAAAAGGAGTACCACATTCTGTGTAAGAAAGTTTTTTCTAATAAGTACAGTTTCAAATAAAAAGTTGTTGCGTAGTGTAAAATTGTGCAGAGTAGTATTTTACAAGTACCTTAATAAAATAAAATAATATTTTTGATCTCAATTAAATATTATTTTAAAAATAATATTTAAATATTTTTTGTTAATAAAGAATTAAATAATTTTTATAAATAAAAGATTTTTTTTTTTTAAATATACTTCAATAATATTCTATTTTATATACAATACAAAGGTACTTGTAGTTTAGTTATCAAATTTCTAATTTAAGTTTTTTAATTGAATTAACTTTCTAAAACATTATATTTGAAATTTAACAAAGTTAATTCAATTATTAACGCACATATTGCCTTCTTTAATAATTTATTTAAAATGGGTCGTAAATGCTCGGTTGTTGGATGTAAATCCAATTGTAACAGTAGCACGATTTACGTTACGTGTGGAAACGAGAATTATTAAATATCTATAATATATATATATATTAATTTTTTTTATTTAATTACTTATTTTTTATTTCCATTTATTTGTGATTTATATTTTTCAATTTTTAATATTCTAATGAAATAATTAAACCCATTCAAATTCCCACTGAAAACAACTTTTTTTTTGACCATTAATGTACGACATTAATAATCTTTTTGAAAGCTTCTAAGAAGCTTTTTCCTATTAAAATTTTTTTTGGAAGCAATTTTTTGAAATCCATACTTATGAATGAAAAAATTAAAGTTAAAATTGTTTTTTGTTACTAAATGATGTAAAAAAGATGATATTTCAATTTACTCTTTTAACATAATTAAAAAAAATCAGTATTTTTTGAGTTATTTTACCGTTTTTAGGAGGACTCCCGCGTTTTCCCATAAGACTACGTGTAAATTTCATTTGCGGGAGTCCCATTTTGAGCTTTTTTTCTTTAGATGTCCAGGCCTTTTGAATTATTGTAGGTTATGGTTCTGTTCGAAATGAAAGCAATACATTTGGTTTATACAGTAGTTTTCATTTATAAGGAACTCGGTTCAATTTTAATTATAATAAACTTTACACTTTTTGATAAAGAATTAAATTTTACCTAAAAATGTAAGTTTTTTATTACATTAATATTTCTTTTATTTAAACTTATTATATCTAATAATATTGCTTGGCGATTAATTAAGTGTTTTTTATTTAGTTTTCAATATAAAAAAAATCATAATAACGCATCAAAAATACAAAAAAAATTTCAATAGAAGATAAAGCACTATACATAGGCTTGAGGCTGACACATCAAATAAAATTTTAACAAATGAGTTCGAATTTTCCATTCTAGAATCAACACATTCTACAATGTTCAAGTCTTATATTAATTTTTCAAAATTCACAGCATTCTTTTAAAACGACATTCGTTTATTACGACGAATATTTTCCGTCCCATCATGGTCGTTATAACCGAAAAGTACTGTATTTTGTTTTTGTTTGAAATTTATTATAATACAGTAGGTACTAAAAAAAAAAATTTTTTGTAAATCGTAAATTGTTGTTGCTTTTTGTTAAGTTTTTTGTAAAATTAAAAACCGAATTCTGAAATATGCAGAAACTTAAAAAAAAAATAATATTGTTTAATGATTTGTTTCTTATGGATCAGCCAAAATCAGCATGTTCGGCATTCAGTTTCTGTCAAAAAATTTTGAAATAATTAGTTATTTAAAAAAATTTACATGAAAGCATACGTGACGTGCTGTACCTCAGAGTTTTAAAATTTAAAAATTAACAAAGTGTATAAAAATACATATTGTAATTGTTTAGAACATAGAATTAATTTAGTTTAAAACATAGAAATATTCAAATAAATTGAAAATACCTACAGTGCAATATGTTTGCAAAACTAAAAAAATTATCTTTCTCAAAAAAAATTATTTGTTCCGTAGGTCCTAACCTAAATAAAAGCGTACAGCGTATAATTTCTGTCAAAAAATTGAGAAATAAATAAGTACATAAATTTACATTAAAGCAGCTAAAATACGCGTAACGCAATGTACTGTATCTCGGATTTTTAAAATTTACAAATATTGACAAAATGTATAAAAATATTATTATTAGTTTTTCTTATATTTCTAATATTATGTTTTAAAAAATAATATTTTTTTACAATAATTTTTATTAAAAAATATCTTATATTCAAAATACCTATAATATGAAATTAAAAATATTTTTTGTAGGTACTAAATTAAAATATTCAAATAAATATTTTTGATAAATTAAATATTGTACGCGCGTATCCATTTACCGATAATGGATATGTAGACAGACGTATTGACGTACTGTCGTATAAAAATTGTACGTCGTATGTTTTGATTTCATTCTAATAATTGAAAAGTTTATTTCACACTTTCAACATCGAATAATGTTTTTTTTATAATAAAAAAACTATTTTTAGTTTTACTTTGACAAAACGAACGAATTTTATATATCAAAAAGTGTACATGAAGGTTAGATAGGCGTAGTTTGTAAATGGAACGCTAATTTTTGTTTCAGGAGTACATAATTTATTGTCAGATTAATCGTCATATATATATATTTAACATTTTAAAACTACCTGTCATTTGGGAAGGTAATTATATTTAATGGTATTTAAATATTAATAAAGTGAAAAAATTAAGGTTTATTGCTGATATAAATATAAAGAATATTTTTTAAAATGGAAGGGGGTAAGTGCTTATGGGTTATCAAATAAAAAATATGATTTAACATAACCTATTCAAGAGAATTTTAAATAAAGCCATCTACCGGAAATTATTTATCTACTCTGTCATATACTCTTTTACAAGGGCTGAAGTAGCTGGCAATAGTTGAGAGTAGAAAAGAGTTTACTTCTCATAAAGGAATAAAAGCAATAATATTTATTTTTCAGAAACTTATGAGTCATGGCTCATGACCATATATAGAAATATATTTTTGTCAATAAAAAACTTAGGAAATATTAAATAAATAAACTAGACAAAAAGGTGTAAAGTAAACTAAGGAATTCAGAATTATTTTACGCATGTTTTCAGAACTTTAAATAGGCATACATTTGTAGTAAAAATTTACCTTTTTAGCTATTAAATTTAAAAATGAAAAAAGAGTAGGAAAATTTATTCTTTGATTTATTGAAAAACTTTTTTTTTTGCTATAAATCTTAAGATTGAAATTTAAAAAACGACTTCGGTCAACTTGACTATTATTTGTACTTCTGGCAGCTTCAATATATAATACTAGCTAATACCCTGTGCGCGTTGCTGCGCCTCTCAATGGAGGTTTAATTGAAGTTGATGTTACTGCAAAAAGTTAACACAAAAATTACACTCGGTTTACACATGTAAATTTTAAAATGAATGAAAGCAATCTTTTTAAAACCATTTTTCTAGGTTTTAAAAAGAATAATGTTCTAGTAATTTTTGAAACTTTCTGTAATTCAAAGCAGTACAAACTACTTTCCAAATTTTGACGTAATTTACTTCCAAAAAATTTTTTTTGAACAATCGTAGGACCGACTGTTAGCAGATTCAACTCTATTTTCAAGTTGTTTCACACATATAAAATTTGAGGAAAACCGGTCAAATCGTTTCTAATTTAGAGTTAAGTAACGCAAAAATCTATTAAAAGCCACTGTGCCCCACTGGGTTAACGGAACTACACTTTCTCTTTGGGCAAAGCAGTATTAAGGTACCTCCGGCAAATAAGGCCTAGCGGGTAATAAGGCCTAAACATCAAAAATCATACTAAAAATCTTAAAATGTACTTTATTGATTTACACATCCATTGATAATTGTAAAAAAATGTCCGATCAAAAAAATTACTTATGTCACTACAGCCATCTTGATATTATTTGTGTTTATATTTTGAAGAGTCGTTTGTTTTGTGATAATATAATTTTTTTTTTTTTAAAGTAAGTAAGATTTTGACTAAAATTATAATTATTATTCTTATTTTGTCTTAAATATTTACTTTGTGATTGCTTTCTTTAACAAAAGAAATTATTTTATTAATATTTTATTAAAAAAGTGGTTTTTTAGATTTTATAAAAAATAGTTAATAAAGGTTTAATAAGGCCTATTAAAAAAATTTATAGGCCTTATTAAACTCTCTATTATTATTTTTTTTAAAGAACGAATATTAATATTAAAATTAATCACATTTTATATTTTCCGAGAGGTAAATAATAAATATTGGTAATTTGTATATAAAATGTGTTTCCAGATCTAAGCTCTTTTTGTATCATGCCACCAAAAAAACGAAAAAAAAACAAATTATCTTGACTGAATTAATGTTTTTTTTTTAAGTAAAAAAATTAAATTTTTTTTTAATTTTTTTAGAATATAAGATATAAATAACAAAACCTACTATGTAATATGTTGAATTTTTTTAAGTTATAGAATTTTTTTTTGTTTGTTTTTTAAAAATACACTTGCCTTATTAAATATATGAAAAAATATTTAGGCCTTATTATACTAACATAGTATAATAAGGCCTTTTTTAGCATTTTTGTGAAATGCTTATAATTTTATGTTTCCTAGTCAGAATGGACTGTTATGTTTTTTTTTTTAAGTATAAGATTCTGTTTAACTAAAATGAAATAAATGTTATTGAATTTATTCAGTAGTTTTAATTATTTTATCAAATTTCGTTAGCTAGGCCTTATTTGCCTGAAGTACCTTACGCAAAAATGGACGTAATTTGCTTCCAAATCACTCAACAAAATTTTTTGAAGCTTTCTTTTTAGTCAAACCAGTACTTCGAAAATTTTGACAATATTATCTTCCAAAATTATTTTGACCAACCGTCGGGCCGACATGGGTTAACAAATTCCACATCTGTTAATAGCGTCAACTCAATTCCCACAGGGGAGCACGTATACAAAATTTGAAGAAAATCGGTCAAACCGTTTTTAATTTAGAGTTAGGTATTGAAAAAACCTATAAAAAGCTGTTGGGCCCTAATGGGTTAATGCAAGTCAATAAAATTTTTTTGTGGGTTTTCTTTTTAGCCAAAGCAGAATTTCATAAAATCGGACAAAATTTGAACCAAAATTTATTTTTGACCACCCGCCGGCCCGGCATGGGTTAATAAATTCCAAAACTGTTAATAGAGTCTACTCAATTCTCAAGGAGCATCACGTATACAAAATTTGAAATCAATTGGTCAAACCGTTTCGAATTTAGAGTTAAGTATTGAAAAAACCTATAAAAAGCTGTTGAGTCGCAATGGGTTAATGGAACTCACCAAAATTTTTTTTGGGGCTTTCTTTAAAGCCAAAGCAGAATTCCGTAAAATGGGACAAAATTTGGACCCAAAATTTTTTTTGGGCCCGACATGGGTTAACAAATTCCAAAACTGTTAATAGCGTCTACTCAATTCTCAAAGAGCATCACGTATACAAAATTTGAAGTCAATCGGTCAAACCGTTTCGAATTTAGAGTTAAGTATTGAAAAAACCTATAAAAAGCTGTTGAGTCGCAATGGGTTAATGGAACTCACCAAAATTTTTTTTGGGGTTTGCTTTTAAGCCAAAGCTGAATTTCATAAAATCGGACAAAATTTGGACCCAAAATTTTTTTTGACCACCCGTCGGCCCGACATGGGTTAACAAATTCCAAAACTGTTAATAGCGTCTACTCAATTCTCAAAGAGCATCACGTATACAAAATTTGAAGTCAATCGGTCAAACCGTTTTCATTTTAGAACAAAGAAGTTTAAATACTTGCACCACAGCCCCAACTTGGCGGTCCGTTAGAGCAAAATTTTTGGGCCACGATTTCCTTCCGTACCCAAAAACCCCTATATACAAATTTTCATGAAAATCGGCTGGGCAGTTTAGGAGTCTATTCGCTACAAACAAACATACAAACAAACAAACAAACTTTCATTTTTATATATATAGATAGATAGATAGATAGATAGATAGATAATACTAAACTTATGAATTATGATACCTATGTTAAATTTTGTTTTACATATTATGTATTCATAGAGTTTTTTAATTAGGATACAGAATACGTACAACATAGTTCATATCGTACTAAAATGTTTAGAAAAAGTACAGTAAATTTTGGGTTCTTGACTTCAATAAATATATGTATGTATATGCTTAGAAATATGTATTTATTAGAATAATATTTATATGTATTTAGAATTTTAATTTAATTTAATTGTACCAATTTATCCTTTCTTTAAAGTGGCTTAAGCTATAGAAATAAAACTCAAAAATCGGTACTTAACATTTTAATAATTAAGAAAAATTATAAATTTTTCTTAAGCAAATTTGAAGCGCAAGAATTGTTGACAACACTGTTGGCATAATTTTTATTATGCATAGTCTAATATAATTTACACAAAACGAATTTTATATGTTAATATTTTATATGTTAAAAGCAAAAATAGCTCGAATTTCGAGCACAGGGCGATACTAGTTAATATTAACAGACAATTCAAAATTTTATCAAGGACATATTGATATTAGCAAATTACTATTAAAAAGCAAATCAGTTTGATAGCTATCATTGTGTTACAAAGTTGTGATAAAAAATCATTGTATTATATATCATACTGAATATCATTGCAGTGTCACTTGTAAAAAAATATACATAGAAATAAATTCCAAAAAAGTTGATAACGCATTTTTTATAAAATTTGAAAAATATGCGGGGAATATTATAGTTGCCCTTATCAAGTTTTAGATACTCGTGCATATCCACTATGATGTATAAAATAAAATAAAATATTAATTAATTCCCTATTCTATTATACTCGTAATATCAATATAAAAATATAAAAGAATAAAATAATTAAAAAAAAATTATCCCACCCTTACTTACTTACTTACTGGATCCTAGAACCCCTTGTGGGGCATAGGGCGTCAACAAATCCTCTCCACCTTTCACGATCCTTAGCAAATCCTTTTAGCTGTAGCCACGTTTTGCGTTGCGCTTCTGCCTCTTTCAAAACAGTACTTCTCCATGTTTTCCTTGGTCTACCCACTCGTAGTCTGCCTTGTGTATTCCACTCAAAACTTTGCCTTGCTATGTTTTCTTCTGGCTTCCTCAAGGTATGTCCGATCCATCGCCATTTTCTCTCTCGGATCTCGACCTCAATCATCTTTTGGTTCGTTTTTTGCCAAAGGTGTGTGTTGGTAATGATTTGCGGCCAACGAACCCTTATGATGCGGCGTATACAACGGTTTATATACGTCTGCAACTTTTTGGTGATAATGGCGGATACCTTCCCTATTTCACAGCCGTATAGAAGTATTGATTTGACGTTTGTTTCAAATATTTTGAGCTTTGTACGCAGGGCTATATTATTTGACTGCCATATGTTTGATAGAGTTCCAAAAGCAGCTCTAGCTTATTTATTCTGCTTTCAACATCAACTTCTGTTCCCCCATTTGATGTGACCATGCTTCCTAAATAATTGAACTGCTCTACTTCTTCAATTTGGCTTTCTTCTAGTAGAATTTGCTGATGTGTGGAGTGCTCTGTACGCATGCTTTTGGTCTTAGCTGCATTTATTTTTAGACCAGCTCGTTTGCCATATTTGTTAAAATTTTGGCACATTTCGTTCAGACCACTTCTTGTGTGTTCCATGAAAACTACAACATCAGCATAATCTAAGTGGCTTAAATGTTTTCCTAGTCGCCTCTGAATGCCATACCTCTCATCAACGCCTACGGTTGCGGTTAAAATTTCGTCCATCACAACCAAAAATAATGTAGGCGACAATATACAGCCTTGCCTTACACCCTGCTGTACTTCAAACGAATCAGTCAACTGTCCATTGTGTAAGACTCGACACCTCGCATTTTCGTAGGATTCCTTAATAATAGCAATAATTTTCTCCAGGATACCCCACCTACTAAGAGCTCTCCATATATACTCGCGGTTTACACGATCAAAAGCTTTCTCGAAGTCTACAAACATGAGATATAGCGGCGACCCGAACTCTGTTGATTGCTTGAGTATTATTCGTAGCGTGTTGATATGGTCAACACAAGAGTGACCACTGCGAAAGCCAGCTTGATGTTTTTTCAATGTATTTTCAATCCTGCTTTTGATCCTTTTGAGTATAATATTTGCCATTATTTTCGAGAAGACAGATAACAGCGTCATACCGCGCTAGTTATTGCAATGCTTCAGGTTACCTTTTTTTGCCAGCTTAACAATAACTCCTTCTTTCCATTCACTCGGGTACTTTTCTTCTTCCCATATAGCCTGAATTAATGGGAGAAGTATATCTGCCGTTGCGGGGATGTCTTCTTTTAGAAGTTCGGCGGGTATTTGGTCAATTCCTGCAGCTTTGTTATCTTTCAAGAGCGAAACGGCACTTTCGATTTCAGGTTTCGTGGGTGGTGCTGTACTAATACGCCTGTGTGATCGACGCAACTCAGGTTCTTCAGAGATTTCTGATGCAGATTGCTGTATAAAATGTTCGTTTAACAAACGGCAAAGTAGTCTTTCCACCATCGTAATTGATCATCCTCATCATTCATATCGTACTAAAATGTTTAGAAAAAGTACAGTAAATTTTGGGTTCTTGACTTCAATAAATATATGTATGTGTATGCTTAGAAATATGTATTTATTAGAATAATATTTATATGTATTTAGAATTTTAATTTAATTTAATTGTACCAATTTATCCTTTCTTTAAAGTGGCTTAAGCTATAGAAATAAAACTCAAAAATCTGTACTTAACATTTTAATAATTAAGAAAAATTATAAATTTTTCTTAAGCAAATTTGAAGCGCAAGAATTGTTGACAACACTGTTGGCATAATTTTTTTTATGCATAGTCTAATATAATTTACACAAAACGAATTTTATATGTTAATATTTTATATGTTAAAAGCAAAAATAGCTCGAATTTCGAGCACAGGGCGATACTAGTTAATATTAACAGACAATTCAAAATTTTATCAAGGACATATTGATATTAGCAAATTACTATTAAAAAGCAAATCAGTTTGATAGCTATCATTGTGTTACAAAGTTGTGATAAAAAATCATTGTATTATATATCATACTGAATATCATTGATCATCCATCGACACCAGAAGCCTTCCATCTTCGTCCAAGATAATATTTTGCTGCTTTGTTGAATGACCTGAAAGAATTTTTGTTATCTTATATAAGGCTTTGCCATCACCTCTTCTTGCTGCTATCTCTGCTTCCGTAGCAAGATTTTCTATTTGTTTCCTTCTATCTCGTCTTACACTTCTCTGCGCGATTTTATGTGCTCTGTTATACTCGCTGCGAAGCTCACCCAATAGCCGCGGATCCTGTTCAGAGTTTATTTTGTTTTTCAGCTCTTTACATCTGGCTATGTTTTTCCACGAAATTCGTGAGATCCATGGGGCTTTTTGCGGCGATGATCGGGGTATTATTTCTCTTCCAGTTTCTATAAATGATTGTTTTACATTATCCCACTTTTCATCTATAGAAACTGCCCCGTCCTCTCGTTCATTTGCTTCATTCAATGTTGATGCTCTTTCTCGGAATTTTTGTACAAAATTTCCACGTGTTGCGGGATTTTTTAACGCTTCAACATCGAAGAGTCTTTTTCTGACAGGCACTTGATTTCGTCTTTGGACAGCTGCTGTTCTTAACTGCATTTGCGCAACAACTAAATGGTGATCGCTTCCAACGTCACCACTCCTCTTATTTCGAACGTCGCAATTAGATTTCCTCCACTTCTGTTGGACAATGAAATGGTCTATTTGGTTTTCAGTTTGACCATTTGGGGAAACCCATGTTACCTTATGACATGACTTATGTGGGAACAACGTACCGCCAATGACTAGCTGGCGGGAATTGCCATGCCGTCCCATGACTCGTTCTAAACCAGAGTTTTCCGTTCCGACTTTCGCGTTTAGAACACCCAATGTAATCTTTATGTCGGCTCTGGGAGCGTTATCATATGTTGTCCCAAGTAGGGTGTAAAAATTCCGCTTTTCTTCATCTTCTGCTTCTTCGGTAGGAGTGTAACATTGTATTATGGTTATATTTCAGACTCTGGATTTGAATCTAACAGTCATCAATTTGCGCGATATTGGTTTCCAAGAGATAAGTCTGCGTTTTGCTTCTGCATTTAGCATAATTCCTACTCCACCGCGCCTTATTCCTGTTTCTGCTTCATCATCTCCTGAGTACAGCATGTGAGTTAAATTACTGTCTGAAATAATTTCACCACAACCTCTCCATTTAGTTTCACTGACGCCAAGTATGTTAATATTGAACCGTAACATTTCACGCTCGGCTTGCTCGTATCGCCCGACACCATATAGTGTTCTCACGTTCCATGCTCCGATTAGCGTCCGCTTCTTGTAGCCAAAAGTTTTTACTATTTCACGTGAACGGTTTCTTGAACTTGTGTTCGATTCTCTTATTCTGTTTGTATTTAAACATGAATTTATCTGCACCCCCAAATCCGATGTGCAGTTTACATTGACTGGAAAAGTCAAAGGAGGATTCACCATATTACTATGATTACCCCTTGGGGAAATATATCCATTCGCATTTTGGTTCATGTTTACATATTTTATACAGTTAGTTTTTTATGAGATATGGTTGATAACCCCATAAGCTCATGTGGCACACCTGCCTTTTGGATGAACAGACACATCTCACACACATTTATATAGCGAGCTGCTTGTTACAAGACAGACACCCGCTTGAAGCCGCCAATTCTTGGTGCTGACGCTCCTAAATCAAGTCTATGTTTTTAATACATAAGACTCGACCCGCCAAAATCTCGTTGGTTTGTTGATCCTATTTACTCCATCTGGGTTGGATACCAGATCTTCCGGTAGGATTACTCGACGTAACAGGGGGGACCAACGTGAAGGTGAGATTTGACTTGGTGTAGTAAAGGCTAGGCCAACGTACCAGGATACCCGTCAGCTGTAATCGCATACTACACCCATTGATCCTATAGAGCTACCCAAAAGAGACACTCCATAGAAAACCGCACCCTACCACATAATTTTTGCTTAAATATAATTGGTCCACCCTATAAGATGGTCCGAGTACTGGCCAACATTGTCAAGCAAGTCATAACAACAAATCAAATTAAAAAAAAACAAAAAATTGGGCCCACTCTAAAAGTTGGTCCATTGCCTAGAAACTTGCCATATTAATTTACTTGCTCTGTTGTAATCTTATCCTCGTTCCTTAATTAGATTCTTTTAATGTTATTAATGCTATTAATAACAACAATAACAATAATAATAATAGTAATAAAAATAATGACAATAATAATAATGTTAATAATGATATTACTACTAATAATAATAATAATAATAATAATAATAATAATGATAACAATGTTAATAATGATATTTCTAATACTAAAAATTATAATAATAATAACCTTAAAGCTAATTTCTCGTTAAACCCTCTTTTACCTCCAATTGTAAGAATGACTCAGAAATCTCTAATGGAAGACTGTACCTACGCACTTTCCAGATTTAGAGATGAAAAAATTCTAAATTATGTCAGGCTATTTGTTGCATTTTTGCACGATGACAAAAATAATCGCGTAATTGAGGGTAAAACAAGAACAAATTTACTTGTGTTGATACATAATGAAGAGTTACCATCTAATTACAAGGAATTATATGACCTTTATTTTAAGTATCACATTCAAATTGGTTTCACTTCCAAACGGGTAGAAGAAGATCTTAAGGCTTTTCGTAGTTATTGCAATAGAAATTACGACAATTACTAGTATCAGTCTCGTGAAAATTATAATAAGTTTTTTCGGCCGAGCAAGTAACAATTTAAATTCAAAATTCTATATCGATTCTTACATTAATTCCAATTTAGTTACACTGTCTAACCATAGTATCAAAAATTAAAAAAGCGTTAGTTCCTCTAATAAACTGAAATTATTCTACCAAAATTGCAGTGGTATGAGGGGAAAGCTTAAGAAATTATATATTGATGCTAAGTCATGTGAATTTAATATTCTGGCTGTCACTGAAACATGGTTAAACGATTCCTTCGTAAATGAAGAAACTTTGAACAGTACTTGGTCTATTTATAGAAAAGATCGGGATTATCTTGCTACAAATTGTTCCCGTGGTGGTGGTGTACTACTTGCAGTAAACAATACCTTATCTAGTGTGTAATTAATCACTAGGATTTACCACTCTTTCGATCACCAATTTATTAAAGTTAACTTAGGTAATAATTTTTTATACCTTGGTATTGTTTACTTTCCTCCTAATTCTGACAATTCCCCATATTCGGAATTTTTCGAGTTATACCAGTATGTTATTCAATTATAATTTTAGGGGAGTTTAACCGTCCTTCTTTATCTTTTATTGTTGACGAATATGATAATTTGTATATACCAATCAACTTTCAGGACGAAATAGATTTCAATCTCATTAATGTATTTTATGGTAATGATTTACAACAAATTATCAGCTTTCCAAATAATTACTACAAGTGGTTAGATTTTGCATTCTCGCTGATGATTCAGAAAACCTTTTTACAAACACTCCGCATCATAACGCAATCATCTTCGAATTTTCCACTGCTCTACAACTTTTTACCAAATCTTACAATAATATTTTTGTATATGACTTTCTTAATGCTGATTATCAAAGCATTAATAATGTTTTATCAGTCATCGGTTGGGACGACCTGTTAACCGAACAGAAAATTGACTTGATTATCTCTCAATTCTGTTCAAAGCTATTTGAGATAATTAACTCCTTTGTTCCTAAAATTCGCAAAAAGGACAAGACAACCGAACCTTGGCTGAACAGCGAACTTAGGACATTGCGTTACCAAAGCAATAAACTATACAATGTAATTAAAAATTCAAAAGAGCCTACTAATGACTTATTAAACAAGTACAAGGATCTTGCTTTTGAATTTAAACAAAAATCTAATGTTGCTTATGATAGATATCTCACTAACGTAGGCAACAAATTAATTACAGATCCTAAAAAGTTTTTTGACTTCGTTAACACAAAAGGTAAAACTTACGGCTATCCAAGCTTAATGTCAAAAGACAATACGTTTTCTAGTTGTCCTAAAACAAAAAAGATATCAAAAAAGTTATAGGACCTGACCTGATTTCACCGACTTTTTTATACAACTTTTTCAGTTATCTCACTTATCCACTTCATTTTATCTTTAATAAATCTCTTTCCTCAGGTATTTTTCCTCTTTTCTTTCCTCCCCTATCTACAAAAAGGGTGATAAATCATTCGTCGAAAATTACCGTGGTATAGCTACTATAGTTGATAGTTGATAGAACAATTCCAAAGTTGTTCGAAAAAATTATTGTCGACAAAATTACACACATCATAAATACAAAACTAAACGAACAACAACATGGATTCAGAAAAGCTCGTTCCACAACAACAAACCTTTTAGTTTACACTTCTGAAATCCTTAATGAAATGGAAAATGGGCCCCAAGTTAATGCTATTTACACGGGCTTCAGCAAAGCATTCGATCATGTTGATCACAAAATTCTACTAAACAAACTTGCAGCTTTAGGAATTTCCGGCTCTTTCTTTATTGGATATTCTCCTATATTACAAATAGAACGCAAAATATCAAATTTCAAGGATTTTCTCGGACTCAATCAATGTTACATCAGGAGTACCGCAAGGTAGCCACTTAGGTCCACTCTTGTTTAATATATTCATTTCCAATCTTTCTAGTAAACTTTTCGGTGTGTCACATGTTGCATTTGCTGATGATCTCAAGATTTATCATGTAATTAAAAAGAGTTCCGATGTTGCACTACTTCAGACAAATCTCAATAGTCTGCAAGAATGGTGCTTCTCTAATAAGTTAGAACTAAACATTGAAAAATGCAATGTTATAAGTTTTACACGTAAGAGATCTACCATTACTTTCGGTTATAATATAAGTAATGTAAACCTTTAAAGATTTAAAAATATTACCGATTTAGGGATTCTGTTGGATGATAAACTGAACTTCCATCTTCATTATGAGTATACAATTTCTAGGGCAAACAAAATGCTCGGGTTCATAAAAAGAAGTGCTAAAGAATTCAGCAACATCGCTGTAACTAAAGCTCTTTATTGTTCCTTAGTACGATCTATTCTTGAATATGGTAACATTGTGTGGGATCCCGCATTTCAAATACATTCTGATAGAATAGAATCCGTGCAAAAGCAATTTCTTTTATTTGCTTTGAGAAATTCATATAATCCTAGAGATTATTCAATTCTGCCTAGCTCTCTCGTAAGACTTAAATCATTAAATAACTTAACTTTATCCTCACGCAGGCAAATTTTTTTTTCTTGCTTTACTTTTGACGTCTTAAGAAAAAACATTGACGTTCAGTTTTTAGCAGATAATTTTAAAATAAATAATGGGGGCAGAAATACAGGAAGCACTAAATATTTAGTTGAAAATACTCATAGAACTGAATATGGAAAAAATTAACTAATAAGCAGATGTTGCATTAGATTCAATAAACACAGTCATCTTTTTTCAACACAAATTTCTAGATACACTTTGAAACATAAATTAAAATTTCCTAATAACCTATGACAATAATTTAAACTTTCAATATATTATACTCATATTACACTTCAAGTTCACATTATTTTATAATTCTATAATTTAGTTATTTTTGTTTTTTTTACTTTATAAATAGCATTTTAACTGTGTTTTCGCTATGTATGCATTTTTTACAATCTACAAAAAAAAAAAAAATAAAGAGACTTTTGATTTTTATGTAATTTATGCTTTGTAATCAAATTTCATGTTAATTTTAAGTTTTAGCTATAAGAATTTTTCATCCTCTCAGTGTTATTAATTTTCAAGAAATTTATATTGGTTCGAAAAAGTTGTATGGCAGCTTCCGGTAAATGAAGCCGTAACATTTTGAAGTTTCATATAGGTGCTTGTTCTATTATATAACTAGCCGTGTGTTTTTTTTCAACCCCCTAGGATATTTAGTTTTGAAGAAACGAGGAGTAATTTTAATATACTCGTGGTCTTATTTATATGGTATAAACAACTTATAGGTATAAACAATGAATTGCCGGTAGATGCACGTTTATAATTTATTATATAGTGATTTAACTTGATTAAGAGTTTTATTGAATTGTTATTTTTAAATTATTTTAAAAGGTTCAATTAAAATTGTTAGTTTTTTTGTCCATTGTAAAGTGCCAATTATTCAACTGCAACAGTATATTTTGGAATATATTAGAAAATTCTTACATTGCCATTTGCCACCCAACAGTCATGATGACTGGACAGACAAAAATGCTGTAAAAAATGATGTGAACCTTATTACGAAACTCTCATATTATTTTTCTCAGGTCCTAGTTCAGTGGATATGTTCAGAGGATAGCTATAAATATATTTTATTTATGCTCTGTAGTTCGGATTACGATTAAAAAAATGTGGCTTATAAGTACAATTAACTATTATTATTATTTTACACAAGTTTGTAAAAAAGAGTATACATATTTAAATGGTGGAAATTACCCTCAAAAATAAAAAGAATGCAAGTTTTTGAGAAAAACTCAGAAATACAAGCAAAATAGAATTTGAAAATAAAGTATTTTGTGTAACATTAAGCACAAAATATTCTGTTAATTTTTAATTCATGATCCAAAGTCTAGTTAAATCAATACATTGAATATTCCATTAAATCATTAAGTAGATAAGTACCTAAAGTATTCTGTCATAAGATATGCCCCTTTAGCTTTTATTCTAGCCACTATTTAAAATTCACTAACTGCTACACTTGATCACATTCAAGGTATTAATATTATTGATTAAGTAGACCTTCATTTCAAAAATTTAACTTCAGCAGAACCAAATAAAACCTGCATACTTTTATTTTAATTTTCTTTTTGATTATTAAAAGGAAAATAAAAATGAAATATCCAGGAAAATTTTCATTTTCTTTTTTAATTTTCTTTTAAAATAAAACTGTTATTATTATTACTAAAATTTTTATTTTATTTTTTTTTTTCTTTCGTTTAAATATTCTTTTATAGTTAAGTTTGTGGAAATTTTTAATTGTTTTTGGTTTTGTATACTTTTAAAATTTTCTTGAACCGTGTTTCTGAAAAATAATTCTTTTTTATTTAAATCTTTGTATTTAATCTTATTTTCAATTAATTTATTTTAACGTGAAATAAAGGTATACTTGTGCACAAATAGGATTTAATATTTAATTATGCATCCAGCTATAAATATCTTTCATTGTGTTTTAACGAAACGGAATAAACATTGGAACAGGCTTTGTAACAAATTATGACATGTCAAAAGTCCCATTGCCAGAACTCGCATTGGCACTTTTGACTCACTGCAATAAGACAAAAGTCCCATGAGACTTGTTATATTTTTTTAATGCGATTTTTGTCCCACCAAAATGATTCAAAAGAAAATGCCTTCAGTCCCATTCAAAATTTCAAAGCGTATAAACCTGTGATCTTGTAACCGAATATAATATCCAAATATTTCCAACAGCTACATATTAATTATTTTTCATTATCTGGCTGCGCTGGGGCTTTCTGTCAACGTGACGACCGAGGTGCGATTATTTTAGGAGGGATTTTAAAATTAAATTTAGAATGAGGGTTTAAAAGACTTTTACAGAATATTTATACACTGTATTTGTGTATGTGAGATTTTAAATTAAAAGAGATTTTATAATTGGATAGAAAATCACGCTTTTTTCCACAATGTGGAAATAAACTTCCCACTATTTCAAAATTTCACTTTAGTGAGACACAAGTCCCAAGGGACTTTTGACATGTCACAGTAACAAATTTTAAAAAAATTTGAAATAACAATGAACATAATATTCTATAATACTCGACGTTTCTTGACAAACTTAATTTAAATTTCTACAAAACCAATCTAAAAAAAATTCATTAAGTATTTGTAGATGCCTCCTCTCTGACACTAGAAACAAAATAAATATATGGAAAAAGAAATATTGCATATTGAATAGTTTGGGTTCATCAGAATTTGTACCTACCCAACATTTTTATCTTTAAAAATTAAAATTAATATGGAAATTTTTACATTTGCTATCGGCAGTAATTTTATTACTGATTCATACAATTTAAAGGAAAATTATTAATCAATTTTTTTGAAATAAAATTTATTTAAAGAACCTCCTTGCATAAATACTTACCCTTATATTTTGCAATAATTAACTCTTCTTATAATTAGCTAGCTCTTCAATCAATATGTTTTTTTTCGGTTTTTTTCAATTATTTTTTTCACCTTAGAACAAAATACAGTTCAATGCTAAGGGCTTTTAAGTGGGAGGGCGATTTTTTTGGGAGCAAATGACTTTGCAATAATTCGACTAATAACATGAAGGTTCCTACAAAATCCCAAATCACAAAATCCAAAAAGACTCAAAATCCCAAAATCCAATCAATTTTAGCAAAATTTTTGGCCACACATATCTTCTTAACGGTACAAGCTAGAGTCTGGGAATTTCGGGAGAAGTTAGGTCATCCAAAATTAGTAGGAGTCGGTTAACAAAATTTTTTAGTCAAACCCCCTGTTTAGGAGCTATAAGGCTCGAAAATTGAAATTTAGCTATTTTCAAACATCTGTAACTTGAATAACTGTTAAAATTTGTTTTTAGTAATATGGTAAATTGAAAGATCTATAATTATATTTCAACATGTGTCAAAGGTTTTCTTAATATTAAAAGGTGCCGAAGTTACAGCCCTCGAAAATTTCAAAAAAGCCCTATATTAAAATTAATATGACAACAGTTCTGCTAAATGTATTTTCAAACGGGAGAAGAATGCTGCTTTTATGGGCTTCACAAAAATATAAAGCTAAAATGTATAGGGTTGCCATACGGTACTAAAATTTACCATTATGCAAGACTCAATTTTTGAAAAACTTTTGGTCCCACATATCTTCTAAACGGTTCAAGCTAGAGTCTTGAAATTTTGGGAAAAGTTAGACTTTAAGGGGGTGGGGAGTTGAGGGGGGTGGGAAGATCCATCATAAGTTTGCTAAGCAAAAATTTGGGAACCATCCCCATTGAAGAGCTACTCGGTCTTAAAAATTAAAACTTTTATATTTATATTAAACAGTTCTTATTCACCAGTATAAGTTTTTTTCAAAATTAAACGTTAACATTGAAGCCGCCACATTATTTTCCACACTTCTTGAGGTTTCCTTGAGTGCATTGGGGTTATATTCTAAGTATTTCCCTATTAGTCATATAATTAATAAATTAATGAAATAACTAAATTAATATTATCATTTGTTTTTATATATATTTTTATAAAAATAAATGATGAAATATTCCGTGAGAAACCGTATATAATTTTGAAAATGTGCTTTTTAAAAATCCTTGGTTCTTTTCCTTACTTCTTTTGTTAAAAATCAACTCAACTCTGGGCACATATTCTGGAAAAAGCGTTAAACGTAATTTCGTAACGAACTCTAAAACCCCTCCTAATTCAGAATTTCTGATATATAAATAAAACGAGGAAGAGTGTAGTAGAGTAGACTGTGTCAACTCTGGGATACCCGTATGACCGTAACATATACATTATATCATCCGGTTAATTACTTTTGGCAAAATTTCAGACACCCAGCTTCTTTAGGTGTAGTGTAATGCTCATATAAAAGAAGGAGTTTTATGGCAGCTACTCGAACCCTCTACAGTAGACCAACCAAATTTTGTAGAAACTTTGGTCATTACACTAAAATATTTTTAGCAAATTTCAAGTTCCTAGCTCCTTTAGTTTTTGAGTTATCGTGCGGACCGACGGACGGACGGACATACATAGCTAAATCGATTTATTTTTCGATTCTGATCCAATCCATACACTTGAGTCTGTATCTACCCCCCCCCTCCTTCACTGCGACACAAACGTAATGGCAAATTTATTATACCCTTTGACTATATAGTTATACGGGTATAAATATTCTGGCTTATAGTGATAAATGAAAAAGAACTTTCAATAGTGGGGGCTGCCGCCTTATACCCCCGTTAAACAAATAAAAATTTTTTTGGAAGTAAATTACGTCAAATTTTGGAAAGTAGTTTATTCAAGGAAAGTAAGTACTGCTTTGAATTATAGAAAGTTTCAAAAATTACTAGAATAATCCTAGAAAAATCGTATTAAAATGATTGCTTTCATACATTTTAAAATTTACATGTGTAAACCGTGTGTAATTTTTGTGTTAACTTTTTGCATTAACATCAACTTCAATTAAACCTCCATTGAGAGGCGCAGTAACGCGCACCGGGTATTAGCTAGTATATATAAAAGCGAAAGTTTGTTTGTTTGTTTGTTTGTATGTAGCGAATAGACTCCTAAACTGTCCAGCCGATTTTTATGAAAATTTGTATATAGAGGTTTTTGGGTACGGAAAGAAATCGTGGCCCAAAAATTTTACTCTAACGGACCGTCAAGTTGGGGCTGTGGTGCAAGTATTTAAATTTTTTTGTTCTAAAATGAAAACGGTTTGACAGATTGACTTCAAATATTGTATACGTGCTCCCCTGTGAGAATTGAGTTGACGCTATTAACATATTTGGAATTTGTTAACCCATGTCGGCCCGACGGTCGGTCAAAATAATTTTGGAAGCTAATATTGTCAAAATTTGCGAAGTAATACTTAGGCTAAAAAGAAAACCTCAAAAAAATTTTTGTTGAGTTCCGTTAACCCATTGCGGCCCAACAGCTTATTATAAATTTTTTGGTTACTATACTCTAAATTAGAAGCGGTTTAACCGATTTTCTTCAAATTGACGACGATTGTCAAAATAAAGATTTGGAAGCAAATTACGCCCAATTTGCGCAATACTGCTTTGCCCAAAGAGGAAGTTGCTTTCCATTATCCCATTGCGGCACAGTGGCTTTTTATAGATTTTTGCGTTACTTAACTCTAAATTAGAAACGATTTGATCGGTTGACTCCAAATTTTATATGCGTGAAGCAACTTGAAAATGGAGTTAAGTCTGGTAACAGTCTTGGTATTTGGTAACACATGTCGGTCCTACGATTGGTTAAAAAAAATTTTTGGAAGTAAATTACGTCCAATTTTGAAAAGTACTTTGTACTGCTTTGAATTACAGAAAGTTTCAAAAATTACTAAAATAATTCTAGAAAAATTGTTTTAAAAAATTGCTTTCATACATTTTAATATTTACACCATGTGTAATTTTTGTGTTAAATTTTTTCAGTAACATCAACAAATTAAACCTCCATTGAGAGGCGCAGCAACGCGCACCGGGTATTAGCTAGTATTATATAATATATACGAAATTTAACAGACGCAGTTATATTTCAATTATATTTAAATAAATATTTAACACGGAATATCATTTTATTTAACATTATATGAAACTTATAATAAATACATTATTAATATTACATACGTTACACCACAAAATGTCTATATAAATAATTTTTTCACAAAATTTCAACGAATGCATAATCTTTAATTAATGAAATAGATGATTAGAAAATGGTTTGTTTCTGTCATATTTGTAAAAGAATTAAACAATACATTTTACAAAACCAACGGTAATTTTGATACAGAAATATGCATAAAACCAATGATATTATTAAGGTATTAAAAGCTTAATTACAATAGGATGTCTTTCAATTACAATCATAATATTATGTACTACATACCTTTACATAATGTTGCAAACTATTGTAATATACTTAACTGATATCGAAATTTAAATTTGTTTAATTAGTTCATCTTAGTAAATTTTGAATAAATAATCATAATCCTACAATAATAAAATTTTAAATATGTAATATTAAATGCTCTTAATTTAATTATTAGTTATTATATATGAAAAGAAGAGTTAAGGAATTCACAATTCATATTTTTGAAGTACATAACTTGACAATACTCTTTCAACCAATTTGTTATCAATATTGAATTCACAAGAATTAATAAATTATCAATATAATTCCAGAGAATGTCTTTATTGAATATGTCTTATTAAATATTGTCTTATTAAATATGAATGTATGAATAAATATGAATGTTTTACTAAATATTAATGTGTATTAAAAAACACCTTACACAATATCATAATAATGTACTTAAGAGATTAAAAGACTTTCAGTGTACGTAGATATAAAAAAAAATTCAAATATGTGTTTATTATATTAATATATAAAGGAGAAAATTTGTTTGTTTGTTTGTTTGTTTGTCCAGGATTCACGTGAAATCCACTGGACCGATTGTCACAAAATTTTAAAGGAATAATTCTGAAAGCCCGGGGGGTGACTCCTTGAATGTCTGGCACAAATTTTTGTTGAGTTCGGTTAACCAGTTTGGGCTCGAGGGCGCAATGAAGCTTTTTCAATGTTTTTGATGTCGAATCAAAACGGTTTGACCGGTTGTCTTGATATTGTGCACAAATGTTCCTCTTAACAACCGGAATTTGATGTATAAATTTGGTTGGAATGAATTAACCGATTTCGTCCTGGCGGGCTACCAAAAAAAATTGTGTTTCCGATTTGTGTCCAATTTTACATATTGAAAAAAAACCTACAAAAAGTTTTATGATTAAGTACGAGTAATCCGTTTTCTACGACGACGCCTTGAAGTTTTCTATAAATTTCATTTGCTTAAACCATTAAAAGAATTTTATTGAAAATTTTGTATCAGAATTTTTATTATAAAAACCCACAGGGTTAATTTGGTTTTTGCCCTGTTTACCAATGATTCAATAAAATTTTCTAATTTTTGGTATTAAAGCAAGATAACCTTTATTCCAAAAACTCACTTAATTAATAATACTAATTTTTTTGCTCTCAAATAGTCTCAAATAGTGCAAAAGCTAAATGAGGTAATATTAATAACAATAAAAATAAAGCTAATAAAGAATCCGAATAATAATATCTATAAATTTAAATAACGTAACATATTCCTTCCAAACATTTTTTCGTAAGTCTTTGTTTTTTATCTACTTTGCAGTTGTTGTTTTTTAAAAAAAGATTTCAGTGTAAAATTGCTGTTTTCTTCAAATAAAATCAAAAAATATTCAATTTCGTATATCTTCTTCTTCTTCTATGGCGCTACAGTCCGTTGTCGAACCTTGGCCTCCTGAAAATTGGGTCGGTGCCGTGTTTCCATTTGTATCCGAGGCTTTGATTTAGGTTTCGTAACAATATTTTTTACTGGATAGAGCTGTTAACCGTATGCCAAGCCCCCATCATTGGAGGGCCGTTGGGTTTGAAAAGTTGCTTCAGAATTTGCCATATAATGCGTTGAAGTTCTCATAACTATGTTACGAGTTCAACTGCATTATATAGCGTTTTCCTACTTCCTGAGACGCCGATGTATGTGACCATTCAGGTTGCAACTTTTCTTCCCTCCTCCTTTCTCAACCGGTAATTTACCAGTTCAAAAAAAATTCAACTTATTAGTATCTGTAAATATTTGAATTTCTGAATGGATATTTGAAGTACAAAAAAGTTCATTAAATCTATTATGGCGTGTTAATAAGTTTTTTCTAATGTATATTAAAGTTTTTCATTTCTAACTTTTAACATAATATAATTGTACAAACTTTATTTTTAAACATATATTTTCTAAATAATGTTTCATTAAATATTAGCTTTACTGCAAACTTTTACATCAACATTAACAAGTAAACACTATATACCAAAATAGTGTTAAAAATTTATAAAGTTAAATTCTATATACAACAGAAGCTAAAAGTTGATTTTTTTTTAAATATTGAGCAAATGTATCTAGAGATACATAATTTAAAAAATACATAAAATATTAAGAGCAAATATTCTACTAGTTGCAATTGGGTAAACGAATGGTATCTTAGAAAAAAGAAAAGTATTTTAGTATAAAATATTGTAAAATTGAATGCAACAATGCCAAAATTAAATTATTCAAAAGTAACTAAACTTTAAAATTTATATTTTATTACAATGATGTGCTTTTAGCTAAACAATGTAATTTTAATATATCTATATTATTATAAATAAAAAAATGTTATAGTTTTATGTAGGTGCTGATTTTTTAGAACTATTAACTAATCACTTTTAACACTCTAAGATAAATGGTTGGTGGAAATAATAATATTAAAATATAAAATTACAATTAGTTAATAATATAGTCTAAGGGGAAACAATTCGCATGTTGAAAATTGGAACTTTTAAAAATTTTGTCATTATATTAACTTATATAGTTTCAATCGAAAAGTCTTGGCTTCGAACACTGTTCGGATTATATCTAATAAAAAAAATATAATTTATAATTCATATTGTAATACTTTATACCATAATATAAAATAAATTTAACTGCCACACCTAAAAAGGAACATTGTAAGTGGTAAGGGACTGTTTATAAATAAATATTAACCGTTAAAATACTTTTTTTTATAAAAGTTCAGTTCAACTTCCGCTTTTCCAAATACGGATTTTCTTTTTCTAAATACAAATCTTTGCGCTTGAAAAGAAAATGTTTTGCCATGACAACGAGCATTTGACAACGACAAAGAAAACTTGCACTTTTTATATCCATTACCTGAGATAGAAATATAGGTTTAAATTCTTTAAATGAGATAGGAATATAGGTTTATATACATTGAAAGTTGTTCGATGCCCGGTGCTGTGGTAGCAGGAGAAGAAGAGGAAGAAGAAGGCGCAGAAAATTAAATTAATTTAAAATACCTTAAAAACTAATATTGCTATCTTTAGGAAAACTATACCGCAGTTAAATTACTGTAATAGAAAGGTGGAAATTAATTCTCTGTACTTGACTAGAAGAAAATTAGCAATATTGGTCCAAGAGTTCGTACTCAGGGAAGCTACCAACCAAGCCAGGAGCAAACCAGCTGCATATCTTTGAAAGTTTTTAATTTTTTTCTAGTGGTTAAATCGATGGGAATCATCCAAAGATACACTCAAAACACCCGTCCTGTTTTAAAATATTAAACTTGTCTAGAGACTAACCATTAATTTTGCACTAACTGTTTATTATCTACTAAATTTACAAATTTTCATTAAGGTGATTTGAAATTTTCGTAAATACGACTGGTCTAATTCTTTAAGCCTTTTATTGACATTTGATGAAAGTAGGGGTTTTAATGTGACCTCTTAACGGGTTTTATGTTTTGTTGCACATGTTTTAATTTCATCGATAATATTAAGGAATCTCTAGATTTTTAATTTGCTAGCATTCTAAAATGTTAACATGCTAACTGTTCACTGTTATAGGCTAAACAACCTTTATATATATGTGCAGGGGGAACAGCTGGAAGTATTATATTCATATAATTAGAACTGATCAATTGAATTCCACATACAATTTACTTAAGATAGTACTATACCTTATAGCACGTAGAAATGTCTAAGATTTTCAATAGATACAATTCTATTTTGGTTATAGTGTAATCATTTTGTATTTGAGTTACACGGTTTTTTATATCTGTGGCTGTGGGTTATATTATTCAATTGAAAAATTATTTGTTTATATTGTTATATTAATACTAGCTGTTGGCCCGTCACAGAATGACGGAAGGTCAGTTGAAAGAAGAACTTTTTCTAATTAAGAACTATATCTAATTTAATTACATATATTACATATACATATATTATATATCAATACCATTTTCTTAAATAAAATGGTAACCGTTGCATTCTACGTAATACAGACTATGCTTCAATTCTAGTTATGTACAAAAAAAACAAAAACTTATATGTTGTTGTATCTTAAAAATTTGAAGACGAATAATTTATTTAGTCTACCTTTTTTATGTTTTGAATTTGATAAAATTTTGGGGCTGTTAGTTCAAATTCCTTCTTGGTGAAATGTTTTTTTTAATTTCAATTAATATTTTTTTTTTATTCAATTACGTACTTTTTAAAATTAAGTTCGAAAAATTTGTGTTAATAAGAGATGTGAAATAGATTTATTTTGTTTCAATAATGATTTATTTCTCCAACTATTAATGTTTTGTATATACATTTTTAAAAAATGTTGTTATACATTCTATATTGTTTCCTTTGTTTAGATTCAAATCAAAATACTTGTTTGAAGGCTAACCGTTCTATAATGTACCTATTCAACATGCTAAATAATATACCTATTTATATGTACGTGAAATTGTATTAAATAAATGTTGATTTTTGAATTGAGTTTTGCATTATCAAATGCAAATTATAAATTTTATTTGAAATTTTTTTAATATACCTAACCCCCTAACTAAGTTTAAAATCTAATTTGTCTGGTTTTTATGGTGCATTGAACTCAGAGGTATTGTATACCTGAACCCACTTTCCCAACCGTCAGTTGTTACATAATTTTTTTTCATTTTAACTTTTAAATAGATAAATAAAAAGTTACGAAGAAGGGATGAGAGATAGATGAGGTAGAGTTGAGAGCGCGATGAGGGGAAACTTTGAAATTACTTTAACACATTGCTTGGTTTATTTGCTTAAGCAAACCAAGCAATGCATCAAAGCATAAATTGGGCTTTCGCCTTTATTTCAGATTTTTACTGAAAATTATTAAGACTTACTACACAAATGTTCCTGTGAAGCATTGTCTTCTTAGTTTTTATTTACAAAATGTCTTACTATATATTTAAAATTTCCAGAATATCTTCTGTGATTTTTAAAACTGAAATGAAATTTTTCATAAACTAATAAGTAAATTTTATTTCAAAAAAAAATTTTTTTTTTAAAAATAAATAAAATATTTTTTGGCCTGCTTATGATAATTTATGATATTTTATTTTCTAAAATAAAACACATCCAACAAAACGTTAATATTTTATTTTTTTATAATTGAACACATCCAACAAAACACATTTAATTGAATGCGTTTGTTACACCTCATTCTAGACAAATATATTAATAATAATATATAATATATATATATATAATATATATACATATAATACTTTTTTATACCCGTATGACTATATAGTCCAAGGGTATAATAAATTTGCCATTACGTTTGTGACGCAGAGAAGGAGGGGGGGTAGATATAGACTCAAGTGTATGGATCGGATCAGAATCGAAAAATAAATCGATTTAGCGATGTATGTCCGTCCGTCCGTCCGTCCGTCCGTCCGTCAGTCCGTCCGTCCGTCCGTCCGTCATCACGATAACTCAAAAAGTAAAGGAGCTAGGATTATGAAATTTTCACAAATTCGTTTTTATGCAAAAAACGGAATCGAGTTTAAAATGCAGCCATTTTGGTGCACGGGTTCGAGTACCTGCCATACAACTTCTAATTTTATATGAGCATTACTCTGTACCTATGGAAGCTGCGTGCCTGAAATTTTGCCAAAAATAGTTTAGTATAATGGCCAAAGTTTCTGCAAAATTCGGTTGGTCTACTGCAGAGTGTTCGAGTAGCTGCCATACAACTCCTTCTTTTATAAGAGCTTTACACTACACCTAATGAAGCTGGGTGTCTGAAATTTTGCAAAAAATAGTTTGGTGTAATGGCCAAAATTACTGCAAAATTTAGTTGGTCTACTGCTGAGGGTTCGAGTAGGTGCCATACAACTCCTTCTTTTATATAAGCATTACTCTACACCTAATAAAGCTGAATGTTTGAAATTTTGCCAAAAGTAATTAACCGGATGATATAATGTATATGTTACGGTCATACGGGTATCCCAGAGTTGACACAGTCTACTCTACTACACCCTTCCTCGTTTTTATATTAAAGATATATAATTATTGATTATTAAATAAACCATTTCTTTCAACTCAATAGCGACTGGTAGCTGAGTTAAGTCGAAAACCAGATAAAAGTTTTTCACTTTCACTGTGATTCGAACCCAAGCCTTTCGCATGAAAGTTCGGCACTCTAACTTCTGTGCCACCCAGTCGATAATGCAATTTAGAATTTCGAACAAGAGAGCACTAACCTTACGTAGTACTTTGTTTTTGAAATGTTTGAATTATGTGAATATATGATCGTTTTGCGCAGCCCCAAAACTATATTTGTACAACAAGATAGGTTGAATTATTTGGTTATATATTATGTTTATTTTAAAAAGTTTTGTCTAATCTAGTAAGTACTCAACAGCATATCTTAAAGAATATTAGCTACAATATATTATGCTTGCTAAAACACTAATTTTAAATTTTAATTGAATTTAAATTAAAATTTACTGACTTAAAGTGATCTATTGGCAGCTAATCTCTAATTTCAATAAGAAAATTTAATTAATGTTTTTTTCCCAAATTTTCTTATCAAACATTTTTTACATACTTTACAAAAATATAAATTGATGAAAAATGGTTTCCATTATTATGATAAAGGACTATATTATGTAAACATAATATCTAAAGATAATGTTATAAAATGCTAATAATTTGTTTGAAAAAAAAACTATGTTATAATATACGAGAATTTTTTGCATACAATGTTTTAATATTATAAAAATAAAAAATATTTTGAAAGAAATTGAATAATGGGAGGTCATTTTCCACCCATTTCCACAAAATACGATTCAAATTAAAAAAGGGTATATATTTTTGATATGCACCTGGTTATTTCCAACTTGTCTTATTATAATAACAATCCACTGTTTTTTGTTGCTTAGATATAAATAAATTAACAAAGAATTCCAATTTTTTTGTTTTGCCCAGACAGTTTCTGTTTTTGGGGTCTGCAAGGGTTATTATCCAAAAAAAAAAAAAACAAAAACTATTCTTGAATATTATTAATAGTGATTTTGGAATGAAATATTTGACCCAATTTATTTGAATTGTTAAGTAAATCGTTAGAAAATTGGGTTAAAATTGGTTGAGAAATTTCAGTTGAAAAGAAAATGATAAAAAATTGGGTTCAAGATTAATGATATCAAATTAATAAGATCTTTCTTTTCTGTCAAAAAGATTTTTGGTTTAATTAAATATGAAAATGTATATATACTTATCATAATTAATAATTATTAATAAGTTTTGTTGTATTGTATAGAAATTTCTTTTTTTTGGATTTTTTCATTTTGATATTCTTTTAATTTGTACTATTATTTCCTTTAAATATTAGATCTATCCAATTTATTTAATAATTTAATTGAAATACTTTATTATTTTAATTTCTTACATATTTAAATACGTGGTGTCTGAAAACGGTATGAGAATAGTGCGTGGACTTAACTTAAAGCTGAGAAATACGTAACTTTGAAAATTAAATAGATTCGTTATAATATGTTAATAAAAATTAGAGTTTCTTTAATAAAATCTGTGAAAATATCTATATTTAACGGATTTAAATCCTGGTGATTTTTCAGCTTTGATGGATAATAAAAATTTTGAATATATGTAAAAGTCCATAACTGCAGCTACCTAATGACACTTAAATGAATCTTTTAGTGTACAAGAGGATGAAGATGTTGTTTTCATTTAAAATAGTTTTCGAAATTACTTTGAAGACAATCATCATGGAAACCATTATTCCTTCCCCCCTCACAGAAAAATTGTTTGTATGTTATGAACATTTCTATAACCTCCATTCGTTGAGTTCCGGACACGGATAAAAAAAAATTTGTTTTATGCAACTGAAGATTAAAGCCATTGCTTTTCTAGCGTTTGGTTCACAAGCACAAGTTAAAAATCGTAAATTAATACTAGAAATAAAACATTAATAGGATGTTTGTAAATTGTGAATATTACATAATTCTTTTTACTTAAGTTATTTCGAAACCACACAATTGTAGCTGCTGATAAAATTACCTATTACTTTACATTAGAAAGATGCTTGGTAAAAGTTTTTTTATAAAATTGACTTGAATTATTAGTTGTTTTTTAAATCTAATCTTCAGACACATCAGAATAACATGCTGGAAATTTAATCAGATGAATAGATCAACCAATTCCTTATTACGTATCTTAATAGTGCTTGCCAATCAATTTTGTAATACCTTATATAAAAACGTATGTAATTATTATATATAAATTGTACAAGAGCCTCAGATTTAAAAATAACTGACAAAAGAATATTCAAAATAATTTAGTACTCTTATTAGCATACTTATAGGCTAAAAAAAAATTTCTAAATGTTTTTCAAACATTTACAACACAATTTTCAAAAATAATATCTTTTAAAATAATGTAACTGTACTTGAAATATGAAAATTTTAAAAGTGTTACTTACTAACAGTTTAACTAGCTATTCACACATATTTCTTTATTATGGTAACAGGAAATGAACGGATATTTCTAATTTTTAATAATGTAAAAAACTTTTGTGGTGCAAATTTTTATTATTTTTAACTGGGAAAATCTTGTTCCAAAATCGCTTACAAAAAAGCAAATTCTCATTAAATTTATTAGAAAATATACTTTTCTTTAACTTTCCATCCATTAAATCAGTACAATTTAAAAAATACAAAAACTGTGTAATAAAATTTTTTCAAAGATTCAAAGATTTTCGGTTTTTTGTAATTTCAGAGGAGATTTATATCTGAAATTAAAATTTTTGAAAATCAATATTAATACTTTAAAAGTTTTCTGAATAGAAAAGTAATATATACTGAAAATATAAGTAATTTAATTTCATAGGATCTTCAACATTGCACTAGCGATGCAAAGCTAATAAGCATTGTATTAAAACTAATTTTTATTTAAGATTTTTAGATAATTCTGCATTAAAAATTTTTTTTAATAATTTTTGCCAAACAGCATTTTCCGGGAAACGATTTTTATTTAAAAAAAACACAATTTTTGGTTTTGATTGTGAATTTAGAGAAGTAAAAATCATACGTTAAGAAATATCTATTTTAACCAACACCTTAAAAAATTTCTAGTTGATGGAAGATGCAAGTCAGATTATTTGAGCTATTTGATAATATCTCTGCCCAAATGCATAACTTTTCGCTGAATTCAGAATTTTGCTTTAAATATACGGTATATTTCAACTTTAATAAATTTAGAGGAGCCTCTTTGTTGTCTAAAAATGGTAGTGTTAGATCAAAAATTTTAAATATTCTATTCTTACTTAACATAATATTTCAAGTTTTCACTTTTTGAAAATTTTTATTCTGTACATTAAAGTCGATTTACTTAAAAACTTTAGTTTTGGTCCTTAGAACATTTTTTCAGTTAATGGTTAACAAATTTAAATAAAATAAAAATTATTCTGAATATTATATTTTTTTTTATTTTATTTTAATGTTATGCAATTTGTTATACAATATCTTGTGACATACCTACTCTATTAAAAATTCATTGCAGAAAAACTTTATCTTTATAATAGAGTGAACAAATCTATGTGAGTAGAAAACAGCAATGCACTTCTTGTGTAATTTATATTTACATATTTGTATATCTACAGATGAAATTTTCGAAGAATCAAAATGAAAACAAATTGAAAAGAGTGTGTTAAAGGAGTTAAACAAGAGTAGGTTTCTCACTTTTGACTTTCTCAAATAATCAAATGTATAATATTAAAGACTTTATGAAAAATTCTTTAAAAAATATCTCCAAAAAAAAAATCCAAAATATTCTCGGGAATTTGTTACACTTAAAAGTATTCTTCTTTAAGAAGAAAATTCTCTAAAAAAAATTCCTTATACAATGTAGATACATGAACATTGCGCATATTATTATTATTATTATTATTATTATTATTAATATATTTGTCTAGAATGAGGTGTAACAAACGCATTCAATTAAATGTGTTTTGTTGGATGTGTTCAATTATTAAAAAATTAAATATTAATGTTTTGTTGAATGTGTTTTATTTTAGAAAATAAAATATCATAAATTATCATAAGCAGGCCAAAAAATATTTTATTATTTTTAATAAAAAAAAATAAACAAAAAAAAAATTTTTTTAGTTTATGAAAAAATTGATTTCAGTTTTAAAAATCACAGAAGATTTTCTGGGATTTTGGTATTAAAAACTAAGACTATGCTTCACATGAACAGTTTTGTAGTAAGTCTTGATTAGTTTCAGTTAAAAACTGAAATAATGGCGAAGGCCAAATGTACGCTTTGTTGCGTTGCTTGCTTTTTGCTTTGGAAAGTAAATAAAGCAAGCAATGTTTGAAAGCAATTTCAAAGCTTCCCTCATCTCATACCTGAAATAAAGCCGCTTTTAAAAATTTAAATTTAAACAAGTACGTAATTGAATAAAAAAAAATTAATTGAAATTAAAAAAAAAAATTCACCAAGAAGGGATTTGAACTAACGACCCCGAAATTTTATCAAATTTAAAACATACAAAAGGTAGACTACATAACTTATTATTCATTTTCAAATTTTTAAGAATCAACAAGAAGTTATATAAGTCATTTTCTTTTGTGTATCAATTACTAGAATCGAAATATAATCTACGTATTACAAAATGGAACAGTTTCGACTTTATTTAAGAAAATAATATTGATATACAATATATGTACATGTATATAATGAAATTAAAAATAATTCTTATTAGAAAAAGTTTTTCTTTCAATTGACATTCCGTCATTCCGTGACGGGCCAACAGCTACTATTATAATATTTAAATAAATTCAAAAAAATATGCAAATATTATTTATTTTAAACTCTTAGAGTTGAGGCCCTTCTAATTCAGTATGAGGCATATGTATATAGTTTTATATATACATATTATATGCTTTACAGGAAAATCCTGAAAACTGTGACTTTTTTGAAGAACTGTAGTAGATGTTCTAAGACTCCTCCGAATTCGGAATTATATGTATACTAATTATATAAAATGATCTCGAATTGATATCTTACAGAATTTTTAAAATCTTTTTGGGAACTTTTCCCCAAATTGGAGACTATTTTCGTTTTAGTTTTAGGGATTTGTTTCCCGGAACGGAGTTTAAATATAAAATCATTTTATAGTATTTAAAATATTAATACAATATATAAGGAAGAGAATTTTCTTTTGTTGATAAATTTGTTTGACATTTTGAATTGATTGGGACTTAATATTACACCAATGCTTAACACTTTTTGGGAAAGTTATATACAAAGATTATTGAATTTCTATACCTAGATGCTGTATTCTATTCGTTTGAATTTTTATGCTAACAAACAAATGTAAATTTTTACTATTTCAAGACATTCCCAAAACTTCCTATCCAACTTGGAAGCTTGTATGGTATTAAAATAAAATAAACAAATCATATGACTAATTGAAAATTGCATAATGTTTAAAAGAGTAAAACACTACAAGTGACAAAAAAAAGAATTATAGATGTTTTTAGAAAAATTAGTAATGATTCATGAAACAAAATAAGGTACGAAATATTTGGTTATATTATACATACATTCAGGGGTCTGCTAAGTAATGTCGGTTTTTAAAATGCCGATCCAAAATGTCGACTTTCACAATATAACGACTCTTCAAATGACGATTTTTAAATTGTTGAATAATTATAAAAATCTAAAATCGCTTCTAATTATTGTATTGTACAGGCATTTTATTTAATAAAATCTGCCACCCCCAAACTCCACTAAACAAATTATTGAAACGCAGCTGTTAAAATCAACTAAAAAATACGGATCGGAGTAGTGTCGAATAGTTAATCCATCTAGCTATGTGTGTCTGTCCGTCCATGGGTTTATCAGCCGAATAACTTAAAAACTAAAAAGGCTAAGGCTTTGAAACTTTTACTAAGTAATTCAAATTTTCAAAAGCTAAAAATATAATATGTATATATTCAATAGTTCAATTAAATTATTAAAGCTTTTTATATCACTTTGTTTTGCAAATCAATTAATATTTTCTGTTTGAGAGATCAAAAATTGAATTCTTTGGTATTTTTATATCACTTCAAATCAAAATGAAATCAAACAATCAAAATAATGATAACTAATTTTTTTAAAATTGTTGTTTTGCTAAAAATTATTTTTTCTTTAGAAATTCTATTTTATTCTGTTTCTTTTGATTTTATAACTGCACAATCTATTGCTATACATCTATATTTTATATAATATACATGTTATATACTTCAAGTATAAATGTACAAAAATATTAATATTTTATTCTCAAATTTTTTCCTACTACAATATTGAAACATTAAATTTATTTATAACTAGGAACAGTGTAATTGAGTAGACTGTGTCAACTCTGGGATACCCGTATGACCGTAACATATACATTATATCGCCCGGTTAATTACTTTTTTCAAAATTTCAAACATACAGCTTTATTAGGTGTAGTGTAATGCTCATATAAAAGAAGGAGATGTATGGCAGCTATTCGAACCCTCTGCAGTAGACCAACCAAATTTTGCAGTAACTTTGGCCATTACACTAAACTATTTTCAGCAAAATTTCAGGGACCCAGCTTCAATATAAAATGAGAAGTTGTATGACAGCTACTCGAACCCACTGCAGTGGACCAACCAAATTTTGCCATAAAACTAAAGTACTTTTGGCAAAATTTCAGACATGCAGCTGTAATAAGTACAGAGTAATACTCATATTAAAAAAAGAAGTTGTATGGCAGCTACCCGAACCCATGGACCAAAATGGCTGGATTTAAATAGCGATGTCGACTATTGCAAAAAAACGAATTTGAAAAATTTCAAGATCCTAGCTCCTTTAGTTTTTGAGTTATCGTCATTACGGACGGACGAACGGACATACATAGCTAAATCGATTAATTTTTCGATTCTGATCCGATCCAAACACTTGAGTCTATATCTACTTCCCTCCTTCTCTGCGTCCCAAACGTAATAGCAAATTTAGTATACCCTTTTGACTAATAGTCATACGAGTATAAAAATATTTGTAAAAATATGCCTGTATAGTTTCACTCTGTCCGTCCGTCCGTCCGTATGTTTACAAAAATTTTACATCGTTTGAAATAGAGACAATTTTAACCGCCACGAGTAGGCATTACAAAAAAAATAATTTCGTAGAAGAATTTTTTTCTGTAGCCCCACCCGTTACGGAGCTGCAGCCCCCCAAAGTTGGGAAAAGCTGAGGGTTGCCATACGGTATTAAAATTTACTATTATGCAAAACTCAAAAACTCGGTTAACAAAATTGTTTTGTCAAGTCCCTGTTTTGCAGCTATAAAGGCTCGAAAATTGAATTTTGCTATTTTTAAACATCTGTAACTTGAATATCTGTTCAAAATTTTTATTGTTAATATACAAAATTTTAAGGTCCAACATTATACTTTAACATATGTTAAAAGATTTTCTTAAATTTAAAAGCGGTTCTTAGAATTCAAAATTTAATTCCTTGAACCTAAAAAAGTTTGTGTAATTTATATTTACATATTTGTATATCTACAGATGAAATTTTCGAAGAATCAAAATGAAAACAAATTGAAAAGAGTGTGTTAAAGGAGTTAAACAAGAGTAGGTTTCTCACTTTTGACTTTCTCAAATAATCAAATGTATAATATTAAAGACTTTATGAAAAATTCTTTAAAAAATATCTCCAAAAAAAAAATCCAAAATATTCTCGGGAATTTGTTACACTTAAAAGTATTCTTCTTTAAGAAGAAAATTCTCTAAAAAAAATTCCTTATACAATGTAGATACATGAACATTGCGCATATTATTATTATTATTATTATTATTAATATATTTGTCTAGAATGAGGTGTAACAAACGCATTCAATTAAATGTGTTTTGTTGGATGTGTTCAATTATTAAAAAATTAAATATTAATGTTTTGTTGAATGTGTTTTATTTTAGAAAATAAAATATCATAAATTATCATAAGCAGGCCAAAAAATATTTTATTATTTTTAATAAAAAAAAATAAACAAAAAAAAAATTTTTTTAGTTTATGAAAAAATTGATTTCAGTTTTAAAAATCACAGAAGATTTTCTGGGATTTTGGTATTAAAAACTAAGACTATGCTTCACATGAACAGTTTTGTAGTAAGTCTTGATTAGTTTCAGTTAAAAACTGAAATAATGGCGAAGGCCAAATGTACGCTTTGTTGCGTTGCTTGCTTTTTGCTTTGGAAAGTAAATAAAGCAAGCAATGTTTGAAAGCAATTTCAAAGCTTCCCTCATCTCATACCTGAAATAAAGCCGCTTTTAAAAATTTAAATTTAAACAAGTACGTAATTGAATAAAAAAAAATTAATTGAAATTAAAAAAAAAAATTCACCAAGAAGGGATTTGAACTAACGACCCCGAAATTTTATCAAATTTAAAACATACAAAAGGTAGACTACATAACTTATTATTCATTTTCAAATTTTTAAGAATCAACAAGAAGTTATATAAGTCATTTTCTTTTGTGTATCAATTACTAGAATCGAAATATAATCTACGTATTACAAAATGGAACAGTTTCGACTTTATTTAAGAAAATAATATTGATATACAATATATGTACATGTATATAATGAAATTAAAAATAATTCTTATTAGAAAAAGTTTTTCTTTCAATTGACATTCCGTCATTCCGTGACGGGCCAACAGCTACTATTATAATATTTAAATAAATTCAAAAAAATATGCAAATATTATTTATTTTAAACTCTTAGAGTTGAGGCCCTTCTAATTCAGTATGAGGCATATGTATATAGTTTTATATATACATATTATATGCTTTACAGGAAAATCCTGAAAACTGTGACTTTTTTGAAGAACTGTAGTAGATGTTCTAAGACTCCTCCGAATTCGGAATTATATGTATACTAATTATATAAAATGATCTCGAATTGATATCTTACAGAATTTTTAAAATCTTTTTGGGAACTTTTCCCCAAATTGGAGACTATTTTCGTTTTAGTTTTAGGGATTTGTTTCCCGGAACGGAGTTTAAATATAAAATCATTTTATAGTATTTAAAATATTAATACAATATATAAGGAAGAGAATTTTCTTTTGTTGATAAATTTGTTTGACATTTTGAATTGATTGGGACTTAATATTACACCAATGCTTAACACTTTTTGGGAAAGTTATATACAAAGATTATTGAATTTCTATACCTAGATGCTGTATTCTATTCGTTTGAATTTTTATGCTAACAAACAAATGTAAATTTTTACTATTTCAAGACATTCCCAAAACTTCCTATCCAACTTGGAAGCTTGTATGGTATTAAAATAAAATAAACAAATCATATGACTAATTGAAAATTGCATAATGTTTAAAAGAGTAAAACACTACAAGTGACAAAAAAAAGAATTATAGATGCTTTTAGAAAAATTAGTAATGATTCATGAAACAAAATAAGGTACGAAATATTTGGTTATATTATACATACATTCAGGGGTCTGCTAAGTAATGTCGGTTTTTAAAATGCCGATCCAAAAATGTCGACTTTCACAATATAACGACTCTTCAAATGACGATTTTTAAATTGTTGAATAATTATAAAAATCTAAAATCGCTTCTAATTATTGTATTGTACAGGCATTTTATTTAATAAAATCTGCCACCCCCAAACTCCACTAAACAAATTATTGAAACGCAGCTGTTAAAATCAACTAAAAAATACGGATCGGAGTAGTGTCGAATAGTTAATCCATCTAGCTATGTGTGTCTGTCCGTCCATGGGTTTATCAGCCGAATAACTTAAAAACTAAAAAGGCTAAGGCTTTGAAACTTTTACTAAGTAATTCAAATTTTCAAAAGCTAAAAATATAATATGTATATATTCAATAGTTCAATTAAATTATTAAAGCTTTTTATATCACTTTGTTTTGCAAATCAATTAATATTTTCTGTTTGAGAGATCAAAAATTGAATTCTTTGGTATTTTTATATCACTTCAAATCAAAATGAAATCAAACAATCAAAATAATGATAACTAATTTTTTTAAAATTGTTGTTTTGCTAAAAATTATTTTTTCTTTAGAAATTCTATTTTATTCTGTTTCTTTTGATTTTATAACTGCACAATCTATTGCTATACATCTATATTTTATATAATATACATGTTATATACTTCAAGTATAAATGTACAAAAATATTAATATTTTATTCTCAAATTTTTTCCTACTACAATATTGAAACATTAAATTTATTTATAACTAGGAACAGTGTAATTGAGTAGACTGTGTCAACTCTGGGATACCCGTATGACCGTAACATATACATTATATCGCCCGGTTAATTACTTTTTTCAAAATTTCAAACATACAGCTTTATTAGGTGTAGTGTAATGCTCATATAAAAGAAGGAGATGTATGGCAGCTATTCGAACCCTCTGCAGTAGACCAACCAAATTTTGCAGTAACTTTGGCCATTACACTAAACTATTTTCAGCAAAATTTCAGGGACCCAGCTTCAATATAAAATGAGAAGTTGTATGACAGCTACTCGAACCCACTGCAGTGGACCAACCAAATTTTGCCATAAAACTAAAGTACTTTTGGCAAAATTTCAGACATGCAGCTGTAATAAGTACAGAGTAATACTCATATTAAAAAAAGAAGTTGTATGGCAGCTACCCGAACCCATGGACCAAAATGGCTGGATTTAAATAGCGATGTCGACTATTGCAAAAAAACGAATTTGAAAAATTTCAAGATCCTAGCTCCTTTAGTTTTTGAGTTATCGTCATTACGGACGGACGAACGGACATACATAGCTAAATCGATTAATTTTTCGATTCTGATCCGATCCAAACACTTGAGTCTATATCTACTTCCCTCCTTCTCTGCGTCCCAAACGTAATAGCAAATTTAGTATACCCTTTTGACTAATAGTCATACGAGTATAAAAATATTTGTAAAAATATGCCTGTATAGTTTCACTCTGTCCGTCCGTCCGTCCGTATGTTTACAAAAATTTTACATCGTTTGAAATAGAGAAAATTTTAACCGCCACGAGTAGGCATTACAAAAAAAATAATTTCGTAGAAGAATTTTTTTCTGTAGCCCCACCCGTTACGGAGCTGCAGCCCCCCAAAGTTGGGAAAAGCTGAGGGTTGCCATACGGTATTAAAATTTACTATTATGCAAAACTCAAAAACTCGGTTAACAAAATTGTTTTGTCAAGTCCCTGTTTTGCAGCTATAAAGGCTCGAAAATTGAATTTTGCTATTTTTAAACATCTGTAACTTGAATATCTGTTCAAAATTTTTTTTGTTAATATACAAAATTTTAAGGTCCAACATTATACTTTAACATATGTTAAAAGATTTTCTTAAATTTAAAAGCGGTTCTTAGAATTCAAAATTTAATTCCTTGAACCTAAAAAAGTTTGGGGGAAGGGGAGTAGTGAGGATTAGATCCTTGAGAAATTTGGCAACCTTCCTATAGAGGGGCTATTACGACTTAAAAATTAAGAAATTTACTGTTTCTCTAAGTAAGTAGTAACTTCGTCACCACCGTATATATTTCTTAAATTAAACGTTAACATTGAAGCTTCAACATTATATTCCGATAAAATACTCAGTATGAAACACAATATTATTTTGAAAATTTTTTTTAAAAACCCTTGGTTTTTTTCATCACTTGTTTT